>CM031371.1:29598068-30198068 GCA_018208015.1 Medicago ruthenica | reverse complement strand
GTGTTTTTCGTATGGTTCTTAACTAAAAATACAAATTTTTTGGATATAACAAACTTTGAGAAAATTAAGGATTTAAGGAAATCATGGTGAATTTAGTTAAGAACCATACGAAAAGCACCTAAGGAATTGTACCTAAGTTTTTTCCTATGTTAAAAGGCCGAAACATCGCTCGTTGTTAGAGAAAAGTTATAACATATATCCTGCTGAAATCATTTCATCTTCTAGTTCTTGTTTATGGCAGATGCATGAGATGATGCGTTGCGGAACCCATTCCTATGAAGTAGGGATGAGAATGAGATATTATTTTTGTGTGAATTAAATATCTTTACATGAGATTAATTTTTTAATTTAGATATGACCGTAATGAATGGAAGGGTTCATCCTCAAAAATTTTGATACTATTTCATTTTTAAAGATCTTAATTCAATTAGTAGGATTTAGATATAGAATTATTGTATCTGCTCCTTTGCTCGCAATTTCGAAAATTATTGCCATTTACTAAAAATAAATGGATATTGCCATTTGGTGAGAGATAGATACAAAAAAGTATGTAGTGTGTCCTACCACTAAGTGGGTCCCACTACTATTAATTATTTTTAAATTTATTTGTGTCTTTATCTCTCCAAATGGAAGAAATGGAGAGACTAATAAATAGAGATGATTTTGACTCACCCGTGTCTATGACATCCAATCCTAAATACTCATACACATACCCGAATTTATATTAAAATAAATTGATAAATCATAAAATGTCATATCATTTTAACATAAAATTTAACCAAAAAATTTAACATAAGTAAAAAAGAATTCAATGTGATTTAAAATTGAATCTTAACAATTATAAATTATATTTAACTCTTCAAAAAATTGAATCATAACCTTTAAAAAATTGTCCAGGTTGGTAATTAAGCAAGGGCATCCCGAACCTTTAAAATAAAAATTGAATCATAAATTATTATCAACCATGATAAATTTTTAATCTATGTTGATACTTTATGTCCTGTTTGTGTTATGTTATAAATAATTTTTTTTTGGTGGTGTAAATAAAAAATTGTTTAAAAGAGTGCGATTGTGTTGTATTTTTTAAAATTCAGATACATATATTTTTATATAATAACATAAATAGAAAATATATATTATGTGGATGCGGTTCAAAGGTACCACCACCCGTACCATGCTCACTCTTTTTTTTTAATAGGTATTTGTGCTTATGTTCTAAAAAAAAGTATTTGTGCTTATAATCGTACTCATAATGCAGGTTTTTAGCCTACTTGTTATAGGTAATTTAATTTGAAAATACCTAATGAATATGGTCTAATTGCAATTCCCTTGAGGTGAGTTGAGTTAATAAATTAATTCAATTTTGGCAAAATACTATTAAGTTTTTGAAAACCATATGAGGATTGGAGTGCTATTTGGTACAAGGGTTTAGAGTGGAAACCAACTAATGCGCATTTCTGTTTCGAATTCTTTTTTTAACTATTACTTTCATATCCTTTCATACCATTTGGAATGAGCTTTTTTTAACAAGAAAAAATATTATTTTGTGTTATATTCTTTTTTGTTGATAAAAACAATAGGTGAGTTGTACCAAAATAAAATAGGTGAGTAGAGTATCCAAGCTTATTAGAGTCTGTAAAGGCGGCAAGGCTCAAAGAACCGACAGAGAAACTTTGGCTATGTTTGGATTGGTGGAGAGTGGTGGAATGGAATGAAATGGAGTGGGATAGAATCACATTTTATTGTTTGGTTTTGTAAAAAAAAGAATGGAATGGAGTGGAGTGTGATGGAACCCATTCCATCCAATACTACTCATTCCTCCAATTTTCAATTCCCCCCAATTTGGGGTGTATCCAACGGAATGGAACCCGTTAATAATAGAATTACAATTTTATCCCAAGTTTTTATATTTCATTATCCCCCCTCATTCCCTCTTTCTTCTCTTCATTGTCCCTCTGATTTTCTGTTCTTGCAACTCTACAGTCCAACAAGGTAACCCATATTTCTTATCTTTATTCATGTACATTTATTTGTGTGCCCTAGAAAATATAAAATTTGTTGTTATTTGTGAACCCAAATTTCTTATTTTTTTACCCAAAGTTGTTGTTCGAAGCATACTTACAGTGAAAAATTGATGAAAAATATTGACGAGAAATTGTTGTTGGTAGAAGCATACATACAGTGGTACATTATATCCTGAATTGGTATCCTAATTGACGAGGAATTGGCATCATAATGCATACTCGTATCATGTATTAGATCTTGAATGCATAAAGGTGTACCCATGTTTCACAATTTCCATGATTTTTATATGAGTTCATGATTAAAGTTGGTTTTATTCTCGATTTTTTATTTATGACCAACGAAGACATAAGTGCCACTCAAGACGAATGCCAAAACAATTATATATTGATTGAATTGAGTTGAGAACTCAACCTAGAGATGTTTTTTAAATAAAGGGTAAAATTGAAATAAAAAGTTATAACTCATTCCATTTCATCCAGATTCCAAATAATGGAATGAAAAATTATTCTATTCCGTCAAAAATATTCAAACAATGGAATGAAATCCTTGTTCTGTTCCATTCCATTTAGTTCCGTTGCATTTAAATTCTGCTTCGTTAGTTTTAAGTTATCTAAACTGAGCCTTACAAATTACCTTTTTTATTTCTTTAATTGTTAGACAAATCACTAATGTTTTACTATTTTTCACGAGCAATTTCATGGAAAGTTACTATAGGTGGTCCTTATTTACGAGTGTTGACCTATTTCAAATGTCTGCCGCAATAGTTTAACAGCCTTCACGAAGCCAATTCCATGTTGTATGTCTCTTGTTTGTCATAATGTATATTTGTACAGCACGTTTTTTCTTGTTCTCAAAGTCACGTCTTTTTTCCAAATAAAAAACGAAATCAATGTGCAAATATTGATATTAAAAAACAGAGAAAATCAAGTTCACTAAACTTGGACATCCTAAAATTGACTCAGGCTCCTCCCGTACATCGATTTTGGCAAATTTTAATTTGAAATTCATTGAATATTATGGGTTTCAATAGAAAAGTCTATAACATATTGACATATAAATTTTTTTTTTGACAAGATATTATTGACATATAAAATTGAAACTACTATAATGGTTGCACTATAGTTTATTTATTTTCCAGCTCCATGTTTCACGGTCATGAAGTTCATTTTATGAATTAATTTCTCTTTAGTCAGATAAATTAGATCTTGACCACACATATTGACCTTCTTGCCGCCCACATGTTTCATCATCTCCTTAGAAAATGCATGCATCCTACATCCTTTTTACCCATTATATACAACACATGTATAATTTTTGTTATAGTCCTTACGTACTACCTTTCTTATTACTTCTAAACCAATGGAGAAACATGAAGTGTTACTACTCCCTATCTCATCTTCACCAGATGCTTCTCCTTTTAATGTTAAACCCGGTAATGGCTCTAATATTCATGTTAAAAAAGCAGAATATCTAAAAACTAAAAAGAAGGAGACTTCAAGCCAGAAAGGAGGCAAAGAAATATTGAAGCACAAATATGTATTTCAAACAAGGAGTCAGATTGATATACTAGATGATGGTTTCCGGTGGAGAAAGTATGGGGAAAAGTTGGTGAAAGACAACAAATTCCCTAGGTTCGTCTCATTATTTAATACTTGTTTTTATTTTTTGTGTTAACCGTTCTCCAGAAAAGGGGCCCCAATAATCCGGAGTTAAGATTAGTCTGGCTAAGAATTGTTTTACCTAAAAATTGAACTCGAGTTCTTCTGAACGATTCGTCTTTGGTCAAGTTTATTAATCATTTGAACTCAATTGTTTGGTTTATTTAATAGTTATTGAATATTGGTAGCTAAAGTTCTATCTCGTCATTAATGAAAAATTTACTTTTACATTTTTATCACTTGAGAAAATTCGTATTGTGATAACTATCTTAGTAACAAATGAACGAACCAGCTTTCACTTTTAGCAATTAGTCTTGTGTCCTTTCACTTTTAGCAATTAGTTTTGTGTCCTGACCTTGTTAAATTTTTGTTCCAACTTAATTTTTGTGCTTACAGAAGTTACTACAAATGCACTTATCAAGGCTGCAAGGTAAAGAAACAAATCCAAAGGCACTCCAAAGATGAGCAGGTCGTGGAAACAACTTATGAAGGGATGCATATTCACCCTGTAGAGAAGTCGGCTGAAAGCTTCGACCAGATCTTGAGAAACTTCATTACTAACAATCAACTATGTAATGTAACTTCAATGTAACATTATTTTAAATATTGGTAAATTGCCGTTGAATAGGGGTGTGCCTGCTTAACTAAATCATGTGAACCAATTCACTTTTATGGTTATGGTTTATGAACCAAACCATTTGATCTTAGAACCAGTTTGTTGTGTGAAGTGGTTGCAAAATGGTTCGGATTCGGATCGTAACAGATTTTGATTATAATTGATTTTCAAACTTATCCATTTTTTAGCAAGATATCTTAAAAAAATGTATCAGATAAATGAATTAACTTATTTTTTTTTATACAATAACAACCAAATCAATAATCAATAGTTAAAATAAAAGTAAAAAACCTAAGGCTAAGACACCCACCCATATTCCTTTTCTACCTCCTTTGCGATTCAAAGACGCACAAATCATACTAAGAGCATCTCCAATGACAAGTTTGTATGAAACTCAAATTTGATTTCATTACCACAATTAAGTGGCTCCCACAATGTCACGCAACTCAAGCATATTTTACTCTAATGATAAGAACATTAAGCAACTTTTACTGTGGGTGCAAGCAAAGGTTATCCAAGGGTAGAGAAGATGATGACAAGCTGACGCAAATATCTGAGGAGCAAAAGCGTTCGAAGGTGCACGGTGACAAAGCTAGAAGTTATGGCTTGTTTACTAGTTTTTATAAATGGTTGCGGGTTTATTAAATTATTTTTTGACGAAAAGGTTGGGCTCAGGTTTTCTTTAATGATCTGAAGAATAGTTATAGATCTGAAGAAACGTTTTTTTTCAACACACGTACCATTGATGAGTAAATTCCCAGAAAATATTCCGATTTAGGTTCTGCACATAACATGCAAGAACTATCTATTCTTAAAAAAATATTTTAAAATTTGCAACTAGAATTCCATATTTGTCTTTGAGAAAAACAAAGTTCTGAGTCAGACGTGTACTAGCTCAATCTGCGAAGGGAAAATGAGTTTCATAATCCAGTAGAGTACTAAATGGATTTCACTCTTCTCACATTTTTGCTCCTAAACACCGCCAAAATACCAAAATACACTTGAGCACGATAGGTGACTGTTGCTCAGTGTTTAGGAGCAAAAATGGTAAGTGAGGAGAGTAATCTTCGTACTAAATATGCTCGTCTAAGTGTATGTTTAGGAATTAGGGTCGGTACTAATAATGATATCATCAACTCAGCAAAACACAACAATGTATGAGTACAATTAACCAGGTTTACCCGCTGGAGAATCCAGAACATAGACATAACAAGCTTCTTTCGGAACAGAACCATCACGAGACTGTTATAACTTCAAAGACAGGTGCCCGCTGGAGAACCTAGATCATAAACATAAGCTTTTTTCGGAAGAGAACGATCACAAGGCTTTGTAACTTCAAAGACAGGTTTACCGGCTGGAGAACCCAGAACATAAACATAACCAGCTTCTTTCGGGACAGAACCATCATGAGGATTTGTAACTTCAAAAGACAGCTTGCCCTTGGAGAATGTTTTGATGGTCAGGATACATACATTTGAGTGTCTACATTACGAGACAATTCTAACCCTAAATTGTCAACGCCCTAAATAAATGACACTACAAATCTATAAATGAGTTAACACAGCAAAGAGAGATCAGTCTGTTGACTGAAATTTACTAGTTTTCTTTGTTGCATATGAAGTTTTCATATTCACAATCAAGATTTCCAGTGACTCAGAAAAAGAAACACTTCCCAGAGATGTCACTTTCCAGTATTTGAATCAGATATGTCTTCTATGATACCCTTCCCATCAGAAGCATCAAAATAGAAAAAGTTTTTTATGGGATCCCCTTTCCCAGAAATTGCTTTGATAACCTCCTGTAATGTTACAATAGTAAATCTGGTCAGTTAATATTGCAAGACGTCTTATCTTGTAAACCATGATGACCGATAAAATACCTGTCCAAGGATGCCCCCAATAACAGCAGAAACTGGAGGAAATTCTGTTGTATCTGCTACCAATCTTTCCAGAAGAGTATCAGGCACATGAGATTCATTGAGAGACTGTAATGTAAACAGAAGGATTGGATTAATAATGTAATTAACTTTAAAAACATAAATAACCAATTCCAGCAAGCATACCTGTGCAGTACAAAGCTCCTTTTTCAGCTTAAGAACATTGGAAAGATCTGCATCAGAAACATCTCCCGCACTACGTCCTTCAGCCTCTTCAAACTTCTCTATTACTGTGACATGAAGTGATGTTATTAATTGTACATTTGTCTATAGAATGAACAACTATGTAATTGCAAAAGCTAAACTTCAGGTAGAAAATAAGACTTTTTTTACAAAAAACAAGCCACATGATGTATGATCTCTCTCTCCATTAGGGCATGTTTCTATACTTGTCTTTTTTTTTTTTGTTCATTTTGACATTCTCATAACTCATGTTCTTTGTCATAATTTATAATATAATATAAAACTTAATAGAATTGACCGAAAAATAAATCCAAGATGAAACCAAATCAACTAAAGCAATCAGGTTGGATTTCATTTGACCAAAACTAAAGCAGACACCGTCACCTAAAAGTTCCAGCTCTTAATTGATTTGAATTTTTTTTCTTATTTCACACATTTTATCTACAAAAAAGTTGCATAGCTTATCGAACCTCTCATTGCAAAGTACAGCTTTGACATTCTCCTGTGAAGTGCCCTCCAAGGTACTGATAGAGTATCCTGTAGCAAAAAGAAAAAGGGATACCTAGGAATAAAGTTCTAAACTATACACAATTCATTGTAAAGTAAAATAAGTAACACACATAGATAAACTATAAATTACATAGCATGTGTTTGTTTTGGACATAAGGCAAAACATGAATGTGTGTTCCTTTAGAAGCTTGTGTGTTTGTTTTGCAATGGCAGTGACTGAAACGCACTCCCAAACATACACATAGAAGATCAAGACAGAATGGCACCCTAAGTGCAGATCTTCTATTTGAACTTCATAAATGTCCATTGTCTTAAAGCAAAACCAACAAAATTCAATAATTTTGAAACCTGCAAGAGAATTTAATGTACAACATGGAACACCTAGACCTAGTACATACAGGAAAGGATGATGCTGATTCTTACTGACTTGTATCTTATCATTATAAGATCATTGCATATACAGTTATGAATTGAACATCACCCCATGGGCATCTAATGCAAGTAAATGACTGGGTAAGCCATCAAGGTTATCACAGGTGCATCAAATATCCTTTATGTCAAGGTTATCACATGATGCTGCTCTTTTTCCACATAAAAAATATCATTGGAACACATCGAGAGTCTTTAGGGTTCCAACTCATCAAGACCCTGAGTTTAATTAATGAATTTTAACAAAAGATAAAGGAATACACGATACAAAATGCAACAATAATGACAGGAAAACCTACATACCTCAAAACTTGGATATTTTAGGTGGCATTCAATAGTTTCCTCCATTTTTTTCTGCCAAGGAAGAATTGAACATTAAAACAAAATTAGATGTAAAAGCAAGCACAGTATCCACAGATGCTAATTATCTAGAACTTTGGACCCAGCAAAAGCAATTTGTTACAAACAAAGATAAAGGCAAAACGAACAAGGTTTATAAATTCTTAATAAACCATTATTATCAAATAGCCAACAAACTACAATCGACAGCTAGGACTGCTCAGTTCAGTCAGAAAACTGAACGGAACCATAACAGTGGTGAAGAACCAAACTGTTATAATGGTTCGCTGAACCGGCTCTTAATTTTGAACCGAACCATGACTATATAAATTGTCCAAACTGTTTATTTTATGAAGAACTGCTATACAATTATTTTTTGATTCCACATATCTGATTCTTTTTTTGTATCTCTCACTTCCACTCCCAATTTTTCACACCACAGCTCACTCTCAAAACCAGTATTTTCCCTTTTCTTTCATTCTCTCTATTCTACTTCAAACTGTGCTACGGCCCTACGGGGTTTAGAAGAAGGTGAAGAGACAACAAACCTCTTCAAAATTTCACATTACCAATCGTCAAGTGGGGAACTCAACATCGACTAGATGCATCAACGCCACCGTTTTTTTTTTTTGAACAAGCACTAACGCCGCCGTTGCTTTAACCTGCAACGATGATCACCATTCTTCAAGGTCTAACTTCAACGAATCAACGACCACACCTAACTAAGCGATTGGTTTTGAACAACGACGAAGAGCCATCGATGGCGGCAATGATGATGAAGGGATTAAAGATGTGAGGGAGAAGTTGATGCATGATCTATAAACCATTGCGGATAGAATGAAAGACTAGATTTCGATAGAAGAAAGGGAAGAGAAATAGACTCTTAAGTCGTGGAATCTGAGAATGACGGTGAGTGCAAATTGTGGTGAAAGATGTTTTGTGTCTGATATTTACAGCTATATTGAATCGTAATTTGTATCTCACTGTCATTCTCAACTTCCATGACTTAAAGAGTCTTTGTTTCTTTGCTTTCTGCTATCAAAATTGCATCTTCCATTCTATCTACGGCGGTTTCCAAATAATCCGGCAACTTCTCCCTCACAACAGTGATCCCTTCATCATCATCGTCGATGACACTTCATTGTTTTCGGAAACAACCACCTGATTAGGGGTGGGTGGTCGTTGATTTATTGGAGTTAGACCTTGAACAGCAATTGCCACTGCTGGTTGAAGCTCCAATGACATTGGTGCATCTCAGGCGATGTTGAGTTCACCACTTATAGATTGGTGATGTGAAATTGCGAAGGGGTTTGGGTCTCTTCGCCGTTGTCTTCTTCTAAACCTTGTAATACCATCATTTGTAGAAGAATAGAGAGAATAAGAGAAGAAAAGAGAAAATGGTGGCTTTGAGAGTGAAGCGGTGGTGTGAAAAATTGGGACTGGAAGTGAGAGATACGTAGAAAAAGAATCAGAGATATGTGGAGCTGAAAAAAAATGGTATAGCAGTTCTTATAAAAAAAATAGTTTGGATTGAGAAAAATTGTATAGAAACGGATCGGTTCGGTTTAAAATTAAGAACCGCTCCATCAAACCGCTAATCCAGTTCGGTTCAGTTTGGGGTATAACTAACTGTTCAGTTCAGTACTTCTAAACTAATGTTATGGTTCAGTACAGTTTTTTTACTCAACTGAACCATGAACAGTCCTAATTGTGATGAACATTTTAGTATTAAACTGAACCTGAGATAAATGTGATATCGATTCGGTTTTTGAACTATTAAAATTACAATTGGTTCAGTTAATTTCAGTACGGTTTGGTTCAGTTGGGCAGTTTTGTTTACTAGGCCTATCCACCACCATAAACATCATTAAGAATACTCACATTTAACATTTCATCCATCCCAACCTTTTCTTTCTCTAGGTTTCCTGCTTTACATGATTTTGTCGTCAAATTTTGCCTTACTGACTTCTAGGCTCTATCACTAATTGCAAGGAAAAATCCTTACAAACGATGATGACTTTAATAGATTTCACTAATTGCAAGGAAAAATCCTTACAGACGATGATGACTTTAATAGATTTCATCCATATTCATTAGTATCATAAATAGAGAAATATATGTTATCTTTTGAACCATCATCATGAAATAAATGCATGGGGATTGACGGAACAAATCAAAGAAGATAATCAATGCAAAGGGAAGTAACACAGTTTGGTAGCGCGTTTTGTTTTGGGTACAAAATATCAAAGGTTCAAATCATGTCATCCCTATATGCCTAACTATTGGTTATCATATGAGCAATAACAAGAGATCAATTGTGACCGGTTCAAATTCGACATACATATTCGGTATGAATAATTCTCAATTAGTATAGTCAGCTGATGATTTACTGTGACAAATTAGATCCACAAGGGTGGTACCTTTTGATATTTATAGTCCTGCAGATCAACGAAAACTTCACCACAAGAATCTCTACAGTCAACAGTATAAAATGCTACACGTTTTGATGCTTTCCGGCATTTTTCATTGGCTAGTTTCTACAGCAAAATAATAAAATGTTAGAAGAAAATTTATAATATCAGAAAGCCAGAGTAGTAATGAACATGGAAAAAGGAGTTTCCACTGTACTTTGGCTGAACGTGAGCAGCAACTGACAACAACAACATCGAATTTCCCGAAGAATTCTACATCAAAGCTTGACAAATCACCTGAAGACAAGACAAACAAAAGAGAAGGATAAACAAAGAAAAGATATAAAACCCAAAAAAAGGAAAGACAAAAAAGACAAGTGTAAAAAAGAAAACAACTTGATAAGGGAAAGGGTAAATGAGAACCTTTTTCCACAAAAACACGAACCATAGGATTAAAGTCCTTAAGTGAATCACAACAAAGCTGAGCAATGGTTTTTCCACTATACACATTCTCATCAGGAGGAATAAGAAAATTTGAAGAAAGCACTTCCTCAGTGACCAGTCGATCGTCAATTAAGGTCAGACTACCAACTCCGGCCAGAACAATATTTTTGCAAAACTAAACAACAACAAGAAAACCAAAGTCCTTATAAATTATGAGAGGAAAAAAAAAATCAAACAAAACCCATTTCACACACAAAGGGTCTGTTTGGATTGCCTTGTTTGAGCTTATCTACTGACATAAGCACTTGTAAGATAGTTTGGGAGAACTTATGAAAACTGCTTATGACATGTTCACAAGTGGTTTTCAGCTTATTTTCATAAACTCTCCAACATAGCTTATCAAAACAATTTAACTTGATTTTATCTTAAGTTATAGAAATAACTTAAACATAATTGCTTATGATAAGTGCTTATGCTATAAGCCGTTTATCCAAACATGGCCTAATTATGTGGGTAAAAGTCAAATAGAGTTACCATATAGACAAGTTATAGGTTTACCTCAGCAATAGTTCCTTTCATTCCATAAACTAAGACATGAGCTTTGCTTAATCTAAAACAACATAATCACAAAACAAAACTAAAATCAATAAACTAATGACAGTTATTAATAATACTACTATAGTATTATGAAACACAACAAGTAAATAAATTAGCAAATTAAATTAGGTTAAAAATTAAACTAACAAAGGTTAATTTAAAAAAATAGTAATTAAGAAAATAGAAATAAGGAGGGACCTTCTTTGAGCATCAGCACCCCAAACCCTAATCTGACGGTCATACAAAGCCGTCTCCTGCGCCGTTAACTCTTCGCCGTCACCGTTCATTTCCAACCGCAACCTGTTTCACGACGTTAACGGAAATTTGAAATTGGATTTCGAAAATGCAAAAGAAAAAAACAAACATAAGCAACAGTAAAAAAGTGAGAAACTAACAAATAAGCAGAAAATCGCGGTGAATGGAAGTTGAATTCGCGGTGAAAGCTGAAAATTCGTATCTGAGTCTTAGGGCGCGGAGGAGAAGGGAACTGTCGGTGACGTGACTGTAAGTGGAATGAGGTCAGCGATTAAACTTTATTATAACCTAATTGGGCTTTTTTTTGGACTGGCCCATTATAATAACTTAATCAACAATACTCTACTAAATAAACCATTTTATTTTAGTTTCCTTTTTTTAGAGGTTTATTTTAGTTTATGTAGGTGAGGAATTTATTAGCACATTTTTTTATAAAATGATTAAGCTTGTTAAAATATCATTTATATTTGTGTGTATCTTTCGTTTCAAAAAATATTTTGTTACAAAATTAATTTTATGCTGAAAATAAAAAGCTATTTTGGTTGGGTTTTGAAAAAATTTATTTTTTAAGCAAACATAAAATAATTTATTCTCTGGTTATGTTTTTCTTAAAATCTCTAGAAAACAACCTATAGTTTTTTATTAAGTCCACAAGCTCTAGGTCAACTAACAAAAATGATGAAGTTATTATAACGGACGTCGTGATCGGGGTTTGAACCCCCAACTTTTTCATTTATGTACATGAGTTTTCAATGATCATTTTTGTTTTGTCTATCTACAAAAAATTATATTTTTTTTACAAGTACAAAAAATTATATTAAAATCATTTTTATTCTAATTGAAAAACATAAAAGATATTCTTCTTTTATAATCTTAAACAACCGGGTCTATTTTTATGAAATATATCCTAAAAGATTTCTCTTTTATCAAAACAAATTGGATGGAATTAATTCCTGACCATTTGTAAAAAAAAAGTTCCTGACCAGATCCAGCCCATTTGTATCATGGATATTATTCATCAATGTTAGTCTTTGATTATTAAAAAAAAAAAACCAAAAGGGTTACTGCTAAATTGAGAAACATGTCCACCTAAAAAAGAGTGTGCATCAAATCAAAACATTGCCTCATGCGTATTTTCAATTTTATTCCATCTTATTATATCCCTAAAGTTTGCTACAACATGGCTCCACCGCTTACCAAAACTTTCTTCCACACTAGAAGTAAGAATGATACCTGCATGTTAATACTCTTTGATTTGTTTCCCTTGCCCCCAAATATGGGTTTTCTTTTTTACAAGCACCCAAATATGGATTTATGATTTATTTGGACAGATATGCACATAGAATATTTTAAAACAAGTTTTTTTTTAAGAGGTTAAAAACAATTTAAATTCTGAAAAGAATTTAATGATGGTGAAACTCACCGTCTACTACTTTTATGTCAAAGATGCCTCCATTTTATTTTATTTTAGAATTGGAGAGTATTCTAATTTCCAACTCCTAAATAGGAGGGTAATATGAATTGGTTTGGCTTTTGAGAGAATAGTATTGTTTAGTTTGATTCGATTTTACTTTTTTTTTTTTAAATTCAAACAAAATCGATGAACAACGATTTTTTTTTTTGTTAATCTATGAGTCTTAAGGAAAAGAGATTAGTAATTCAAAGTTCAATTAAGAAATAAATAAAATGTGACAAAAAATTGTTTTATCCAGGAATCGAACTCTAACGAGTTTTTATGACTAGTTTTTAATATGAAGTATTTTAGAAACATGTATCATAGGATGTATTCAACAACTTTTTAGATATTATTTGCTAACATATTCCTTCTAAAAAATAAGTGGGTATATTTTAGCAAATGTCAACAAGAGTTCCTAACTTATGTACACTTATTTTATAGAATGTGTGTTTTAGCAGCACTACCCTAAGATGTAATTTTACCATTTTTTTAGTTACAACTTGCTAAATTCTCCTAAAAAATAATTGAATTTACATTACCATATCCCTTAAAAAATACATTATGCAACATGTTTTTAAGATATAACTACTAATATAATGAGAAATAACGAATATATTAGTAATAATTGGGTATCAGGTCCTCTTGTATAAAAAAAATATTACTAGTAATGTCCTCGTGAGGATAGTTGTGTTGGTAGGGACATTGCACTATACTATGCAAAGGTCGAGCTTTGAACATCGAAATTTTCATTTATTCATCTTAAACATAGAATTTTAGTCGTTGGGCCATTTGAAAAAAAAAAAAAAAAGAACTCTGAGAATAAAATATAATTGTATGGTTCTGATCTCGTGTGAATGATGTAAAACTAATACTCAATCAATAGAGGTTGGAACCGATTCACTCATGATATGAACATGAAAAGAAGAAGAAAAAAATCAAATTAATTCATCTATTTTAATTTGATCTTTGAATTTATCAAATCATTTATTTGGTTCTTAAGTGGGTAGAACGCCCTATGTGTGGAAGTGGATTTATCTCAAAAGAAAATGTGTGGACCGTGAATTTCAAAGGGGGTCAGTTTAGGTGCCAAAACTATTTGCCGAATGTCTAGAGTAGCTTTTTATTAATATTTGACTCAATGTTTAGAGTAAGCTTTAGACAAGCTAGTACCGACAATAATTTTAATGAGTTATGTTATACGAGGAAGTATTGTGCTTTTTTGTAAGTATAGAAAGAAAAAAAAATTGGGTGCAAAGTAAGTATAAAAATTTAATGAGACGTTTCTTATACTCATGCATGTGCCAGTCCTATTTCATTTAATTGGTTTGACGGAATTGGTAGACAAAAGGATTTAACGAAACTTGCCTAGAAAATAGAGAGACGATGGTTACAATTTTCCTGTTCCTGGAAACAATACGCTTCGTCTTTGCATCCTGAGCATCACATAATATTGATTTTAGCCCTGCCAGCCACAAAGAAAAATGGAAAGACACGTTTGGCTTATAACTTAATTTAATAAGTGATTTTTGTACATTGACGGTCAATCCAAACACAGACTTAAAGTCCTTACCTATAGGACGGACAGATGACATGGAATGATGGTGATAGAGAAAATAACAGTGAAAAGGAAAGGCAAAAGTGTTTGAAAGAGTTGGGTGTGACTAACCTGTATGAGTGATAAAATCCTGATTCCATGTTCCTATAATGGTCCACAATCCCACGAGTTTCGAATCACAAAGCATCACGAACGGTGACTCATTTAAATGTGTAGTACTTTGATCTGCCACAGTGACAATTCAATAAGTTTGCTTTTTTATCTAACGGGTGGGGTGGGGTGGGGTGGGGTGGGGGTATGCTACTTTTTGCCCATACTTACTGCTCTTGCTCACTCAACTCATAAACCATAACAATTCAACTTCAACAATGAATGGTTAATAAAGTAAGAGAATTATAAAGACTTTTGCTTTTCTATTGACGAGGAAACGGAGGGTCGGGGGTGAGTGACTGACTGGTACTGTGGCCCTAACTATCAGTTTCTTGAAATCTTCATAGTTGGTTGCCCTTCAAAGTTCTCCCCAATTACTAGTAGGGGCGAGTAGATCCTTCGAGAATCTTTATTTGTTGACATTTATCTTCTCGAATAACGTCGGGGGTAGCCTCTTACATTGCAATTTAATGGATTTAACCCTTGTTACATTAATTAGACCAGTCTAATCCATTCCAACATTTCTCGTACTAAATTTAAGGGTAACACGCCCAAAAATACATCAAACTTTCTAGTCTAATAGTCACAATCTCAATCATATAAGTTCACATCATATCAATACACAATTAAACATATTCATATCTAGTCAAATTCAATCACATGATCAACGTATCAAAATAAGCTAAGGTGTGTACTCCTCATCCATTCGATCAATATTCAATCAATGTCGTATTATATTTTTATATTAATTTATTTTAAAATAAACTTAATTGTTAAACAAATTTTGTTTAAATGGTACTAGAACCCATCCAAACTCAAACATACCTAAGAATTTACCTATTGTTTAACAGAAGTATGCGATTCACCGCTTTGAAAACCCATGAGTGTTGTTAATATAGTTTTCTCAATAATTGTACAATGGTTGCCCGCACAATGCTTGCAAGTAAGTGTTGTCGAAATTGATTTTTGTTTTTTGAGACCTAATTATTTTGTCATTTTCAATTATTTCTATTTTAATATTTTTTGTTGGGAGAATTTGAGACGAAGTAAAGAGATTTGTTTAACTCAAAAAAAAAAAAAAAAATTCGGCTCAGAACTAAACTGAAACTCAAAATTGAAACTAGATTTTGTTTTACAAAAAGATTTTTGCATGTTATGTTTTTTACGTTCAAATCTCAATTTCTCTAATAAACAATCCTCTTTTTTCCTCAAAAAAGAAATAAACAATTCATTTTTATAAAACAAGTACTCATGAAGACAATTTTGAACTTACACGTATATGCATATATCTATGGTTATTTTTATTATGAGCATCTAGAGTCGGTTTCTGAAAATGTAAAAAATGCCAATTGTGCAAATATTTGAATAGAGTGACCCTTTTTTTTTAATGAAAGAATAGAGTGGCATCCTTTACATGATAATAGTATTAGCATATTTTGAAAGAACAAATGAATTCTTGAGGTTCTGTACATTACGGTCATGCTATTTTGTTACCTTGCATTTATACTCCCTCCCAACAAACAAGTACAGTATATTATCAAATCAAATATATATATAAGAAGGTGTGTACCAGAACCAACATCTTTTTGCTTCTGTTAAATCATACCCTGCAAAAAGGTGTGTACCAGAACCAACACATGGTGATGTGAATTCTGCCGAACTGTCATCAAACAAGGTCATGGTGAATAAGAAAATTGAAGGTGTGGCTGCTCAACAGATGAATCTCCAGACCATTGCAACTTTAGGCTAATCCTCGATGTTTTTTTTTGTGATGTTTTAATTAATGAACATATTTTGTATGCTAAAGAAACAATCATTTTCTCTTTTTTGTATCTTTTATACCAAGTGCTACTTTCATGAGCATTATCAGCTAAAAAGTTGTCTTAACAGCCTGAACAAACATATGTCTATCAATTATAACCTTTGTTATTCACCTTTATCTCCTATTTCATAACTTATTATGTTTTATTGCCCTTTTGTTAGTATATGTTTACCATACCAAAAATGATAAACAACAAATCTATCAGATGTATATTACTAAAACTTATTTACCAAAGTCAAGCTATATATCATGATTGATAAACAACTAAGTGTAAATTTAACTTATCAGAGTAAAAAAAAAAAAATTCGATCTACACTAGGTATTTTTATATTTATTATAAAACTTATACACGAACAAATGTTGCTACTAGATAATTAGTTAAAATCATTGTTTTTTTTGTATTGTCAACAAAAAAACTGGAACAATATTATGATACCCGCAAATATAAACACCTAAGATTCACAATGGGCACAATTCAAGTATTTTTATCAGATTTTTGCATGTAAAATAATAAAATATTTTATAGAAATGCAGTATTAATGTTAGTTTTTACACGGGACCCATATTTATTAATAAAATATATGTGAGTATATATATGTGTGTGTGTGAGCATAAGGTATGTATTAATTAAAATAAATGTAAGTATACATTTTTACGCGGGACCCATATTTATCACTTATCAATAAAATAAAATTAGTATCCAAAAATATTTTAAAGAACTTTTGCATATAAAAAATGATTTTGTAGATATATTATATTAGTTCTATCATTTTATTTTATAATTAATATTTATTTTCCAACGGAGCTCAGTGTGAATATTTTAATAGGTTTTTGAATGAAATTAAAATTACTAACCTATTATAATATACTAATTTTGTCACTACATAATCAATTAAATTAGTCACAAATAATAAAAATGGAAAATGATTATAATATAATAACTTTATAAGATCGCTCAAGACTATATATGTCCTCGCACATGTCTCACCACACAACGACACACGTCTCGCTGCGCGGCGCAGCTGCGCTACCCGTGTTGTAGCACATGACCTTGGGAATTTTTTACAACTAAAAAACCACAAAAACCTCAGATTATGTGGACTATCAAATACTACCACTATCTGCAAATTGTTATTCCAAAATGATCCTGAAACAAATGCAACGATTGTGATTATTGGACGTGGATGGACAACCTTCTGCTCATCAAATCGAATTGCTCTTAATTGTCCTCTAGAATTTAAGTGTGACTCAGTCATGGCAAAAAACATCGTTATTGTATTCAAACATTCTCGACGTTATTAATATTGTCATTATCATGTTCTTGCAGTTCGCTTTATTGTAATGTAATCAATAAAATTTAAGATTTCACTTTATTCTGCTCTAAACTATATTCTCGAGGTTATTAATATAATTCCAATTAATGTAATAAATCATTTACAAATTGCTAATTATTATTTCAAATTTGTATTGTCGTTTCTTTTAATGATATATATCCAACTAATTACATTTAAAGTAAATATTCTAAGGTTAATAGTGTTTTACCCCCTGTAATATTGACCATTTCCGGTTTTCCCCCTGTAATTTTTTTTTAGATTCCATTGTAATTTGTAGATTTTTTGGTTTTGGACCTTCATGGAAAATTTCGCCCCCTGTAATTTGAGCAAATTTCGATTTACCCCCTGTAATTTGAGCAAATTTCGGTTTATCCCCCTGTTAATTTGAGCAAATTTCGATTTACCCCCTGTCATATCATCAATTTTGTACAGTCAAAAATCATCAAGGTCCAAAACCAAAAATCTTCAAATTACAAGGACGGAATCTAAAAAAAAATATTTACAGGGGAAAAACTGGAAATGGCCAATATTACAGGGGGTAAAACACTATTAACCCAATATTCTATATTTTAATATGTTGGCTAAACAAAATAACTTCTCTATAAATTAACAATTATTATATTACACAATCTATAAACTATTTAAATAGTCCTTGCGCGGCGCTTGCGCCGCGCTACCCGTGCTATAGCACGGGTATATCGACTAGTTGGAACCAATTTTTCTAACAAATCTGGGGCATATATCCCTACGGCCTATTGCAAAATGCAAGCTATGCTAACTCAGCCGCACAACCAGACCCTATATATGTAAAGGCAATAATTTATGTGCGTGACAATAATTGACTTGCTCCAGGCGGCAGCGTTTTCATTTTCCAGAGCTCGTGGTGAGTGGTGAGTGGTGACTACTGAACTGACCAGTAGCAGCTCGCTAATTTACATGCGTGTTTGGTTTTATGGCCGTGATAATAATTGATTTTGAATGTGAAATGAATTGGTTTACACGTAGATACGTAAAAATGTGTTATAATAATAAGAGTAATGCTAGAACACTTTCTCTTGAACAATCTCTTTAATACTTACTCTCTTATTGGTTTAAATCATTGCGGGTCTACACTTTAAAAATTGAACCCCCACAAAGTGATGGGACATACATTGATTTAATCCAATAAATGAATGAGTGCTAGAAAAAGTGTTGAAAAGTGAGTGTTGCTAACACTCCTCATAATAATAAATATGAGTGCAAGAATTATGGGACCGAGATTCTCTCCCGTGAATACTAACAGGAGGCGGTCTGGTGTCAATCATGACCATTCAATTAGTCTTTTATGTTTTTCAATGAACTCAGGTCAACCAAATCAATGGTTGAGATTCCACTGAACCCTCCGGTGACTAGAGAAGATCCGTGCCCAGAATTATGAAGTCAAAAACTACAAATTTTTTAATCAGGTAAGAATCAATTAGAGTCATAATCAATTATATACCTCTAAAATCAAGTTTACCTTATCCAAAATTGAAATAAAAAATATACTCCTATTTTCTCTTTCTTTTATGAGTAATGCTAACAAATATTTCAAATAGATTATTTATTGAATTCATAAAAAGAAATTTTATTTTGGAAATTTTCCTAAATGATAAGTACATCACTTTGTATACAAAGTTTTCTCTTTCCGTTTACTTAAATAATGTTTCAAGGATAGTTATCATTTTCTTGCTTTTATTACTCTTTTCTAAAATGTTCTTTTTTCTTGACATAAGACAAGGTGCTTTCTAAAGTAAGTGATCAATCAAGTCTCTCATATGTATACCATGGATAAAACATCGTTGGATTTATAAAAAGTTATTTAAGGGTTTTCGGTAACACCATGCCACGAGAAGGAAGTTTTGGGTGCTCACAGCTATTCGAGTACAACATTTAGACACACTCACATATTTTAAAAAAATATTAAAAAAACATAATTAAATAATATGTATCTTTAAAATAATTAAATAAGACATATTTTGACGTGTGTATCTAATATTGTGTTCAATCATTGTGATGTGACCATATAAGTATTTTTCATGTAATGAACCACTTGCTGACCCAACATGTCTATCACCAAGTAACTGATCTAACCTTCTCACTGCTCGTAAATCTAAATCTAACCGTGTTCGAGTTGAAAAAAAGCATTGGACTAAGCGCATGTTTGGTTCCGCGTTGGAAACCCGTAAACACACGTTTTAGAACTTTCACCGGGATTTTTCCATTTTGAAGTGTGTTTGGATGTCTCTTCCAAAAGTGATGCAGTCTTGTAAACGCGATTCTAGGAGAAGCCACAAATCCTAGCTTTTGCGGTGAGCCCCAAAATCAATTCATCATTTCCTGTGATTTGTCAATTAAATAACCTCTTTCTTCCTTTATTATCCTTTTTTACTCTTTTAACTTTAATGATTTTGTACTCAATATAAGGAGAAGAAGACGAAAATATATGGAATTTTATGATATTTCATATTCACCCAGCCTCCCTGGTTCTTTTTTTCCTGTTTCTTTTTTCCTCAGCCGCCATACCCAGGTTGCAGATTTGCAATCACCAGGTTAGCGAAGGAGTAATTGGGCTCCAAAGCCCATTTATTTTCTTTTCTAAATAAGCCCATTAAGATAAATAAACTAAAAAACTATTGAAATATAAATTGCTCAAAAATATGAACATGATATATATTTGAAATTAAATTCTCTATATTTAAAAGTTTTTTTTACAGATATATTCAAAGATTTTAATTTTTTTTACAGATATATTCAAAGGTTTTAAAATCTATAATTAAGGCTTCAAAAAAATCTATAATCATGTATTTAGAATTTATATATATTTTCGTTTACAATGGATTAATTTATCAATTTTTTTATATATTTTGATGCTTATATTCTATTAAAAATCCCTCAATTGATATAAAAAAATTATTAAAAATAACTCTTATAATTTCATATTATTTTAAAATGAATTTTGAAGCAATAAAATTTCATTTATGATAAGTTGAAATAATTATCTAATGAGAATATGATATTTACTTTTAAATATAATTAAAAGGATAGTTTAGTCATTACACATTCAAAATCAATTTTGATTCAAACTATCTGAACAACATCAACTCATAAGAATCAATTTTAATAAGTGTATTCAAACATAAATTAATTCACATCTAACTCACTTCTAGCCAAAATCAGTTCTTTCAAACTCAATTCTATCAAAATCAATTCTTGCCGCCGCCAAACCAAACGCACACTAAACCAATTTGTATCGAGTCTAACCGAACTGAACGAAGTTCGACTGATTTTCCAACTGTTTGTGTACTGCGAGCACCATAAATCTTTCTCAGAGTCATTACGCAGCATCAGGGTCGCAGGATAGGACGCGAAATTAAGACATATCGGGTAAAAAGAATCACGTGCTGGGAAGTGTTTGCGCAAATTTAAATGACATTTTATTGTGTCTCATAATTGTTTGTTGTGTCTTAAATCAGCAAGGTTTCTAAACCTGGAGCCCTCTGAATTAATGCCGAGAGTCTATTGCAAAGGCCCACAGCAGGGCTCAGCATTAGCCATGTGGTAAGAAACCACAGTCCAATGTTACTGGTACTATTTTTTTAAAGATGTAAAAACAAGTTTGTTTGAGTGAATAACGATACTCCAACACATTTTATTAGGTGACAAATTTAAATTCGTCAAAAAGATGGTAGAGAGTACAATTGATGTTTACAGAAGAGTTGGTGAATGATGATGAAGGAGACCAGAACTGAAAATTCAACAAAGCAAAAATATATTCGACAAAGACAAAAGAGTTTCAATGTGTATAGGATGCGTTACATACATGCAAAGCCACTAGCCATTATACTATTTTTCTTCTACTATGCTACTATTTTTCTATAAATAATCATCGATTAATGCTTCGTAAAGCTACTTAACATTTTAAAGCATATTTAATGGGAGATGTTTTGCCCAATAACATGTGTAGTTTATTAGCTACTCTCATTAGTGCAGAAATAAGAGAGATTATATTGTTATTGAGATGCAAAACTTCTACAAAATGATCTCTCTCTTGAATCAATTTGGGTCACTTCTTTCATCATATTTTAAAAAAATAGTATTTAATTATTGTTAAAATGTAATAAAATAAAGTTATTAATGGGACCAAGTTGATAATTTTTTAAGGTTTTGTTTGGATTGATGAAATGTGATGGAATAAAGTGGAATGAGATGATATTTAATTACATTCCATTGTTTGGATTTTTAAAAAGTGAATGGAGTGGTATGGAATATGATGGATTCCATTCCATCCCATTCCATCATCTCCTTCTATTTTTTATTCCCCCAACCCCAATTTAGAAGGTATGCAATGGAATGGAATTTGATAATTAAATAATTACCCTTTTATTCACTACCTTTTATTTCTCTTGTATTTTATGCCTTCCAGAAATTACTCCTATTATTAATTCTTAACTTTGCAAAACGATGATAATTCACACAATTTTACAATATGTGAGTAAACAACAAGTCACACACAATCGCGTTTGGATTTTCAACTTTGTTTAGATATACTCGCTCCATAACTTTTTATAAGCAAATTTGACCAATTCACATTTTTTAAGGAATGTGGTTTGTGTTATTTAATTTAAGTTAAATAACCTATTTTGCCCTCATTAATTGTGGTGTACAGTAGTATATTTTCAAGGTGTTGTTGTTAAACGTGTGTGCATTTAAAAAATTAAAGTAAGGGTATTTCAGGTATATTATCCTTAAATATGACAAAAAAAGTCAATTTTGCTTATAATTAGTTACAACTGAAATGGTTGAATTTTGCTTATATTTTGTTATGGAGGGAGTATATAGGACGAGTGTAACTTTTATGTGGTTTCTCTTTTTAAAATTTATTCAGTAGATTCTCAAGGATAATCTCAATGATTTTGAGTAGGGTTGGGAATAGGCTAGGCCGGCCTACAGGGGCCTACGGCCTGGCCTATTTAGGCCTGGCCTGGCCTGGCCTGTTTAGTTTAGAGGCCTAGGCTTAGGCTTTTTAAAAAGCCTGTTTAGTTAATTAGGCCAGGCTTAGGCTTTCGAAAAAGCCTGGTAAGCCTAATAGGTCGGCCTGTTAATACATACCTATTAAAAAAATGCTTTTTATTTATATTAAAATAATTGATACATGTAGAGAGAGAGTGAAGCAGAAAGTCCTATATTAAAAATACAAACCCTTTTGTCTTCTAAAAAAAATAGAAACTCGTATACTAGTGAAGAGAAGAGGAAGAGACAGCCACACCTCCATCGCTGTCCGCTGCTGCCATCCGCCGCGCTGCCATCCGCCGTCGCTGCCATAATCACCGTTGTTATCTCTATCAATTTAGGTTCCATCTCTCTCTCTCTCTCTCTCTCTCTCTCTCTATTTCACTCTCTCTCTATTTCGCTCTCTCTCTACATGTATACATCAATTGGATTATGAGTTCCAGGTTCCATTTTTGGGTTTTTTTGTTACTGATGTGTTGAATATTCATGAGTTTGCTTCATTATTAGCTCCAAACTCATTGTGATTTGTTGTTATAGGCTTTTAAATAGCCTTTATGTTGTTAAAATTTTCTTGGAGTAAAATAGGCTTTTAAGTAGGCTTTAAGGCCTGTCTAATCTATTTAACAGGTGAAATGAACTATTTGATGGCTTAATGTAAAATAGGCCTGGAAGCAGGCTTTCAGGCCAGTCCAGGCTTTTTAATAGGCCAGGCCAGGCCAAGAAAAACGGCCTATGATAGGCTATAGGCCAGGCTTAGGCTTGTAAAAATTTTTGTAGGCCAGGCTCTGGCCTTTCAAAGCCTGGCCTGGCCTGGCCTATTCCCACCCCTAATTTTGAGACTAGAACATTGCAAAGCTGACAAAAAAATCATTAAAACCGTTTCTAAAATTAATTGCATTTTTAGATTTGGGGTATTATTTTGAACACAGTTTTGATCATTTTGTGTTCAAAAAAGTTGTACCAATCTTTAAGTTGGTTGTAATGTGAATTTATTTTACGCAAACAAGGAATTAAATTCATGCCTCCTTGTTGCTTTCATGCTTGATAAAATGTTTTTCCATTTGATGTCATAGTTGTACTATATATTTCATAAGGGTAAAAATAAAATTTAAAATTATAATTCATTCTGTTCCGTCCACTTTCTAAACAATGGGTGAAAAACGTGTTCCGCTCTGTCGTAAAATAACCAAATAGTGGAAGATCGAATCTCTGTTCCATTCCGCTCTATTCCACTTCATTCCATTATATTTCATTTTGTTTCGCTCTGTTGTGTTTTATCAATCCAAACATAACCTAAGAGTTCCTACGAGTGCTTATTAAACATTAACACTAAAAATGAAGAGAATTAGTGATGCATGCGTGTGGAAACAAGTTAAGCTACCTCTTAGTAAAGGTATCATATGAGAATGAGATGCTCTTAGAAATCACGTCCAAACCAAAAATGATTGTATGTATGACTTTACTTTCTCTATTAATTTAATTTCAGATAAATGTTTCTCCTGTTTTTAGTTTTTGTTTATCTTTTTGCCTAACAATTGTTTATGTTCTTCTTTACTTACTTTCTGTAATTCATATTTAGATAGTGTTCAAATCTTTTTGAACTTCGAATCAATTTATGTTGTTTTTACAAGTTCTTTTACACTTCAACTTTTTTGAAGGAAGGATGACACTTGAAGTTCAACTTTTAAAATACTTCTTTGATTCACAATGCATTTTAATTCATTTATAACTTTCAGAATCGTTATAAGTAGTTACTTTAATTTGTTTTCCAACTTGTGCTATTCAGATAATTTATTTTAATACAAAGCTTTTGTTTTCTATGCATATATTATATATCTTCATTTAGTAAGTTCCATTAAGTATAAGATAACGTACAATTAAATGGTTTTTTCATCTTCTACATAGCATTGTCTCGACGTGCATGTTTCTTATATATAGAAATGAATATGAGACTTGAATGTCAATTTGCGCCATCCTTTGAATGTCTACATTTATTTTATCGGATGCCTACATTATTTATGTAGAAGCTTACTTTTGAATTTGTCAAGACCACACATTAACAACTATTGATTGATGTTTCTGGTAGATATCTTTCAAAACCAAAAATCGAAGTTAACACATATACATAGACACTGACGGCACAGAGAGAAAAAAAAAAGTAGCCAAAATTAAGCAGCTAATACTTTAAGCTTGACCCATTCTACGAATAGGTCCTACAAAAAATCCTCGAATTAGTCCTTTATATTACCTTTCGTTTGTATCATTAGCCTTTAAGTTATGATGATTTGGTTGCATTGTTGCCCTTTCAGAGACAAATTTACTTTCCGTTAAAAAAAGTCACGTGGTCGTTAAAACCTAGAAAACCCTGGAATCATCTTCTTCCTTCTCCCATGTCTTAAATTGAAAACCAAAAAACCCTAAATTTGCGATGGAATAAACTCAGAATCAAAACTAAAACTAAAATTAAACTCCAATTAACTAGGATTTAGGAGTTTTTGTTGGCTTTTCATGTTCTACTTACTTTACACAAATGTACTTCAAAAAAATGTTCTACTTACTTTACAACAAAAAAGTCACGTGGTCGTTAAAACCTAGAAAACCCTGGAATCATCTTCTTCCTTCTCCCATGTCTTAAATTGAAAACCAAAAAACCCTAAATTTGCGATGGAATAAACTCAGAATCAAAACTAAAACTAAAATTAAACTCCAATTCCCAAATCAAAGTCACAACCCATCATATTTGATTATAATTCCTATCATTCCCATTTCTCCCCCTCTCGTCTCATATGAATGCCTACAAAGAATCTTTGTTGAATTTGGATGTTAAGAAAGTAACAAAAAATTTGGATTTTTGCTAGGATTTAGGAATTTGAGTTTTTGTTGGCTTTTCATGTTCTACTTACTTTACACAAATGTACTTCAAAAAAATGTTCTACTTACTTTACAACAAAAAAAAATCAAAACTAGCTAATAATGAGAGTTGTACATAGAGGAGTGATATTTGAACAACAATTTGAAACAACTTTTGTGATAAATTCTTTTTTCTCTATTTTTATTGGCCAAAAACAATAGAGAGAGAAAAATGAAGAGAGAGAATAAAAACATAATGTGAGTATGAGAAAAATAATTGTCAAAAAGTTGTCACAAAGTTGTTGTACAAATACCATTTCTCTTGTATATATCACGATTTTCATTTATTTATTGATCTACCAATTTGGAGTTGTCTACATGTTACTTTGGAAAGATAAAAAATAAACTTTCATTACATTGCAAGTCTGAATAGAAATACAGAATGATAATTTCGGTGTGGGGGTGGGGGATGGCGAAGATAGAGAAAAATTATAATGGTAGTACTATGATTTTTTTTAATGAAGATGATGAAGAATAACCCTAAGAAAGATAAAGAAGAGCATGCCACATGTTCAGTTTTGTTTAAACATAAACGGTTAAAAAAGTCTGTTGGGTTTTTGTAGATTGGCTACATTTTGCAAAAACATCTACTAGCCAGATGCTGGGACAGATGCTGTAGCATATGGAACAGCATTATGTGACCTGTGTTTTTCGCGCCAGCTAGCGCTTTATTTTTTGTACGCAATCTTCCAAAGATTTGCTTGAAGTTTATTTTCCTCTAGCTTGCTGATCAAGGCGCGTGTATCTGATTGAAGATTTGCTTGAAGTTTTATTTGCATTGGTATTTTTCCACAAGATATTGTTCTATATTTGGAAGTTTTTTTTATTGTCTCTAGAAGTTTTTCCAGCTGGACCGGACAATGTCCACGCTCTATTTTGAAGCCCAAACCCGTGCTATCTCAGTACTATATATTTGTGAAGACAAACCCTAGTAGGGTAACTAAAAACCGTGTGTGTTAGCAAAGCGTGTGTTTAAGGTTTTTAGGGTTTCTTTTGTTAATTGTGAGCCTTGCTTGTATCTCCCTGATTCAAGCTAAGGACTGAGTTTGTTTGAGTTGTAATTGTAAGCTGCTCCTAAGCTTTTAAGTACGGAGTGAGTATGTGTTATTAGAGTGTGTTTCTCTTGGTGTGTTTTGCGTAGTTGATAACAATATTGATTGTGCTGTTGGTAGGAATTGAGACGGGGTCTCATATCTAGGAGTTCCTAGATAGAGTTGACACTGGTAGAGTCTTGGTGCAAAGTCAAGTAGTGTGTCTGCGTTGGTCTTTTCACTAGAACTATAATAGTGGATTCATTCCTGGATTGGTATCCCCCAGAGTAGGAGAGTTGCTCCGAACTGGGTTAACAAACTCACTGTGTACTTTATATTTCTGCTGTGTTCCCTTTAATTTGTGCTTTGTTACGCTGCGTTATTTTAATTGTAGTTCTGAGTAGACAGGTGCTCGGACAGTTGTGCCAACATTGTGCACAGCATCTGTCAGTCAGGTTGCCAAGAATTTCAAAGTCTAACGTTGTAAATATAATCGCATGTAAAAGACATGAATGTAATTTTACCAAAAACCCATAAAAGAAAAGAGGCATCTTATTTGAACAATAATTTTTGGGATAACTTATGGGACAACAAAAGATATACAAAGAATATATGTGTTGACACGAAAACTAAAATAATAGATAGAGAGAGAGTAAGAATGTAATAAGAGCACGAATGAGAGTAGTTACAAAAGTTGTCACAAAATAGTCGTACAAATATCATTTTTTAAAAGAAAATCACACTTAAAACTAAGAGAAGGGAAGCCACTCCCTTACGCTACACACCAATGGTTGTATATGTAATATCCCGCTTAGACGTAACTTTTATCGGTGATTGAGGATTAATATGGAAGCGATGGCAATTCTGTGATTTTGGAAGAAAGGGATTTTATATAAGGAAAATATGAGATATTTTCTCATACTTTCCCTTCCATTCTCTCTCTATTCAACTGATTTTCTCTCCTCCCTCTCTCTATGATTCAGCCACCATCATCCCTCACCACCATCCTCCTAAACTTCAACCCATCTTGTGGAATCTTGGCTAGCAAGCTTTAGTTAAGGGAGTTTAGAACAAGAGGAAGCAAGGAAAGATCAAGAATTAAGCTAGGGTTTTGGAAGAGGCTTGGCAAAGCACCAATCAAGGTTTAAGGTGAACTCCCTAGGGTTTTATAACCCGCTTTGAGTAAGTTTAAGTGTTAATTATAATTTTGAGCAAAGTTTAGAAATGTGCCCTAATCTTTGTTATGTGGTAATCCCTTGTTCAACTATGTTTTAAATGGTTTAAATGCTAAAGAAAACCCTTTTTAATACCTTTGGGAAGCTTGGGTAAGTTGGAATGGTTTGAAATGATGAAAAAAATGCATTTTCTGAGTTTTCTGAACTGTCATGGTCGCTACAGCGACCAGGCACATTTCCAGGTTCTGCCTACGGTCACTGTAGCGACCAGGCCGTGGCTATAGCGACCACATCAGGACAGCTCATGACAGCATAGTTGTTTTGGGTGTTCTGGTGCACGTAGGCGAGGTTTTTCACATCCGTTTTCTCCAAAAACATTTAAGAATGATTAAACACCATTTTAACTCATCCAAGAGGCTTCCAAAAGGATGTAATTATAAGGAACAAGGATGGTACAATAACTTAGAATTGTGAGGGCAAGTTTAGACGGGTATGGGAATATTTCCAACAATCAAGTAGTGGCTTATGATAACGATAAGCCTATGACCCTATACTCATATGTTAAGCATTGGCAGATTGGTTCCCTTAAGAATGCATTAAATATGCAAAGCTCATAGTAAATTAATAGACGTACTTTCAAGTACTTAAGATAAGAATTGATGAGAATGAGAATGCACCTAGGATAGCAAGCTTAAGATGCACTCAATTAAGCGTGCGTATGCACAAAGAATGATTTAATGTTCAAAGTCAAGAACCTATTTATAGGTTAGGCAATTAAAAATGATTACTTAAGAATGCATTAGATATGCACAAGAATATGAACGAATTAGATATACATATGAACTTAAGTTAAGAATTTAATGATAAAGATTATACGTGTTCATCAGACTCCGGATTATGCCGGATGGGACTTCTTCGAAAGGATTGTCCACACGTATGTTAAAAGATTAAGCATGTTCAGCAGACTCCGGGATACGCCGGATGGGACTTCTCCGAGAGGGTTGTCTACATGCAAAGTTAAGTTGTGTTCAGCAGACTCCGGGATTCGCCGGATGGGACTTCATCGAGAGAGTTGTCCACACAACGATAAGAGGAGTCCGGTGTTAGCCTGATATGATAGGAGTTTCACCGGTATGATGAGAGATGTACTTCGGGGTTACTCCACCCGGATGCACTCCGTAAAATGAACCAAGATAATGATTGTTTGTTCAACGCTAACTTCTAACTTAATGTTATAAGAAAGATGAATATGTATATGTATTATGTACTAAGAGTTAAGACAAGGTAGTCATCAGACATCAGAAAGTGATCATAGATTTCCCCTCGATCACTAAGCATAAGATTAAGTATAAGATAAAGAACATGATAAAGACATATAGCGATCCTAGTTTTCCCCTGATCGCGGAACATGTGGAGAATGACGGCGATCGTAGGAATCCCCAAGATTGCCAAGAGTAGGCACGGCGACCCTAGGTTTTCCCCGTGGTTGCCAACAGTAGGTTGGGCTGGAGCTCACTGAGACATTATGTCTCATCCCAATCCTTCTGGTGCAGGTTTACAGGTTAGCAAGATGTTCATGAAGACGCTGGATGGAGTGCAGTTGCTCGTCATGGATAAGCTCAGGAGGTTGTCCGATTATATATGTATATGAAAGTGTATTCTATGATTTTTGGATAATTGTATAAACGAGCCAATTGTACTCATTCAGTTGTATTGTTTGTAATTTTATTATTGAAAATTTTAATGTATCCGGTATCAGAATAATACACATGCTAAATATTCTAGATAATTTAGTATGGGTGTTACAATTGGTATCAGAGCAGGTCGATTCAGACCGTGCCTTGGGTCATTAAAAAATTCAATAAAAGTAGTGGGACCATTGAGTTCCGGATATTGTTCTAAAGGTCACATCTAGTTGAGCCTGATCAACTCAGTCTAGTATATGACAGTTAGGACAAATGTCCGAGAGCTGAATGTGACCAAGGAGGAATGAAGTGTATGAAGAGCGAAGATTAAGGTGACAGAATTTTAAGACAGGATTGGCGAAGAAGTATTCAACGCCAAATGGTGGTCATCGAACCGTAAAGTGACTAAGCCCGTTTATGGCAGAGTTTCAGGAATGTCAGAAATATTAAGAATAAGGTGAAGCACCTCAACTCAATTGGACGCGTCGTTGGACGATGCCTCGTCTGCGGAAGATATAAGGATTAAGGGATCATGAGATACTCTAAGGAATGACTTGGAACCTTGACGGGAACCGCAGTTCGAGAAGTTAAAGTGAGGTGTGGACTAAGTAACAATTCTGAGTACAGAGTTAAGGAACTGCAGAACCAGACCTAGAGACTTGAAATGAGGAATTATCAGTCGGTTTTAAAACCTCCAGACTCCCAGCAAAGATAGAGTGTTGAAGAATCAAACTCGAATCGGATGAGATTTTAATGTCCAAACAGTTAAGAGAATTAATTATGGATTAAGTGAATTATTTGGACAAATGAAGCTAACCACTCAAGTGTGGTCTTTGAGCATGAATCGCAAGTAAAATTAACCCCATCAGATCAGCCGCACCTCCCGAACCATAAATGCTAGATTTGTGAATTAAGAAGAGAAGATGGTATGCAACCTAAGAGCTAAGATGGATGAATAAGTGCTAATAATAAGACCTGTTGCATATCGAAGCGTGGATTAGATTTTCAGATATTGCTTATTAGTAAGAAGATTGGAAATAAGTTAAGCTTAACTGGAATCTTACTCGATGAAAGGTGGATATTGAATGATTAGTCGTTGGAATTTAGCGAACTGATGGACGAACAAAGTTGGACTACCTTGATTGGATAAAGAAGACAAGTTTACGCCAACACAAGTTTAAAGTAGATCGGTATTTTGAGAATAATCGGATTTTGAGCCGAGATTCGTTTAGAGGCTTTATTAACAGAAAGATTTTTTTTGCCAGTACGAAAGTTAAGACTGTGGTTAATATGAGAAGTTCTATGTTAAATCGATGGATTTCCTTACACAATTATTCTAGAAAGCCGGAAGTGATCACCTATGTTAGTATGCTTCCGAAGGTGGTAGAATGTACAAACTTTGGGGTTGTTTAAACTATATGAAGAATCATTCAGCTAATGAGATCAAGATTTGAATTGTGAATACAATAACAAGTTACTGGAGGAATCCAATAGATTATGATAAGTGCAGAAGTTTAAGATCGATTAATCGGTTGCTCGAAGAGACGTAACCTATGTTTGGGCGTACGAGAGAGCCGGTAAGAGTTTGAATCTATTCCAAGACAGATTGTTCCGTAGAAACTCGAAGGGGTAACTTAAGGGACATGATAGAGTTATGGAGACCGAAGTTGTCTCAGAGAGATTATGGATATGAAATCCTTACGGATAAAGATAGAACGACTAGTAACGGGACTTAAACCCTTAGTGGAATCAATATATAAAAGATGTGAATTTCCAGAAGTCACAGAATTTTTTCAGGAGTTTGCACAAGTGATTGTGTGTGAATTTAAGTTGTCTCAAGCAAGCTTTCAATCGGGTTTCCGCAATGTTTTAATGATTATACATGATGAGCTGACCAAGAGATGGTTACAACATTTAGAATATGGAGAGTAAAGTTAGAACCAGAGTATAAACTGTTTGACAGGAGCAATGTTGGGCTCGTGACAGTTGCTGGAAATCGTTTACAGGTTCTGGCGTATTATTGTGGAAGTAAGTATATGGTTTATGTCCGAAAGGAAACACAAAGTTAGGTGATGACCAATCCGTAAGTTAAGCAGATGGTTTAAGCCATAAGAGAAATGATAACGTCAGATGGTTTTGTTACGGTAACTACAAAGTGATAAAGTAAAAGGATTGGTCAAGGAAATTTTACTTGGCAATAGTGGTGTATTGCTCCAATCCTAACTAGAATTGTTAAGAATCAGAGTTGCGCAGCGGAGTAGCAATCTAAGAATGAATTAATGAACAATGCTAAGCTGAAGCTTAGAGAACGAGAAGATGTTAAGTGCTTAACTCTTATAATACAGAATAGCAGTAAGTAGAGACGACTTGAACATATCACAAGTTTTAATGGAAAATTTTGGAAGTTAAGTTGAGGAATACTTCAAACCTCGAAACCCATGAGAAAAGGAATATCGAAATAGTTTAAGAGTATGTGGTAAGATATAAGAAGAATGTATTCCTACTAGGTTAAGTCTTAAGTGAATGAAGTTACCGTTAGTAAGGTTACCCAGCTATTTTAGCTCCATAATTTCAAGTAGACTTGAAGAGTAAGTTCAGCCAAGAAAGAATTATTCACGAGGCAACAACAGTAAAGGTTGTGGTTGCGAAGTAATATGGAATCGAAGCATTGATTAGAAACGACAATGCAGTGGCATGTAAGTTTATTCCACCATGTACCCACTTTATGATAACATGTTGCATGCACCAGGTTGTGATTAGTAATGTGTACTTATTGGATGGTGTTTATGCTACTCAGATAGTAGTGTAGCCCATTCCTTTTCAGTTATGTGACATGTATAAGTAACTAAGGTACGCAACTAGTAATGTTTAAAGTGAGAAGATGCCAATCAGAACAGGTTTGTTGATACCGAACGCGTTTTAGTTAAGAATATTCAAGGATTTTGAACTCGACGTCCAGAATGAGAAATAAGTTTACGATGCTGAGAGAATGTAACCACAATTTACGTTATAGAATGTTGTATACTTAAGAAATAAACACGAGTAACATTGGCGGGGCAAACCTGGCAAGCCAATTGAAAGGCAAATCCCGACTGTTACAAAATGAGTTAAGAGTAAGAAAAGATTCCCAATTGATGTGGTAGTGTCTCAAATATGTTAAGATCAAGATGATGTCCCGTTAGTCGGACAAAGATGAGGTGATGTATTGTGTACCCGTCAGTAATGTACACGTGCTCGCTTATGTATGTAAATTATATGCGATGAAATGTATCATATGGTGTTATGTGAGATGATTTATACCACTCATCACTTGGGCTAAACTCCTATGAGTTTTGGATTTACCAATATAGCAAATATTTATGCTACGGCAAGAATTCGAGAATAATTTGTGACATAAATGATGGAAGATCATCAAACTCCAAGTAATGAAGGATGATTTCTAAGTTATTAAGATAAGTGACGTCGTAGACCAATTGGAGCAGAACGTGAGTAATCTGTAAAATTCCGCGAGCTCTTGAGATTTCCGTAGTGGAAGTAATAATTAAAATTGTGATAAGTAGCACATCGTGATATCAGAAAGAAAGGAGCAGGTGCTAGAAGTGAAGCCTCCTGCTTATGCCTTGAATATTAAATGAAGTTGGAATAATCCTTGCATTTGCATGTGCGTATACAATGTCAGGTGTTTTCGGTGTAAGGATGACTCTATATGGGAATATGACATAGGACTATAAGTAAGATGTCGTCGTATGAGACGAGTATGTTGGTTCAGACAACCGCACACCCTGCTACGTAAGAATTATGTAAAGTATATCAGGTCTTTCTATTGAGGGAAAGATTGTCGAGTATTTTCGACTTATAGAATAGGGATTCCGATAAGTAAGACGAACTGGAGTTTTGGCTATAGGGAAAGAAGTATAAATGATCTTTTAATATGTGATTTCGAGAGGAATCTAAATTTCGAGGACGAAATTTCTTTAAGGGGGGTAGATTGTAATATCCCGCTTAGACGTAACTTTTATCGGTGATTGAGGATTAATATGGAAGCGATGGCAATTCTGTAATTTTGGAAGAAAGGGATTTTATATAAGGAAAATATGAGATATTTTCTCATACTTTCCCTTCCATTCTCTCTCTATTCAACTGATTTTCTCTCCTCCCTCTCTCTATGATTCGGCCACCATCATCCCTCACCACCATCCTCCTAAACTTCAACCCATCTTGTGGAATCTTGGCTAGCAAGCTTTAGTTAAGGGAGTTTAGAACAAGAGGAAGCAAGAAGAAGCAAGGAAATATCAAGAATTAAGCTAGGGTTTTGGAAGAGGCTTGACAAAGCACCAATCAAGGTTTAAGGTGAGCTCCCTAGGGTTTTATAACCCGCTTTGAGTAAGTTTAAGTGTTAATTATAATTTTGAGCAAAGTTTAGAAATGTGCCCTAATCTTTGTTATGTGTTAATCCCTTGTTCAACTATGTTTTAAATGGTTTAAATGCTAAAGGAAATCCTTTTTAATACCTTTGGGAAGCTTGGGTAAGTTGGAATGGTTTGAAATGATGAAAACAATGCATTTTCTGAGTTTTCTGAACTGTCATGGTCGCTACAGCGACCAGCCCGTCGCTATAGCGACCAGGTACATTTTCAGGTTCTGCCTACGGTCGCTGTAGCGACCAGGCCGTGGCTATAGCGACCACATCAGGACAGCTCATGACAGCATAGCTGTTTTTGGTGTTCTGGTGCGCGTAGGCGAGATTTTTCACATCCGTTTTCTCCAAAAACATTTAAGAATGATTAAACACCATTTTAACTCATCCAAGAGGCTTCCAAAAGGATGTAATTATAAGGAACAAGGATGGTACAATAACTTAGAATTGTGAGGGCAAGTTTAGACAGGTATGGGAATATTTCCAACAATCAAGTAGTGGCTTATGATAACGATAAGCCTATGACCCTATACTCATATGTTAAGCATTGGGAGATTGGTTCCCTTAAGAATGCATTAAATATTCAAAGCTCATAGTAAATTAATAGACGTACTTTCAAGTACTTAAGATAAGAATTGATGAGAATGAGAATGCACCTAGGATAGCAAGCTTAAGATGCACTCAATTAAGCGTGCGTATGCAGAAAGAATGATTTAATGTTCAAAGTCAAGAACCTATTTATAGGTTAGGCAATTAAGAATGATTACTTAAGAATGCATTAGATATGCATAAGAATATGAACGAATTAGATATACATATGAACTTAAGTTAAGAATTTAATGATAAAGATTATACGTGTTCATCAGACTCCGGATTATGCCGGATGGGACTTCTCCGAAAGGATTGTCCACACGTATGTTAAAAGATTAAGCATGTTCAGCAGACTCCGGGATACGCCGGATGGGACTTCTCCGAGAGGGTTGTCTACATGCAAAGTTAAGTTGTGTTCAGCAGACTCCGGGATTCGCCGGATGGGACTTCATCGAGAGAGTTGTCCACACAACGATAAGAGGAGTCCGGTGTTAGCCTGATATGATAGGAGTTTCACCGGTATGATGGGAGATGTACTTCGGGGTTACTCCACCCGGATGCACTCCGTAAAATGAACCAAGATAATGATTGTTTGTTCAACGCTAACTTCTAACTTAATGTTATAAGAAAGATGAATATGTATATGTATTATGTACTAAGAGTTAAGACAAGGTAGTCATCAGACATCAGAAAGTGATCATAGATTTCCTCTCGATCACTAAGCATAAGATTAAGTATAAGATAAAGAACATGATAAAGACATATAGTGATCCTAGTTTTCCCCTGATCGCGGAACATGTGGAGAATGACGGCGATCGTAGGAATCCCCAAGATTGCCAAGAGTAGGCACGGCGACCCTAGGTTTTCCCCGTGGTTGCCAACAGTAGGTTGGGCTGGAGCTCACTGAGACATTATGTCTCATCCCAATCCTTCTGGTGCAGGTTTACAGGTTAGCAAGATGTTCATGAAGATATTCTTCAGGAAGACGCTGGATGGAGTGCAGTTGCTCGTCATGGATAAGCTCAGGAGGTTGTCCGATTATATATGTATATGAAAGTGTATTATATGATTTTTGGATAATTGTATAAACGAGCCAATTGTACTCATTCAGTTGTATTGTTTGTAATTTTATTATTGAAAATTTTAATGTATCCGGTATCAGAATAATACACATGCTAAATATTCTAGATAATTTAGTATGGGTGTTACAGTATACATCATTGGGCCGATTCTAAGACTTTTTTTTGCTCTGAACGAATCAATAAAGTTGACCCATTTTAATTATTCAAATGTTTTTCTTCTTGTATTTTTTGGTACCCAAAAGAAAATGATTTCTGGGCCACCGTCTCTCCCACCCATGCTGAGGGTCACACATGTACTGTTGTACATCACTCACAATAGAGTTAATGGTCACTTTTTACTCTAGTTAGAAAACATTTTCACACGTCACATCCACAATGATAATAAATTAAAAAGAATTATAAATAGATCTCACATGTACGTATGACTTTTATAAAATTTTAATGAAAGTATTGATTAAGGATTTAATGACTTTAATGATAGTAAACTAAAAAAAGTTTTTAAATATGTCTCACTAATTTGTACTTTAAAGTATGCATTTAGAAAATAAATAAAAAGAAATTGAAGAGAGCAAGAATCACATAGATTTTTTAGATTGTGAAATCAACATTTATCTATGTTTTTTCTTATTTTGATAAGGAGACTTGTTAGTTGTTGAAGAGAGAAAGTCTTTTTATAGTTGTCGGTATCGAATAAAAACCATTTTTTTCTCTAATTAAAGTCCTTAATAGGTCAAGGTCATTGTTAAATAAGATGTTTTAATCTAAGATCAAATTAACAAAAGTACCCCGAAAATTTCTAAATAGGATATCCGAGTTTGATCTCGAAAATTATCAGTAACTGATTTAAATATTTGCCGGTGAAAAAAAGAAATAGCTAGCCCATTTCTTTCCAAACTTGTCCAACGGTACTATTTTTTTGGTTACATCCAACAATACTATTAGAAAAACATGTTTACCATGATTTAAATTTTTTTATAAAAAATGATATATGTTTATTGAATTATTATTTTATTTATAAGGTTAAATATGTTTTTTGACACTATAAAATTATCAACGTTTTTCGTTTTAAAGAAAAAAAGTGGCACTTTGTTATCCTTAGATCATTTACAATGGTCAATACATTCAACACCCCTTCAACACACACTTTTTCAATTCTCAACACTCCACATCATTTTCTCTCTCTTCCACATAATAATTCAACACTCATTCAACAAATACTTTCTCCAATGGTTTTTCATTCAACACTCTACCCCACCACTTTTTATTTCATATTCTTATTTAATTTTATATTTTTGTTTTTATAATTACATAAAATTACAATTATCAATTATAATTAAATTAAAATAATAAAAACTTAACAATTTATTTTTTAGTGTTTTTGTAAAAACAAAATTTATTTAAATAATTTATTTTTATTTTCTTAAATTAAAATGCAATACAATAAACTAAACACGCGACACACAAATAACTTAAAATGCAAGACAACAAACTAAGCACACGACACACAAGTAACTTAATTAGTACGATACAAATCATCTTTAATCATGAAACATTCCAAACTTTTTCCATATGTGTTTCACTAGATCTGCTTGCAATTCGCGATGAACATTTGGATCACGCAATTCGGATCTAGCACACACATGATTTGCAAAAGCGGGTAACACCTCGGTCGAGTGTGGTTGCGGTGTACTAGATCCACTTGCCTCAGATTTCTCAAAATCGGTCCAACGTTGAGCATATGTATCTCGTTCATCCTCAACAATCATATTATGTAATATGATGCATGACCTCATGATGATACCTAAATCAGCTATGTCCCACAAGCGAGCTGGTTCACGGATGATTTTAAATCGAGCTTGAAGCACTCCAAATGCACGTTCGATGTCCTTCTGACATCCCTCCTGAACTTTTGCAAATAACTTATCGGGTTCACTTTGAGGAAGTCTAATCGATTTGACGAAAGTTGGATAAGAAGGGTAGATACCATCAGCTAGATAGTATGCCATGTTATAGGGACGTTGATTCACAAAGAATTTCACACTTGGAGCCTTTCCTTGTTCCACATCATCAAACACTGGTGACCGGTCAAGAACGTTTATATCGTTCAACGTTCCCGGACATCCAAAAAAGGCATGCCAAATCCATAGATCATGAGATGCAATTGCTTCAGGAATAACCGTGGTGGTTCCCTTATGCCCCCTAGTAAATTGACCTTCCCATGCTTTAGGACAATTTTTCCACTCCCAGTGCATGTAGTCAATACTCCTGATCATCCCTAGGAACCCCCGCATTTCACTTACATGTAGTATTCTTTGCAGATCATCTTGGGTTGGTGCTCTCAGGTACTCTTGCTCATACAATCGTATGATTCCTTTACAGAATCTACGTAAGCACTCCAATGTTGTAGTACCTCCTATTTTGATGTATTCATCGACCGCATCTGCTGCCACACCATATGCTAACATTCGCATTGTTGTGGTACATTTTGCTAAGGGTGATATACCTTCTTTATTGGCTGCATCAACTCGCTGGGTGAAGTAGTTGTCACTACTTGAAAGGTCCCCAACGATTCGAAGGAAAACATGTTTTTGCATCCGGTACCGACGACGAAACATTGCATAGTCATATGTAGGCTCATTGGCAAAGTAGTCGTCAATTAGTCTTTGATTTGCCGCTGCATGATCTCTATTGAGATATTTTCTACTACGAGGTGCACTATCTTCCAATATTTTGTTTCGAAGCCGTATAAAGGCAAACAGCTCGTATAGCTCGCAATAGCGAGCCTACTTATCGCTTTTTTTTGTTTACTTTACCGCGCAAGGAAACCTTGGGCTTGACATGACAGCACCTCGCGGCTCCCTTTCAAGATGAACAATGCGGCTAAGCGGGGCGGATGTGCCGTTCATGGATCTAGGAGTTCATACGAATAATGGCTAGCGGGATTCCGCATTCAATCGGAGTTGCCTTAGTTGGTTTCCGAAGGGAAGGTCTTAGACCATCCTTCAAGAACATTGCACGTAGCATCACCACTTCCTACGCATTTCGTCGGTAAAAAGACCAGGTCCCATTTCCTATTTCCACATCTCCGGTGAATCGGTTGGCGATATAAGTTTCTTCCATTTCACATTTTTGTTTGTAGGCTGCGATATCAAAAGGATATTCTGATGGATCCATTAATAGTTTTTTGTGATATTGGAAGTAGATTGAATGAGATTTGGGATATTGGTACTTCAATGTATGTATCTATGAGTGCCTATATACACGTACATTAAGTGATGGACATTGACGGATTCGAAATAAGTTATTGTATAGAGTTAATTATCAGATAAGGATTAGATTCCAATTGAGTGGTACATATTCAAACACAATAACTCATACATTAAAGCCAAAAGTCACGGACAATTATTAAAGCAAACACTACAGACTTGACATCACTGACAATTATTAAAGCAAACACTACAGCCAAAAGTCACGGACAATTATTAAAGCAAACACTACAGAATTGACACCACCGACAAGTTTGACCGAATACAGACAAATACTTGATTGAAATTAATTTCCAAACAACTCTTGGCTCAACATCTCCAACAGTTTTTGCTTCCGATCATCGAGATTCTCCTCGGAACTTAGTTTTAGATACATTTTCATTTTCTTAGCATTAGTCTTTTCTTTCATCAATTGGTTAGCCTCCTGTTGCACCGACGCTATCTTGTCCAATCGTTCAAGCTCTTTCTCCTTGAATTGTTTGAATTCAGCCCACTCGTTATCCACCACCTCCAAGGCAGCTTCCTTACTTTTCTTTTTACCCTTTTTTTTAGCTGCCTCCCTACCCATTGGACGAGCAGTAGATCCTACAGAGTTTGAGCCACATGCATCACTATCGTGTGATCTCTTAGATCCACTACTTTATGAGCCAATATTTCCCAATTGACTACCATCACGTGGTTGATCACGGAGAGCGTGCCATTCTGCCATTAAAGTAAATTGAATATTCTTCCCACTTGCGTATAATTCCTGCGCTTTTGCCAAAATATCATTCTCCGACCAACCGCTTCCTTGCAAACGCTTAGCGCTTTCATAAGCGCCAATCCATTTATTCAGTATTTTGTTCATATAATTAAAATGGTTTCGGCATGCAACTCCATCGTGCGGATGATCGAATGAGCAATGCTCATTACAATACTCAGCAATTTTACCCCAATATGATTCACCTTTCTGATTTCTTCCGACAACACTGTTTGTTCCATATTTAATCCAGCCACTAATTAGCACCAAATTTTGTTCAGTGTTCCATGCTGGTTGCTGGTTTTTCTTGCTCTTAGGAGTTGAATCCTCTGGATTTGGAGTGACTTCATTAGCACTTGTCATGCCACCAAGAGTTATTTGTGTTGAAAATTCAGGAAATTCAGGTGCACCAACACTCGGAAAATTTTCATTCCTCATTGGCATGTAACCATTAAACAGGGGTGTTTGGGATGGATATCCCATCATAGATCCATAATATGGATTAAAGTTTGGAACAGAGGATGAGTGGTTGAAATTTGGTGCAAAACCAAAATTAGGCATGTTTGGAGGATGCTGGTTTGGAAATTGATTTGGATGTTGATAATTGTTGGGATTTTGGTAGCTAAATGGGTAATTAGAAGAATTCTGGGTGTTGAAATTATTATTATTGGGATCCATTTCACTAAAAAGAAGTTTAAAACTTCAAAAGGAAAGCTAATAGAAGGATAATAATAAGATTAAGATAGTGAAAAACTTGGTTTTTTTTTTGTGTCCAAATCAAATGAACCAAGTCTCTATTTATAGAGAAAAAAAATCATGAATTTTGGTTAAAAAAATTTTCAAATTAATTTGCAATGAAATAATTGAGTTGAAATTATTAAGATAATAAAAATCCAGCAAGCCAATCAGAAGCTCACACGTGTCCACCTTTTATACAAAACAACATCTTCTCTCTCTGGGTTCTGCGCGTGACGCGCCCTGTCGGCGCGTGTTGCACACGCGCCTGGTTTCAGCAAGTGGCAAGCTGCCACGTGTCCTCGGCGACAGCATTCAACACAGTTGAATCAATTCAACTCTTCCCTCTTCCACATCACCATTCAACACACACTCAACACACCATTACACCACTTTTCACCATTCAACACACACTTAAACACTCCATTGCAAATGCTCTTATAAAATCTTCCTACATGTAGATTTAGTCAATTTTAAAATCAAGTTTGTCTAATTATCTTTAAATTTTAAACTTGATCAAATTTTTTTAAAAAATTTTAAATTTTTGAACGGTTTTTTGTAGGCATGTTTAAAACATTATGAAAAACTCTTTTACAAAATGTGTAGTTTTTTAACATTGGATGAATTAAATATTAATTTTTTAAAAGTAAAAAGTTTAAGATAAAAGTATGAAAATCTGAATCTAGAAATCAAAATTTCAGCTTATTCTTTTTGAATGAACTTTTTATAATATGTTAAATATGTCTATAAAAAAATCATTCAAAAATACATGTTGACTTAATAGTAAACACTAACAATGCGTTGTGCATGCATGAAATTTTTTCAGGGATGACAAGGCCTTTTTTATGGGATTAAAAATGAAATTCACTAATTTTGGAGAGATGAAAAAATTGAAAGATCGTTATTTTAAAATGTTTAATTATTAATTTTTCATTTTCTATTTATATTATCAATTATACAATTGAGATTGTGTTTCATGATAACTCTTTTTAAACAAACTGAAAATTCCAGTATGTGTTCGGTTGCGAATTTTAAAACTAGGAGTTCTAGATTCACATAGATGAGCGTTTTTTGTCTACTACCGCAGATCATAACAAGTACTTAATTGTTTTCTATATATATTTTAAGGTTCATGCTAACAAGGATATTAAGGAAACAAAAAAAAATAAAAGTTTTGCATTAAAAATACAATTTTTAAACTTTTAATAAGCTAACTACACCATTTTCTAAGATAATATTTCAATATTTGTCTTCTTAATCTAATGCTCCAAAGATACTCATTGGGATTTTTCATGTTTCAAAAACAAAACATGAAGCAATGTGTTAATAATTAAACATAAAAACTGAAAATATTTGCACAAATATGTCATCTTGAAATTGGAAGTGTTTTGTTTTGTTCCCCACTGTGGCTCCAAGGAGGGTGGGCTAGAATATACACTTTGCGAGCTTCCATTTCCAAATTCCAAGTAAATAAATAATAGTATATAAAAATATCAATAGAAAGAAAATTATAGAAAAAACCCAAGAAGAAGACATGCTATGAAATGTGAAACACAACACAACACAACTCCATATGCTTAGTTTGTCATGAGGATCCATTCTTTCTTTGTACTTGTCTTTGCCTGACTATTATTAAAAGTTGAAAGCAACCAACAGCCTGTCCTTATTATGACAATTATCTTCTTTCTTTCCTTTCTCAAGCTACATATACAGAGATGAACCCCCTATTTTTAGTAAAAAAGAAATTCTAAATTATAATATAATTACTTGGTTGAACTAGTTAAACACAACACACCCTTTTTCAGTTTCATTCATCTTCTTCTCTCTTTTTCCTCCCCCAAGTTTTAGCTTCAACTTTCAATACACATTATCCACACATTTCTCCTTACAAATCCACAATTTCATCTTCATAATAAGGTAGGGTTTGTAACTTAGTGTTGATTCCTTCTCTATATAACATAAATTCCTCTCTCTTTCTGCCTTTTTTTTTGTTTTATTTTATTTTATTTAAAATATAAAATTAAAGAGAGAAAAAAATGAAAAATCTAGCTCTTTAATTTGACTATCTGGTAAGCATCTTCCTTCTGCAAGTTTACTTCTCCATCTTTCAGTTATATTTAGTTCCTTTTTTACCATTTTGGTTTTACAATTTTTCTTACCTTTTTTATTATACATTATTTTTCTTACCTTTTTTTTATAACGTGTAGTTACTTCATTAGAATGTTTGTAACCCTCTTAATTTGTAACTTTCAGTTTCCTTGGAACTCTCTCAACTTGGCTGCTATGATAGTTATCATTAATTATGTTTCATGTTTGTTTTTAGCACTCTTTGGTGCAGGTTTCTTCTACTCACCCTGAGTCTCTTTTCCTTAATAAGGACAAACCAATGTCTATTATGTTTGCATAGGAAGTGCCTATTTTATATCCTGAAACTTATTCATGATTTTCTCCTCTATTTATTATCACTTTAAAAACCTTGCACAATTAAAGTGACAATGTTGTTGTTAATTTCTCTGAATCAAATAGAGATATATATACTTTCTTAATTAGAGATAATTTTAGTTCACCTATTTTTGCAAGTATCTAGTTCAATGTTTGTTCCTTCTTAATTTTCTCCTTATTTTCATTTTCATGAAATTGAGAAGCATCTTGTGTTATGGAGTGGAATAATTTGAAAGCACCTTCATGGGATTTAACTGAAATGGATCAAGGAACCTTAAACAACATAGAAACAATGGATGGTTCAATTAGGAGGTTTGGAGATTACAGAACAAAAGGAGAATTTTCTGTTGATTTGAAGCTTGGCCATGTTGGAAATTCTAGCACTGAATCAGGGTTTACAAAGTCCAAAGATGTTGGTGGATTTACCAAAATGACATCTTCATCATCTTCAACTTCAGGGTCATCTAAGAGAGCTAGAGCTATTAACAATGGGACTCAGATAGTTTCATGTCTTGTTGATGGTTGTCAAGCTGATCTTAGTAACTGTAGAGACTATCATAGGCGCCATAAGGTCTGTGAACTTCATTCCAAGACTGCACAGGTCACAATTGGTGGACATAAGCAAAGGTTCTGCCAGCAATGTAGCAGGTTCTTTTTTCTTATCCATAAGCTTTTTGTGTTTCACCTTGTGATGCTTTGTCATGAGTTTGTTTATTTTCAATTTAGAGTGCTAATGAATTTTTTTTCTATTAATTAATGCATTTGTTTATTGTACCTAGTAAACTTCTAAATTATGTGCATGTATTCCCATTATTCATGCTAACTTCATATGTATTCTAGCTAGTTGCTTTCTATTATTTTTAGAATCTTAATTTAGCTTTCATTAGAAGAGGTAGAAGCACAATCCTTTACAAAACAGGAATCTCAATTGATAAAACATATTCTAACTAGAAAATAATTTCTTATTAATCAAGATAATCCCTTATTAAGACACTTGTTAATGGTTAATTTAGTTAACAAAATGCAAATTGCAGTCAACACATATAGTTAGACATTCCGCTCACACATGTAACTTGTTATAAATTCTCACCGAGGTTGATATGATTTTATCTGATCTTGCATATGGATGTGTCTCCTTTGATCTAAAATATTAAACAAAATCTAACTTGAGAGACCCCATCTAAATCTTACTAGTAGATTCTCTAATTAAAGTGGTGAAAATGATATTCTCAAATCATTTACTTTGCTTCTACTTCTAACGAATAGTTATTAATTATTTTCACATTTTTAGCTTCATTTATGAAGTTTCCTTAATTGTGTAGGTTCCATGCTCTAGAGGAATTTGATGAAGGAAAGAGGAGCTGTAGGAAACGCTTAGATGGGCACAACCGACGGAGAAGAAAACCACAACCAGAACCTATTACTCGAAGTAGTAGCTTTTTGTCCAATTACCAAGGTTAGTTTAAAGTTATAGCTAGCTAACATGTTATCTGAGTGGACCCAATAATTGTCTAGATTTGGAGCAGACAATTGCTGAGGATCCCCACATAGGTACAAACATCTTAAAAGAGTCAGAAATAACACACAAATTACATAATGCACTTGGCTGGCTAGTTACCTCACCATGCTGCCACCATCCTTGATTTGGTCCACTTACTTGCCATGTTTATGACAATCTAGTGGCCATTACTAAAACAACAAACATGTCACTATGTCAGTACACACATAAAGGACTTTTCAGCTTTTGAGTGAGGGCAAGCTAGTTAGTCACTACTAGACTGTCATTTCTAACAAGTTATTGTCTATCTATTTGCTTCAATAATTCTTGCATGATTCGGACATTTATCTTGACAACACATAAACACAACATTTCTAGACCTTGAATTTGTACATGTGAAAAGTGTAGTTAATTGGTCTGAGAAAAAATTGCTTCTATTATTTGTTTCAACTAATAATTGTAAAAATTTCATCATGTTTTTTTAGAAAATGTGTCTACTAAACAAAAAAAAAAGTGATATTTCTATATTATAAATCAAAACTAATAAAATATTAATAAATTAAAACAAACCAGGTGCTATGTAATTATAAGCTACATATATGTATAATGTAATGATTTACTTGCAAATTGCAATTATAAGTTATTAATCCATATATACTACTTTATATGAGAAAAAATAGAGCAATTTTTCTTCTTATTAATTACAAGAAATATAGACAAATTTTCAAGATTATTCATGATTGAAATTCCTGTTATTCTCTTATTTCTGTTGCTTCGAAAAGTACAGTAGTTATCTTTAGGTTTTGCTCTGGTCTCTTAAGTTTTTACGATCAATTTTAGTCCCTTAAATTTCAAATGTTAGAGATTTTGATCTCTTAAGTATTTTTGTTTCATTTAATTTGTTGTTCATTAAGTTATAGATATATAAGAGTACTTTGACCCTTTTGTCTATTTTTCGTTTGAGTTTGCCAAATGTTTCATACGTGCCATTATATCTTGGTGATTAATTAGGCGCACAATTTAGCGAGAAAAGAAGAAAAACATTTGACAAACTCAAACATAAAATTGAAATAAATAACCATTTATAACTTAAGGGAGCAAAATAGAACATAACCAAAATGACTAATGTTTATTTTAACTTAAGAGATCAAAATAAAATGAAAAAAGTTAGTGCCCAACATGATTAAAAAAGAAACTTGAGGGACTAAAATGTAATTTAGCAAAAAAAGCATCTACTCATTTGAATGTTCTTTATCAGTATGAGTATCGATGATTTGGTTTTTTGTTTTTGTTATGAAAAGGACCCTCATGTAGTAATACAGTAGAAAGTAGATATATAAAGTACTACAATATATTTTTTATCAGGAACCCAATTGCTACCATTCTCAAGTTCACATGTATACCCTTCTACTGATATGATGAATCCTACTTGGGGTGGAGATGTTAGGCTCCATAGCCACAATCAACATCAACAAATGCACCATCTGGTCGATAAACAAGACCTTTTTCTTGGAACAACATCTTCAACCAGCAGCTACAAAGAAGGGAAACAAGTGTCATTCATACAAAATAACCAGCCAACAGCAGCAGCCACTGTGAACAACCAACCTCTTCCAGCTTCTTCCATGAGTCGCACGTTTAGCAGGACCAATCCTTTTTCAGAAAGATACAAAATGTTTTGTGACAACAACACTTCTTGTGCTCTCTCTCTTCTGTCATCACCAGTACCACAAACACATGATCATCCTGAAAATGGATTGAATCAGATGGTGAATACTCACTCATCTTTTATGCAACCCTTAGGCTTGAGTTTGCATGACCATAGCTTGGGGTCTGTGGACTCAGTTTTGGGTTCAAATGATCAGAGTGGTCATTGTTCCTCAATGTATAACATGGGTTCTAGTGAATCCCATTCTCAGGGGAATAATAATGAAGCTTCTCCATTATTTCCTTTTCAATGGGATTAGATTAGAGGATTTTCTTCTTCTTCTTCTTCTTCTTCTTCCTCCTCTTCTAATATGGTTGTCGCCTTAATTTGTTTGCTGATGATCTGTTATTTCTATTGTACTATTTGTGACTTATCAATTTGTCTTTTATTAATGCATGAAGGCAATGAATTATGAACCATCGTTTAAGAAAATCATATTGGTGTTGTGTGAATTTTTTTGGGAGCTATTTTCCCAACATTTATTAAACTAGGGAAATGCTAATGAGTGTCTCGTGACATTGTTTAAAGGTCTTTAAACTATCCAGAAGTATGTGAGGAATCTTCACAAACATGTGTTTGCTGCAACAAAGTCGGATGATGAGATCGATCATAAGTGAACTCAGCTGTACAAACAAGTGTAAGTGGACAAAAACGTTTCCGTTTGAGGGGGAGCATATCCACATGAATGAATATACACATTTTTTTTTTTACATAGGATGGATACATACTTGAGAGCAAGATTGTTGATTTATCAAGGGTGAGTAAAGAGTCTTGTATTGAATGAAAGATTTAATATTATGTGAAATGAGTCATAAATCTATCTAAGGGAAATTCTTGTTTACCCATCAATAAAAGGTGGGTAATACTACCCACCCATGCTGAGTTGGCCCAATCAAAACAATGTATTTATATAACATTAAAAATAATAGAAAACAAACAAATAACTTTGATTGGTGCCAACTCAGCATGGGTTGTGTTACCCACCTTTTATTGATGGGTACCCAAGTTGTCACCTAAATCTAATGTTTTAAAGTTTGTGTTAAAACATGTAGTACAATATACATGTGTGATTGCTTTAAGCTAATATAACCTCGAACTCCTCTGGTGCACCAACTAAAAACACTTTTTTTCACGTGTCATAATTGACTGGGTTGCTACTGAGGACTACCAACTATTTGCATCATTGCCTTGGATCGGGAAAAGTAGTTGAAAATATATTAATGGTTAGTTAAAGATTGGGCTGTGGAAAAGTGTTTTTATTTTTACATTTTTTTTACAACTAGTATAATATTTTCAGTTTTCAAATATCTATATATAAAGAAAATAACATGTTTTAACTCTTTTGAGCTGACTTTTTTTCTTTTTAAAATTACCATCAACTTTCAATACAAATAACATATATAACAAATAAATAAGATTAAATTCAAATATTAAAATAAAAGTGTAACAAACACGATATGAGTATATATATGTCCAGTTTTTTTTCCTTTATTCTTTAAAAAGTGTAACAAACTAAATGAGTATATCAATATTTAATTTGTCATTATTCTGATTATACCCTTAAACAACTTTTTCTATAATAAAGTTTGTTGTTGGTGTCATTAAAAAAAAGAATTTAAATTATATTTTTTGTTATATTGTTGGTGTCATTGAAATAGATAATTATGGTTAGTTTTGATTTTTTATAATTTGAAAGCAAAAAGCATTAATATTTTTACTTTTAATAAAAAATCAAAATTTCATAAAAAAACGTTCATAATTTTCAAACGTTAACGCAATAAAAAGAGCGGAAAGACTCACGTGCCCGTCTTTTCGCTAGTAAAAAATAATGAAAATAACACTCTTAATATTTTCATTTTTTTATATATACAAATATTAAAAATTGGAAGAAGAAAAAACATAAAACATGGTCTCATTTTTGTAATAGAAGATAGCAAAAAAAAAAAATATATATATTACCTCAAACCAATAGCCTTTAATATTTTTAATCTTTTGTTTGTTGACAAACTTGCTGCTATTAGTTTATTGGAACAATTTAATGGATTTTGAAGATCTCGTTATTTTGAGTTGGAATGTGAGAGGTGCTCTAAGTGCACAAGGGCGACGTCATTTAAGTGATTTGGTTAGACAACACCATCCTTTACTAATTTTTTCAATGGAAACCCATAGTCTGTTTTCAAGAGTGGCTGCTTTTTGGAATCATTTGGGATATGATATTTGTGCTCTATCCGAGGCTACATGCCATTCTGGTGGTATCTGGGTGCTTAAGGAGAGTGTGTGTACATATGATATAACAATTGTGGATGTTTACTTTCAAGCAGTCACTATTTGTGTTAAGAATGCTAATATCTTGTGGCTTTGCTCCGCTGTCTACGCTAGTCCCCAAATGACTAATCGACAACAATTATGGAATTATCTTCAAGATCTTAGATCAAACTTGACTAGTCCCTGGTTGTTGATGGGGGACTTTAATAAAGTTTTGATGCCATCTGAGATTAAAGGGTGCACATTCCCATCTAATCAAGCTGATAAGTTTGCTCTTATGATGGAAAGGTGTAAATTACTTGATCTTGGTGCTACAGGTAGTAACTTTACTTGGTTAAGAAAAGAGTGGGGTGTCTTCAAGATGGCTAAGAGATTGGATAGAGCTATTTGTAATTATGAGTGGCGTAATCTATTTCTTGAAGTGTATGTTGAAAATTTGATGAGACATCACTCAGATCACCACCTTATCCTTTTGAGAGGTAGGGGGTTCATTCCTGCTAGGCATACTCGCCCCTTCAGGTATCAAGCAGCTTGGCTAACTCATGAAGACTTTCCTGATGTCATGTATAATGCATGGGTTAAAGGAGAGCATGTTGTAACTTCTAGCCTAAACCATGTCCGCTTGGATGCTACCGTCTTTAATAAAAAGGTTGTTGGGGACATTAACAGGAGGAAGAGGAGTTTGGAGAAAAGAATCAAACAGACACAACTCAAGTTGGAAAGAGTAGGAGGAATACATTGATGTTCTTAAGCAGGAGGAAATTCTCTGGTATCAGAAATCTAGAGAAAATTGGGTGAAATTTGGGGATCGTAATACACGTTTCTTTCATACTCAAACTGTGGTAAGAAAGAAGTGAAATAAAATCCAAGGACTTTTTCTTGAAAATGGCCAGTGGTGCACAAATGATTCAGTACTTCAGATGGAAGCAGTTAATTTTTATCAGGGCCTTTTTGAGGAAGACCCCACCACTACACCGAATTCCTTATATGTCCTCAATATTCCTTGCTTGAATGAATTCGGGAAAAATTCTATGACTACTCCAGTCTTGAAAGAGGAGGTTAGAAGGGCTGTTTTTAGTATGAAGTCATACAATGCACCAGGACCAGATGGTTTTCAACCCATATTTTTTAAACATTTCTGGGAAACAATTGGGGATGATTTATGGCGTCTTGTGCGAATATCATTCTCCAATTGTAGAATAGATGAGTCGATTGCCAAAACTTTACTTGTCTTGATTCCTAAGGAGAGTCATCCCCAAAGATTTAAGAACTTTAGACACATCAGCTTGTATAACGTTATCTTTAAAGTGGTTACTGATGTAAGTCAAAAGCAAGCATGTTTTTATATCGTTTCCTCAGGGACTAGTGCGATACCATAAACCGTTCAACACCGATTATCATTTTAAGTTAGGGTTTAATCAATTGTTTGCTACAAAACTATTCGACTATAAAGTGGTAGTAAAAACAGAGAGTAATACGGCGTAAAAGGGTTGGGATCAGAGTTCGTCAATCAAGTATCGAATATATTCTTATGATCATATATATGGATTCTAGCTTTTTTAACGATATTATCACGCATCACTCGACAACATCATTCATGTCTAAATGACATTTTGAGATCGATCGTATTGTTTAATCGACGATTTCTCAATCTATTAAACGATTCGATAGCATTACGTTCCGATACTTTATATGATTATCAAAACACAATCCTATGTCTAGAATTCTTATTTTGATAGAAGATTATTCTAACCCTAGATTCAAAAGTATTTTTCAATAACATTTAAATCAAACATAAGAATGAATAACAAGAATAAACTCAATATTACATAAAATGCTAGAATCATATATTTGAAAGATCAAAAGATTACATCTAAGCTTGATTAAGTACCTCTAATCCCAACAAAGGAGATTTAGTTGATCATTGTTATGACAACAACACAAAAGTGGAAAGAAAGATGAAGATCCATTGCTAAGACTTGATTTCTCAAAGATTCTTAGTTAATCTACACTCAATCACTCTTGCTCTATGAAGAACATCTCTTTTAGCCCTATTCTCTTTCTAAAAATATAACATAATAATATCTAAAAGTATGAGAAAAAGCTTAAATAGTATGACTAGAAAGTGACATCTCGCTGAGCGAGATTCAGCTCGCCAGGAGAGTTGAGCTTTCTTCGCCAGTGGGTTTCAGCCACGTCATCAATTGTTCTGAAACCGGCTTAGCTCGCTGGGCGAGGGTAAGGATCGCTGGGCGAGTTCCCTGCTTCATTCCTTTCTGGAGCTCCTTGCTGCAAGCTCGCTGTGGCGCACTGATGACTTGAGATTTTGATGCTCTCTGCCTAAGCTCGCTGTAGACTCGCCTTCAACTCTCCATGGCGAGTTAGACCGCCATTCACTCGCTGTGGCAAGGCTTAGACTTGCTATTTTGATGCTCTCTGCCTAAGCTCGCCATGACCTCGCCTTGAGATCGCCCTGGCGAGAAGAGTTTTGCTTTTCTTCACGATTCTTTGATAATTTCAAGTCCTGACTTGCATTTTCCTACACAAATGGGGTAGAGTAAGGCATACAAAGCATAAATGGCATTTATTCATCACCTCTTAGCTTTTCCTTGCGTAACTTGCAAAACAAGTAACTAAAGTGCCTTAAAATATGACATGAAATTACTCACTTTCTAACACTTATCAGTTACTAAATTGTTGGTAAATCGTCTAAGGCCTTTTCTTGATGATTTAATCAATCCTATTCAGGGAAGCTTCATCCCAGGGAGAAGCACTACATATAATGCTATTTTGGCTCAGGAAGTTGTTCATCACATGCATCACTCAAAGTCCAAACAAGGCTCTATTGTGTTCAAAATTGACCTTGAGAAGGCATATGATCGACTGAATTGGCAGTTCTTAGAGATTACCTTAAAAGAGTTTGGTTTTCCTCCAGCCACAGTCTCACTGATCATGTGTTGTGTTCACTCTAGTAACTTGGCAGTTTTGTGGAATGGTGCTCGAACGAATAATTTCAAACCTACTAGAGGGCTCCGTCAAGGGGATCCTCTATCACCTTATTTGTTTGTCTTATGTATAGTGAAGCTTTCCCTGACCATCCAAAACAAAGTCAACGACGGTACTTGGGAACTTATTCAGGTATCTAAGGGTGGCCTCGCTCTCTCTCATATTCTTTTTGTTGATGGTGTTATGTTGTTTTGTAAAGCCAATGTTGAACAAGTGCAAGTTGTTATGGATACTCTAGATGAATTATGTAATGCCTCTGGTCTAAAAGTAAACACCTTGAAGTCCAAAGCTATGTGCTCAAAGATGGTGCATGGGGATAGAAAGTGTGCTCTCAAGGAGGCCTCAGATATCCGCTTTGTGGCTGATCTAAGACATTATCTTGGCTTTCCCTTGGTAAAAGGTAGAGTCACTAGAGATGTGTATAATGATATCTTAGATAGAGTTCAGAAGAAACTTGCAGGGCTTGTTTGGTCAAATCTGTTACTACAACTATCCCAACTTATACAATGCAACTCCACCATATTCCTACTAATGTGTGCAACCGGCTTGACAAAATTTCTAGAAGATTTCTATGGGGCAGTGACGGCGTATCAAGGACTTGGAACCATGTTAATTGGCATACTATTACTACCCCTAGACGCTACGGAGGTCTTGGTATCCGTGAGGCTAGAATCATAAATGACTCTCTTCTTGGGAAACTTTTGTGGAGTATGGTGCATCATAAGGAGAAACTGTGGGTTAAGGTTCTCACTCACAAATATTTGGGCCAAAAATTTATTTGGATTGCGGATAAGAAAGCAAATGCTTCTATCATCTGGTGAGGGATCACCAAAGCCATTGTTTCTTTTGCCCATGTGTGTAAGATGTGTATAGGGGCAGGTGAAACTTCATTTTGGTATGAGGATTAGACAAAACTAGGCCCTCTATGCAAACTGGTATACTCTGTGAGCATAAGTGATACAGATCTCAAATTGCATGATGTGTGCAAGGATGGTGGTTGGGACTTACAAAGCTTGGCAACGATGATGCCACCTGATCTTGTTCCAGCTATTCAACAAATTACACGTCCAATGGTTTTGGATACTCGCCTAAATGATGAGTGGACCTGGCAACCTGCACAACATGGGACTTATACTTGTTCAAGTGGTTACTTTTGGCTTCTCCAAGAGCAAAGAGGTTGGGATCCTAACTGTGATATGAGATGGATTTGGAGGCTCAAAGTTTCTGCAAAGATACAACATTTTATTTGGCCTTGTTCACACAACGCTCTTCCAACGAATGCCCGTCGGCACTACTGCAACATCGCAGCTACACCAGGCTGCACCCGTTGCTCATCCCTTTTGGAAGATCTTTTACACTCCTTACGCGATTGCCCTCATTCCAGGAACTTTGGCTTCACTTAGGAATGGGAGGACACATGAATTTCTTCTCCCTAACAGATGCCACATGTTGGTCAAATAAATGGCTTGTGGTACTAGGTCGCTCTTATTTCTTGCAGGTTTATGGCAAGCCTGGTGTTGGAGAAATAATAGTATCTTTGAAGAACATCCATGGCAGATTCAAGAAGTGGCGAGAAAGACTCGGGTGTTGCATGACGAACTCATTACTTTTTGCCAACCTCCAGGCTCTGATACAAATATGGATCGAATTTTATCGCGTTGGAAACCACCTCCTGAGGGTCTTATCAAAATTAATGTGGATGACAGCTTTCTTGAGGACAGCTCCCGTCTAGGAGTTGGTGGAGTTGTTCGTGGCCATGATGGTAGCTGGATAGCAGGGTTCACTCACTTTGAAAATGGCGATGATGCACTCATGGTGGAACTTCACGCTATTCAACTTGGGATTGCTACTTGTTATGATCTTGGATATACAAGCATCATTTGTGAGAGTGATTGTTTAGAAGCGGTGAATCTTATTCACAACTTGGAAAATGCAAGTTTGCATGTGTATGCATCTGTGTTACTAGAAATCTCAAATGCCTTACATCATGGGATTGTAAATTTAGTTCATATTTCGAGGGACCAGAACATTTGTTCTGACTTTATGGCTAAGGAGGCTTCCTATTCCGCCTGCTCAGCTCACTGGACTCGTCCTCCAGCTGGCTTAGAGTCTCTCCTTCTAAGAGACAATCTAGCTAGTTAGTTTTTTTTTTTCCTTTTCTTTTTGCTTGTTACAATGTAACACCACCAAAAAAAAAGATTATTGAAACAATGCTTTAGGTCGGGATAATCCATCAACCTTGAGTAAATTATATATATAAGCCTAAGTTTTGTCCTAAAATATAAGCTTCAAACAATTTTATTTCATCAAATGTTGTTGAACATATGGTATAATCTACTAGGTGCTATTGTTTTTCTTTTAATTTTTTATAAAAAGAGAATATTACAGTTAGAAACTAAGAAACACTACGAGGGAAAGACATCCCTCTACAGTCATCATCCAACAAAAGTAAAAAAGGTATAGGATGGGTAGGAATATCAACTAAGCTGAAATCACCATTAAGATCAAGTTGACAAACTTGTCTACTCACCGATTAACCTTGCGATCATAGATATGTTTAACTTCGCAATGCCACTCGACCAAGGATGGGGTGCCACTTAACATTAATTTCATTCTTGCGACCCACAAGGTAGAAGGGAGGCCGAAGATAAAGTTGTTGATCTTGAATTTTGAAAATGATAAATAAATATGAACAGAAACATTTCTGCAAATGCAATAGTTAAAAAAAAAATGGAGTGAGTATTGTTTTTTCTATTGAATCGAGTCTTTAGTGAATTTGCATCGTTGTTTTAATTACAAGACCAATTATTTTTTAATTAAAAACACGATAGTTTTTTAATATAGGTGAAATGTTCCTACAAAGTAGTAATAGTTCAACAAATATAGTGTGACACAACACAAGTGGTAGATTCTAGAACCCCTTAAATGGATCTCATTACCTCGAGAGGATTAGTCTATCAGTTGTACGCGGATAATACATTTCGTTTACCCATAAAAAAAATAGTAATAGTTCATCTTACCATTAAACCAATATTAATCCTTTTGCAAATAAAAAAATATACTAGATATATGCCGTATAGATATTGATATTGGCACGGCTCAATCACATCAAAGGACCCCAACCATAGGAAGATTTGATTTGATTGAGCCGTTCCAACGTCACGGCCCATTTGGTCAAATTAAAAATGAAAAATCATAAACATAACAATTACTAAACCATTGTGTATGTGGGAGATTTCTTTAAAAGAAAAAGTGTATGTGGGAGATTATGCTTTGTTTCTGGGTAATGATATTCTCGAGCAACAAAACTATTAGCTGAAGTAAAGTTTGTATCGAAGGCATCTGGGGTTATGAAAGAATGAACCTTAAAATGGTTTGCTTTCTAATAGGAGAAATCATATATTTATAGCAAAAGTTTGATTTAATCAAGATGGTTGAAATGTCAATACCTCTCAATATATTATATAAAATTCAAATTCCTTCCTATGACTACATTGTGGTTGATGATTATTTAACGATCCCACAAAGGGGAAATTTCTGTCCTCACTAGTTTCCAATTGACTTCAATAAAATAATCCTTCCAACAATATTCTGCCAAATTGCCAACTAATTGCTATTGTTCTTAGTCATACCCATCTTTTCTTACACCTTCTAATTGAAAAGGAAATAAAACCAGTTTATTTATTAGGGTTTTTGAAGGTGAGAAAAACACATAAGAAGGGGGGGTTGAATTGTATGGGTAAATTCTTTTTCTTTCTCAAAACTTATGTTAAGTTCAGAATCAGATTCTGAACCTTTTTCAGAGTGTTTATGCAGCGGATTAAATAAAAGAGAGAAAAGGGAAGAAAGACATAATGATTTTTATACTAGTTCCTTCCATAAACCGGAAGTAGTCTAGTCCCCCTGTTACTTACAGGAGATTTGAACTATAATCAACTGATTACAATTGCTCAAAGCACAAAGCTAAGAGACTTTCAATGCTCAAGCACTTAGCAAGAGACTTCTATGCTCAAAACACAAAGTTAAGAGACTTCTATGCTCAAACACTTAGTAAGAGACTTCCCTGCTCAAGACACACAGTCAAGAGACTTCTAGTTGCTCAATACACAAAGTAAAGAGACTTCTGGATTGCTCAAGCACGCAGGCTGAGACTTGAACCAAACTGATTTACAAAGAAAATAAGTTTGTGTTGAACACTTGATAAAATATCAGAGGTGTTCACAAAATACAACTCAGGTGTAAGACTCTAAACTTAAGAAATTCTAAGATGATAAGTTTGTAAGAATTTCTAAGAGTTTTAACTGACTTTCAGTTTTGACAGATTTGTGTTCGTAAAACAGAGCAGAATTCCAGTCTTTTGTTTCTTGAGTCTTAGCTTCTTTCTTCTTCAAATCTTCACCCTTTTATAGAGGATAAAAGAGCTGTTGAGAATTGCCCAGATTTCCAGTAAAGAGCCGTTGCAAATTAGAAGCTAGGTCCAGCTGAATTTGTGTGCTGAACTGCAGAAAACAGAGCACGCATTTTTTGAATTCTTTCCTTAAAAGCTGGGGAATGTTTTGGCCAAGGAGACAACTGTTCCATTGAGTTGTTCTGACAGTGCAGGCATTAAATGCAGACAGTGACAGTTGCTTTTCCTTCAGAGTCAGACTTCAGAAGCTTCTTCAGACACTGTTCATCAGAAGCTCTCTTCAGAAGCAGGTCTTCAGACGCACCCTTCAGAAGCACTGTTCATCAGACGCACTTCTTCAGACGTTGACTTTTGCTGACCTTCAGACTCAGCCTTCAGACGTTGACTTTCGTTGATCTTTAGACTCAGCCTTCAGAAGCACTTCTTTAGACGCAGTCTTCAGAAGCACTTCTTCAGACGCTGTCTTCAGACTCAGTCTTCAGAAGCTGCTTCAGACTCAGTCTTGCTTCATACTTGCAACATAGGCTTCTATGCTTTCCTTCTTGCTCTTAGCTTGTTCTTCCATAACCAGTATTAATTATCAAACATTAAGAACATGATTCTGCACACTTAGAACAAAGCATTAGCAATTCCAATTTTCTTTTTAACACTTTGTTATCATCAAAACCCAAAAGAGAGTTGTTCATACATTTTGTTCCAACAGTTTTTGCTTTAGTTTTAATGCGTGGTTTTGTTAAGTTTATGTGGGTTGATTAATGAGAAATTAAACGGATAACCTTAATCTTATCTTATCTTATCTTATCTTTCTTATAAGGTTCTAGTGGCCATTTCAAACATTAGTAACATATTACATATACAACTCTTATGTCCGTGGTCTAATCCCTCAAAAATTAAGTGGAGAAAACTTTATTACTTAACAACGTTTGACAAGTAGTTCTGCAATAAAAACTTGGCCAATTCCAAATAACTTTGACTAGGTGGAGAAAGCCTCTTGAGTCTTGACACAAGTGTAGGATGCGGGATTGGCATTATTCAGTGGTGCACAATTTAACAATTATTATTATAAGTGCAAAAGCTGTGTACACTGCATTGTTCTTTATGTTCTCATTTCTCCTCAATAACTGGTGTTGGTCTTCGCAGTATTTTAAGTATGATGTTGGACAATGTATGAATGTCAACTTACATCTATAAGTTTTTTATAGTGCTACCCCCTAAAAAAAAAAAATTTAACATAGTGCTCCATACAGAGTCTCCGTTAAAGTGGACCATTAAAATTGAGAAATATAAACATTTGTAACAACGTTTTTTCTCAAAGAGTGGAGAAAAAAGGTGGAGAATTGCGTATGTGAACTCGAACTCGTACTGCATCCTTTTACAATACACAAGATATGCTTAAGAGGACAATTTGTTCCAACTCCAATCAAGAGTCTATTACAATGTATACACTCCTTTTTTCTCTAATTTTCTTACAAGAAAATACTAGTTATAGTCTTATTAATCATTGAAAATGAAACAGTGTTAGTTATAGCCAGCTAGTGCTTTAGATTCTCTTCAAGAAATTAAAAATGGGCCGGTAGGAAGAATCAAATTTGATAAACTGATAATGTTGAATTTCTCAAGTTGCCTCAAGCCAGTTTTGATGCTCAAAGTTACATCAGCATTATTATTCACAGCCGTAGGTTTCTTCGACAGGTTTTAAGAAGAACCTCCTTTGAGCAACACACAAGAGTAATTGCAACAAGGTTGCCCACTATTTCCCATCTAGATATAACGCACAAAAAGGAAAAACTAATGTCCAAAGTACTGATGATGCATCTCATCTCTTACCATATTATCTGCAGTCAATTATACATGACATGATATCTTCAATCAATACTTTCAGAAGCAGCACAAAGGAAACACAAAAACTTGCTCTGTGTTTAGATTCTTATTTCCTTACAGGCAAAAGTCAAGCTAACACATACATTAAAGAATAACAAGTTAACAACAAAGAGCATCAAACAGAAATACCCAAGGACTTCTTAAATTTCTCAACCTCCAAGTATACTGTGGAATACGGAAGGAACTCATGGTAATGATCTTTGCTTAAATCATTTATTGCAACTGCGAGTTTGGGGATTTCTAAGGTTTCTTCATGGGTCAAAGTCCTCACAAACTTGGCTGGATTACCTGCCCAAAGTTCCCCGGATGGAATTATCCTTCCTGGTGGAACTACTGACCCAGCTTCAAGAATTGAGTGTGTCTCCACTATTGAGCCTTCCATGAGGATGGAGTGCTGCCCAATAATGACCTCTGGCTCGATAGTGCAGGATCTTAACAGGCTATATGCCCCAATAGTCACATACCTCTCGATTGAAGTCTCAGCTGGAAGGCCTGTTTTGCAGAAGAATGCATACATAATAAATAAGTAATACATTGATAAATCATAATTAAGCATAACCCATGTTCATTTTTCAAGGATCTTAGAGTAAAGTTGGAAACTGCAATGAAAATAAGTGCAGTAAACAACTAAAAAGAAGTATACCAATCATCAACTCCACTCTACAGAGAACACCTCCATAATGAATATCACATTCTAATTTCCAATACAGATATACATTCAAAGACAATATATAGGGAACTACTTTGGCTGCTGGAGACCGGCATACGATCAAGCCGGTATCAGGGCTATTACTTTCCTTACCCCAATGTGTTACCATCAGATTTTCAAATAAGCCAATGTTTGTTCATCATCTCATTCATTTTTACACTCAGCAATGGAGGATTACGCTATTTAATTAAGGTGCACAAAAGAAAATTCAACAACAACCACGAATTATCCCACTAAGTGGGGTCGGCTAGCACAAAAGAAAATAACAGGCAAAAAAATGTCACCAAAAAGTGCAAACTGTAATAAGTCAACCACCACCATACCAGTCATCAGAGAGAGTACTTTTTATGTACATATTAACTATTTGGGAATGCTGAGACAAATCTTCTAATTCCTTATTATAGTCTATGGATTTAGTCATTACAATGAAATTCATGTCAAAATATAGTCAACACATATTTTAATGTTTAAAACAAATTAGAAGAGAGACACAGGAGGATTCAAGATGAGGCTACCTCATGCAAGCAAAACAGACTAATAATAGTGGAAGACTTCAGCTTACTTCATAGTAACTATTTGGGACACAACCAACAACAGAGCAGAGTGCTTCAGTGCAAGACTGAACAGAACATGAGTGACCATTTTCTATTTTCATTTTCTAAAATGTGTGTTCATTTTAACTTGTTAGTAAGAAAATGCGAGACTTTTGAATGAACCGTTGTTCATTTCAAGAGTCTAGTATCTCTCTATTAGCAAGTAAAGTTAAGAAAAATTTTAGAAAATGAAAATATAAAATTTTACACAAAGTAAACGGTGTCTAACATTACTCAAAACAAATTCACATATCTTGAACACGGAAAAAACAATAACGTGACTTGAACTTCTGCTAACTTCAGTAACTTGTGACAACACGGAAAAGATATTGGATAGTGACTTTGTAGAATACCACCCATATCATCTGAGGTTTAATATTAATACCTTCACAAAGTGAAGTAATCGGAACAAAAAAGCATCTGCATCAAACTCCAGCCCCACTTTCCCATCTCTCTTTAAAAAATGAATTAGTAATGTACAAATAAATTGCTGGCTATCTACAAAAGGAATCTTTAAAATAGTGCTTTGATTAAGCGTTGATATGCAACTAAAGGTGATCCCCCAAAAATACAGTACCATGGTGGCTTCTAAAGCATGGGAGTGGAAAAGAATAACATGATTGACTCTGGAGTCTGTGGCATTCTACCAGAGGCTCAGCATCAAGAGATAATCTACTGAAGAGCTGCTATAATAGCATAAACTAATCCGTCCAAGGAGAATGCATCATGAGATTGAAAGTATATGCTTAAAAAAGGTAATACTAGATCATAAATGTTTACTTAAAGGATCAGCAACACAAAGAACTTCTACTAAACTTAAATTGTGTATTCTAAATAGAAATAGCTAGGGGTGTTCATAGTTGGATTTTGACAAAATCTGTACCGAACTTAACTGAACCGAAAAACAGATCTAAGAAACTGAACTGTAGCTCGTTTATTCTAAATAGAAATAGCTAAGGGTGTTCATAGTTGGGTTTTGACAAAAAACTGTACCAAACTTAATTGAACCGAAAAACAGATCTAAGAAACTGAACGAAACTGTAGCTCGTTTATCTTGATCACATCAGAACTTATTTTTTTGGTTCAGTGCACTGTGGTTCAGGTTTATAGAACCGAACCGACTGGGCAAACAAAACAGCAACGGGTTTAGCCAAGCTCTCGTCAGTTTGTCACATACTCACCATCACCCAGCGTCTTTTGCAAATTTAAGAGAAAGATATACCGGCTTGCTAAAGTTGATTTCGAAATCGGAGAGGTTTATTGTTGTGGCAGAATTTCTTGACTGTACACGTTTTTCTATAAGATGTGAACACTCCACCAGCACACTAATATAAAGTATTGATAAATTAGTCAAAAAACAAATAAAATAAAATATTGACAAATGTTTACAAAACTAATGATAAATTCATAAAAGAAAAAATGTTAACATAAAAGTTAGGGCAAATTACACTCACCTCCCTTGATGTCTTCTTAAATAGTACCAACAACCCTTCTAGTTTTTAACTGAACACTAACCTCCCATGTCATCTATCACCGTTAGTTTCCCCTTAGTCACTACAAGAATTTTAGAGATTAGCTACCATTATTTGGCTACTACTACCTGTGGTAGTTAACTCGCTGCTAATTCAGTCAGTATATGCTACATAATGAAATTAATTAATTTACATGTATTTCTCGTGTGTTTTTCAATCTTTAAAAACAGAGCATTTTTTAACGACAGAAACAACTCTTATTTTTCGTTTCAGGAACCTGTTTCACTCATCGCTCATCACATTTACTTAACCCAAAATTTATGTATATCATCATTCTTTCACCGTAAGTAGTGTTCAAGCATTTCAATTGACGTCAATTTCCACCTTCCTTCAATTCACTCCTTCTAGGTTTTTCAATTAACAAATTTCTCTTGCTTTTACATCTTGGGGCATTGATTTCAGCAATATATGCTTCTAATGAGTTCAGATTTGCAATCGATTTGTTTCTATTTCTAAAATTCCTCTGTTGATTCCTCTTCCTCTTGAATTGGGTTTATCGAGTTTTTTCACGCTAGAATTTCATTAGAGTGTTTGTCACTTTGAATAAAAATTAAGGGAGGTTAGTGTTTACTTAAAAACTAAAGGATATGTTAGTGCTATTTAAGAAGACCTCAAGGGAGGTGAGTGTAATTTTCCCTAAAAGTTAAAATAACAACAGCCAAGTCTTTTCGTTCTTAAAATAAATATATAGTTTCCCATAAATATTTTCATTCAAGACTTTTACTCTACTCCTCAATCAATATAGACAAATTTAAAATTAAAAATTAACTGCAAAAAAAAAATGAAAAGTAAAACATTTTCCATTAATTTTTCATCATCATCATCATCATAGTGTCTACCTAGATAAATATCCCATTTTGATTGTAATGGTATTTTGATCAATGAAAACATGGTTATCGGCATGAAAGTAGGGAACTTTGTGGAGATTGAACTGCATTATGCCATTGTATGCATAACAAAGACGGAAATGCAAAAACGAGAGTCGGTCTACAGCAGTTCAATTAATTATGTTCACCAAACTATTTTTGTAGCACAGTTCAGTTCACTGATCATGTTTCGAAATAGAAATCTAGTTTGCACAATAATGCTAGCAGTTCGGTTTCTCAAAGATCGGTTCAGTCAGGACTTTTGAAGGCCTAGATAATTTCTTCAAATCTTCCTCATGTGTTATAGTACCTACCCTCATAATTAAAAATATACTCCCTCCGTCTCGAAATAATTCTCTTTAGTATTTTTTCTCTGTCTCAAAATAATTGTCATTTTAGAATATCAATGCAACATTTATTTATTTATTTTCACTATTATACCCTTATTTATAGAATTTCATCAAACTTAACTACTCCATTAACTACAATTAATAATGGTATTTTAGTAAATGATACTAATTTTATCATTGAAATCAACACAATTAATCATTTCCTTAAAAATCGTGCACAAACCTTAAACGACTATTATTTTAAGACGGAGGGAGTATAAATCATCAGCATTCCCTTATCATTCTTTACGAAAACAATCTCTCAAATAAGGGGGAAGATTTCTCTCTCATTCCCTCTCATCCCTTCCTCCAATGCCCTCCCTTCCAAACTCCCAAAGAAATGGAACAATAAATAAATATCTCGTAAACAATTTGGTGTTAGAAACTTAATAAGTAGCATGTTCTAAGGTATTTGATAGATGATTAATTATATGATGAACCAATGTCAACTATTCTTTATCTTCAGATATTGCATTCTGAGTGTAGGTTTGGTATCACATCGGATAAGCGAGAATCACGGTACGCCCACAGTGATTTTGCATAAGCTAAGGAGTGTAGCTTTTGAAAAATCACAGCGTGATTCTGGCATACATACCGTGATAGCAAACATATGCTAAGAGTAGTAGGGTCAATTCAATTCAAGACTATGAATCACACCAACATTTCCCAAATAATAGTAATTTATACATTTCAGATCAACTTAATACAATAATTAGTATAATCTATAACAAGACAAAAAAAATACCACAATTCACAATGTTCCAAAGCATAAACAAAATTCCCCTTTTTTAATCCCATCCACAAAACAAAACAAACGAATGATAATACAAATCAAAACAAAACCTAACCTGTAGGAGAAGACCAAGCGGCATGAAGAACACACCGTTCCTGAACATTAGAACAAAAGCCAATACTAATCTTATTCAGATCACCACGAAGAACACAACCAGGCCATACAGAAGCACCATCCCAAACATGAACTTGACCAGCGAGAACCACATTAGGTGCCACGTAAGCATCGACAGCTATCTTCGGAAGCCACTGACCCAATGGAATTATCTTCCTCTGTCCTCTATAATCCCAATTCACCCGATCCGGTGACGGAGTAATCGATTTCGCAGCTTCTGTTGCAAAAGCGCGTTCGGATGAAGCTAGTTGCGGTTGTGCGTGGTGTTTTGTTATGGAGTATGCGGTTCTTAGGGCTTTGTTGGTAAAACGTGCTAGATTCGCCATTAGAGAGTGAGAGAGAGAGAGAGAGAGAGAGAACGAGGTTGTACTGTGAATGTGGTGGAGCTAGGAAATGGAAGAGTGGAAAGAACTATGAGAGAGAAATGAGTTTTTGGGCTGCAGCAGATAGAAAACGGGTATTTTAAGATCCATATTTGGACCCAGCACAATACAGGTTTGTAAAGTTCGAAATTGTTAAGTATACCCCCCACAATCTTCTATGTACCCCTGATAATTTTTTCTAATTTCCTACATACTCCTCTCTAATTTATCTGTTATTTTTCGCAAGATTTTTTCATCTACCATAAAGATAAATTTCCCGTTTTACAGTACACAATTTTTATATAAAAAAAATCAATACATTTAAGATGACAATAAAATGAACTGTATAATCTTTAAGGTGCGCAGATTTTTTTAAAAAAACTAATAAATACGATAAATTACATTTACGATAAAAAAATGAATTTTAAAGATGACTTTTACGGTGAATAAAATATAAATTGCAAATATGAACCTAGTTATTTAATAATCAATATTGATTTCTTTAAGTAATCAATATGAACATAGTTCAACAATCCTCACAAAATCCCTAAAAAAAATCCTCTCAAAAATATGAACATGGTTCAAAAATAAAGTGAACAAGACCCAACTCCCTCGCTATTTCGGCCTGTCACATTTGTAGGACTCCATTATTTGCTCCGATGCAACGAGATACTTGGAGGAGGTTGGAGAAAGATGGCCTTTTTTTTTATTCAAGAGAAAGATGGCTTTATTCGGTTCAAAGCGCCTATAGGGTCCGTTTGATTCAAGAGTTTTGGAGGAGATGGGAGGGGAGAGCAAGGGAGCAAAATCCCTTCAATACCCACTTTTTGTTTCCCCTCAAATCGGAGTTTTTCGGAGGGGAGGGAGGGGATCTCTTTAAAATTTTATTGCATTGCCAAATATCCTTAAATTAATTTAAAATTTCAATATTAACTTTGTAACAACTTTTATTATTATTAGGTTATATTATCATTGTAACTTTATTCGAAAAAATATTAACCTTGTAACAACTTTTATTATTATTAGGTTATATTATCCTTGTAACAACTTTTATTATTATGTTTCTTTCATAAAAAAAACTTTTATTATTATGTTATCTATCACTCTTATTTGTTACATGTGAAAACCACTCTTCCAACTCTACTATTACTTTGTTGCTGTCAACCGCTGCTTCAAACTTCCTTCAACGTGAATTGTGAGTAATTCATCATCCTATCGTATACATCGTGTTGTTATCAATCACATCGTTATTGTTTCGTCGGTCTATGAAATCGTAAAAACAAACATTTTCGTATATTTAATTAAGTTTAAGGGTAAAACAATAAATTAATTTTAAAAACATTCCCCTCCCCTTGTGAACCAAACACGTTTTTAATTAAAATCCCTCCCCTCCCATCTTTTAAACCAAACATATATTTAATTAAAATATCTCCCATTCCCTCCCCGCCATTAAAATCCCTCCCCTCATCTCCCCTCAGTTGAACCAAACGGACCCATAGAGACATTTTGGAACACGACAATGCTTTAATGCAGAACCGGATGGGGGTGTGTGATTGGAAGTCAAATTGGAAAGCTAAAACGTCTCCAAAGGTGAAGAATCGTGCATAGATAGTAGGTCGCAATTGTCTTTCTACACGGGTGCGCCTGCAAACTCGCGATGTCCATGCGTAGAATTCAAGAACCACTAACTTCTACAGTAGTGTCGAATTGGGTTAAACCACCCATAGGCAATAAAAGTGTAATGTAGATGCATCGTTCTCAAATGCACTTAATAAAGTAGCATTAGAGATGATCAGAGGAGCATTGTCCTAGCAAGAACTAAGTGGGTATCCCCTATTCTTGAAGTTGAAACGGGTGAAGCAATAAGACTCCTAACTGCGCTGAAGAGGGTAAGGGACTTGTAAATATTTTATATTGATATTGAGATATCAAATTCTGAAGTTGTTCATAGTCTTGTTAAGGTGGCTCCATATTTATCTAGTTTATGTATTTTTATCAATCAATAGATCCAAATATCTTAAATGAAATACATTAAGTTTGTTTCCGTAAAAAAAAAAACTACCCCATAGGGCGAGGCGCTATCCATGTCCCCATCCCCCAACTTGTTTCGAGTAATTTCTCGTCTCCATCTCCACAAGAAAAAAATATCTATATCGACGGAGCCCCAAGTATAAGATACTCCCCGCCAAGAACAAGTTAACATCCCTGGTCTCTTGTTTGAGGAAATGAAGCTTAGCGCATCTCATATTCTGCTCACTATTACCTTTTATCGAGTTTCTAGTAAGATACCTCATGGCATTGGCAAAGACACTATTGTATAGGGTCTTTAAATCGAGTGTCCCTAACACTTTGTGATGGAATTAAGGACTAAAAAATCAACTTGATCTATAAATTTGGCGTCTATAACACTATAGCGGAATTAAAGACAGATTATGTCTTCTAATCATATTCAGTTTATATTGCTATTTAACTTTTTAAAACATCATAATAAAAAAAATTCAAGTTTTTTTTAGAGCAAAAAACTTAAAGTTATCTTCACTAAAATTGATTTTGTGTGAATCACCTCCGGAAAATGGGGGAAACGAAGGAAGTTGCAGCTTCTCCCTCCGTGCAATGTCTTGGGGAGTGGGGACACAAGAATATGACACCACTGAGGCAAACCAAAGAGAATCGTTTGTTTACATACTGTACTATCTGTTTGATGCGGTCCATGCCAAGAAGGGACCCTAATCGCGTAAGCTGAAGAAGACCTTTTTCTTTTTTTCTGAAAAAATAAATTATCGTGATAACTAAAATCAATTTTGGAAAAGCAATGGGTCTGCCTGCCTTTTCCTTGTCTGCTTTTCAATTTCATATGATGAAAAAAGTTAGGAAAAGTACATTTACGCCAACATAACTCCACCGTCACAACGCAAACAGAATCACAAATCGTATCTTCACAACACAACAACCAATATCTCATATCCTTATCCCTTAATTTCTTTCATTTATGGAGGGGAGGGGGAACAAACACACGAACTACGGAGTACAGACATAAGAAAAAACAATAAATAATACTACTAATTAATAAAAACAAGTAAGAGAAAATGCATCGATCTAGATCCCCATCCAGTATGTTATATTTACCCGGTGTAGATGTGAACACCAACAGCAATGAGTAAAATAGTGATGAGTCCAAAGTAAATGATTGCATGAACAAGAATGGAGGCTCCACTTGTTTGCATGTTCCCAAATTCAATCACTCTTCCTCTACCCGGTATTTGAAACAGAAGACCTGGACTTAACAGCACAAACAGCACCACCGCTATGATCACCGGACCCCAATCAGCCATTTTCTGAACCTTTTGCAGAGCAACGAACGAGAGAGAGAGAGAGAGAGAGAGAGAGAGAGAGAGAGAGAGATGTGACCACAACTCCACAAGCAGTGTGACCTTGGGAGAAGGATCTAGAACCGTTTAGGTGGAGCAGGAGAGACGTTTACGTTTTATTTGAGGGTTTGGGGAACATAACACACACGCAATAAGACAATTGTATTATTGACATGTGTCAGGTCTGATTTCGATTTAACGGCTCAGATGACTCTCTCGTGATACGGATACGCTAGTATTTGGAAATTCTTGTTTACCCATCAATAAATGGTGAATAATAATACCCATGCTGAGTTGGCCAAATCAAAACAATGTATTTATATAACATTAAAAATAATAGAAAACAAACAAATAACTTTGATTGGTGACAACTCAGCATGGGTTGTGTTACCCACCTTTTATTGATGGGTACCCAAGTTGTCACCGCTAGTATTTTAAAGGCTAAATTATATATTTAGTCCCTTAATTAATTTGTGAGTTTCATTTTGCTCCCCTAATTAATAAAAGTTTCGTTTTGATCCTTTTATTTTATATTTGTTTGCCAATTTGATCCCAGTCTGTTAGTTTTAACCTAAAATGTCTAAAATGGACCAACATTATAGGTGGTCCATCGTAAATCTTATTAATTTATTTAATTTTAACTCTGATGATTTTGAAACAAAATAGACTCTTAGATTATATGGTCTTGCATGATGCAAGGGTCTATTTTGTTTCAAAATCATCGAAGGGTTAAAATTAAATAAATTAATAAGATTTACGGTGAACCAACTATAATGTTGGTCCACTTTAGACATTTTGGGTTAGAATTAACGAATGAGACCAAATTGGCAAACAGAGATGAAATTAAGGGACCAAAACCAAACTTTTATTAATCAAGAGACCAAAATGAAACTCACAAATTAATTAAGGGATCAAATATGTAATTTAGTCCATTTTTAAAAAAGGGTCTTGCTTACAAGTAGAAAAAACCCATTATGACACTTCTTAAATAGTACTCCCTCCATAACTTTTTATAAGCAAATTTGACCAATTCACATTTTTTAAGGAATGTGGTTTGTGTTATTTAATTTAAGTTAAATAACCTATTTTGCCCTCATTAATTGTGGTGTGCAGTAGTATATTTTCAAGGTGTTGTTGTTAAACGTGTGTGCATTTAAAAAATTAAAGTAAGGGTATTTCAGGTATATTATCCTTAAATATGACAAAAAAAGTCAATTTTGCTTATAATTAGTTACAACTGAAATGGTTGAATTTTGCTTATATTTTATTATGGAGGGAGTAGTTGATAAATTTTAAATAGAAAAAGTTACTTTTTAAAGTTTCAATGCATTGAATACACAATTTTCAAGACAAAATTTATTCTTTAGTCTTCTTAACAAGCGCCCTTAAGAGCACTCGTTAGCATTTTCCTTTAGGAAAAGGTATTGCTGACAAGTGTCCTAATGACACTTGTTAAGGATACAAAAATGGAAATAATTGATAAATTTTAAGTAGAAAAAATTATTTTTTAAAGTTTTATTGCATTGAATGCCCTATTTTCAAAATAAATTTTTTTCTTTATTCTTCTTAACAAGTGTCCTTTCTCTTTAGAAAAAAAATTGTACAAGTGTTTTTTTTACGTACTTCATTGAGAACAGGTCCCAAACACGGTCGGTGCAGCTGTATCCCGTTTCACATTTTTTCTGTCATTCTGTGTACTAAGCTTTTGCTATTTCGATACCAAATTACCAGGAACTATTTTTTTTGGCCCATTAATTAATTAATAAATTAAGATAAGATGGGTTTCATCTTGCAAATTAGAAATTTTCTCCTACCTCTTCCGAAAAAAATTTCTGATCCTCTCCTGATCACACTACCCGAAAATAAAAATATATAAAGGGTTTTGTTAACGAGTACCCTGGATACTCTTTTAAGTATTTTAAATCAGAAAATTATTCTTTAAAAAAATAAAATAGTTCAATTTCCAATGCATTGAATACAAGTTTTCATAAAAAAGTTACCATTTATGACCCTTAAAGAGTGTCTCAAAGACACTCGTTAACATTTCTCATATATAAAATATGTTGCGTTTACTTTTTAAAACATAGTTTTTTTAGAGGATTCTTCAAACACCGTTTTTTTTAAGTATTTAAAACATACTCCCTCCGTTTCAAAATACATGTCCATTTTGGAGAAATTTTTTGTTTCAAAATACATGTCCATTTGATAGTTTAAGGATACATTTTGTCTATTTTACCCTTGCCTACCAATTAATTAGATTCTAGATTTTCTCCACAATAATTATTTCCTACTAATAAATGTTGACCCAATTTTAAGTGAATTTACTTATGCACTCTGTGAATTTACTTATGCACTCTCCCAAGAAATGACTACTGGACTCTCCCAAGAAATGACCAATGGTGTTTAAATGATGGACTAATTTGTTTAATTAATTTTGGTATTGGTATTGAGAGTAATTATGAGATGGGGTAAATAAATGTAAAATGGAGGAAATCAAAGACAATGGTATAATAGGAACTTTTGTGTCAAACTAGCTTGTTCTTGGTTACTGCAATTTCTCTAAAATGGACATGTATTTTGAAATGGAGGGATTAATTATAAAGTGAACTAAACCAACAATACATCACGATTAAACTCCTGCTCTTTTTTATTTCAAATTTTAAATATAATATTTAAACACCCCAATTTTCACATACGTACTCTAATTTAAAATCTTGTATTATCTCTCTCGATGTCCAAGTTTCAAATTGAGTATCCCAAAGTGGAAGGATAACCTTGTAACCAAATGATCTCTTGGAAAATTAGTATATTTCTATCTCTTTTCATATCACATGGTTAATCTATCATACCAAACATTTCCCTTCAATTTAGTCTCACATGCCACAAAGACATATGTTATATTTATTGCACTTGCTGTATTTTAAAATTGCTGGCTTAAAAAGGATATTATTTTTGTATGTAATTAAAACCAAAAGTTGAAGATTATATCATACTAGACCATCGACCCGTGCGATGCACGGGTCATATCGACCATAATTTATAAAAATAAAATACATCATATGATATTTGAAAAGACCATAAGTCGTATGATACAATTTACTTAACATTAACATAATTAATATTGGCAGACATATAATCTTAATCATTTATCAGAATTTTCAATCATTCTCTTGAATTAAATCTTGAAACTGCAACATATAATCGACTATGTGAAAACACAGATGTAAGCAGATATATTTCAACATTTTTAAGCAATTTTCCTTGACTCTTATTAATAGTTATTGCAAATGAAACAACTAAAGAAAATTATGTCCGCTGAAATTTGAAAGGATTTCTTACGTCAAAAGGTGTCAAAGATAACAGGTGTATAAAAACTTTGTCGATGATAAAGAAAAAACTTTGCCATTGCTTTGAGCTTGTTTGTAATTACTATTGTTTTTACAATTTTATCCTTTAAGAGAGAGAGTTTTGTTATGTAGTTTGTTTATGTTTTCAACATGCTATTTATTGTTAATTGAAGAAAAAATGTATAATAAATAAAGGTATGTAGGTAAAGGAATAATTACTGTAGTTAGAAATAATAAATGAGTCTTATAAAAAGGGAAAAAAAAATTCGCAAAAATGTCTTATAATCAGGGACGGAGGTAGTAGCACCCAACTCAACTATTTGAGTGTGTGTTTTTTTTCAAGAAAAATTATGCTAATTTTCAATGCAAGTTCACTAAATGTTTACCATAGAACATTTAATGCCAGCACTATTTTTGAAAAGAGCATATCAAAAAGACTCGTGTTGATTTTCAATGCACATAGGACACCAAAAATAATTAATTAACTCGGATCCAAACAAAAAACAATAATTGAACATGTGCACATAGAGCACCGAAACCATCTATCTCAATGAGTGATTTTCCAAGAAAAAAAGTCTGCATAGTTTCCATGCCATTTGCATACATGTTTAATAGTCACTCCGTCCTTTTTTATAGGAGTAATTTACAAAAAAAAATTTGTCCCTAAATATAAGATCATATACAAATTCCTAGATGCATTGATTACTCTTTTTCCAAATATACCCTTTATTAATACTACCAGTTTGTCTTGGTATATAAAAAGTTAGCATTAAATATATATTTAATCAAGGATAATCTAGTAATAGTCATACACATTTGAGACAACTTTATTACTTCAACAACTTTTCTTAATACACATAATTTTCGTAAACTACTCCTATAAAAAGGGATAGGGGGAGTAGATACTAACATTTAATATAAGCACTATTTTTTTAACCTATTTGAGGTTGGCGCACAAGCTATGTGCATACATGTATAATAGGAACATTGTAGGTGCACAGGCTATCAAAAACACTTATAGTATGTAACCACAGTTTTTGAAATGAACACTTAGTTTGATTGCATATACAACTTAAAAGAAAACACTTAATAATGTATGCCTTATGTACAGGTTGTAAGCACGTATGGTGTAAGAAACACTTAATAATGTGTTGATTTTGAACAAACATAGAGCAGCCAAATATAAGTAATTAAACCTAATCCAAACAAAAAATCTATTCTTAGCTTCAATGGATAAACGATAAACATAAAACTTGTTTTTCAATGGATACGGGTATAAGAAGAAAAAAGAAACTAATCAATTATCTATGATATAGATTCAGTAGCACAACACTATAAGAAAAAATATACTACAATAAGTATTAGAAACGGGGCAGCAAATGAATGAGACCATTTGATTTTTTTTATTTAGCATATTCTTTTGACTGTAATTTAGAAAATTGCAATAATAATTAACCAAGGGACATATACACCTAATTTGGCTTTATCATCAATGTCATCTAATGTACCATTGTGATAGTTGATGTGCTGTTTTTGTCAAAACACAGTCCAGACTTAATACTTAGTTAGTACTAATCAATAGCTATGAAGAATAGTATAATATAGACTATAACTACAACAATTAAAAAGAAATAGCAAGCTCATCCAAAACAGTCAAACATTACTTCAAAAAGGAAGTGGGAGTACATCATGGACCTTAAAATAAAGAAGACAAACCAGATTACATTGCCAAAACTCACTCGTACACAAATTTCTTAAACAAAAAAAACCAAATACATCCTACCAAATAACACTTCATAACATATAGTAATAGCTATGGAAGGAAGTATTGTTCCAACTGATAAAAAGGTATCCCTTAGAATTGCTAATTTGGTGCAACCAAAGTTGCGTGCACACCCAATGGAGGCCAACCCTAAAATAGATGACCTTATTATTTTATGCATCCTCGATGCCAAGTTTAATTGTTAATCTCTCAACCAATCTAAGTTCTCTGCAGATATTGATCCACTCTCCAGAAAAACTGTAGGTCATATTTGCTTCTACTTCATTACCAAAATCAAGTAAACACTTCCAGTTCTGCCCCAAAGTAATCTATGTAAGTGAATTCACTCAAAACAGAATAAGGCAGTGCATAGTCTGTTTTCAAGTGACAAAAAAAATAGTGTAAATATGAATACTTAAAAAAAACAAAAGGAAAAAGAGAGATATACTACATACCAAAAATCCAGAAGTTACGTCAGAAGCCCAAACAGAGCATTTGAAGAGCTAGGCATATCAAAGTTTTGGGATTCAATAGTTCTACAATGTAATTTAAATCTCAAAGGAGGATTAATAGCAGGATATGCAATTTCTTCTTCATCTTTGCCTTTCAATGTGAAGAGGAACAAATTATGGTATATGTAATGAAGAGTGACCCATGAAAAAGATATCACCAACGTCCTTCTCTACAGCAACCTCTATGTCACTTTCATTTGGATCACATAATATTACATATTTCCCAATCGTTACACCAAAATCCGTCACAAAGCTTTCAGGAAGCCTCCCTCTAGGCTGTAAATTTATTCAACAGTTAGCTTTGTTAGATTATGCTTTAATAACACAATAGTTTTTTTGGTTCCTAATAATATTTTGCGAGATTTGATAAGAAAGCATGAAATAGAAATAATGCAAACACAACCTCAAAACATGATGGAATTCTACCAAAAAATAAAATAAAATGCAAAGATGATGTATTTGATCCGCAGCTATTAATAAAAGCATATAAGGGAAATGGACATAGAATCATCTCAAATCATCAAGAACTGATACTTACATCTTCCGCCGAAAACTCAACATAATATGTCATGTATTTCATTCACAACTTGTTTAGGGGATCCAAATCCAAAGGAGCTAATGATGCAAACAAATCAATTATCATGTTAGAGAGTATAGAAGATCATATTTAAAGATGAATCTATAAAAAAAAAATATAAGAGCACAAACGTTTTACCATTTAAACAATAATAGGACAACAATGTTTCCATGTTAGAATCGGCCATGGATGAATGAAAACGAACCGAACAGATGTGCTTTTAGCTGGTTTTGAGGATGGTGGCACAAAAGAAATGTGTATTGCCAAAGGACAGTATATATATACATCAATTAGCTCCTTGGACAATGAAATATTGCTTTGAAAAACAGCTAGCATTAATGATTTATGGCTCACAATTCTGCTATGGCGTTGGAAACTAAAAAATGGTGTGAGAGAACAATTGAAACTCAAATTCAAATTTGAAAAGGCAAAGGAGGGAAATTTATTGGGGGTAAATATTGGGGTTTAGTTCTAGCCTAATCTGAAGAAATTTGAGCCGTGTGTACATACAATCAAGGGGAACATTGGAAACTGATAAAATTAAGTGTGGCAGACAAAAGTCATAAATACACGTTGGTATCCAGCAATTTTTATTCTCCTATGCAAACCTTTCCTTGAACATTGTGGAGTATTAAAGCATGTCATTTAATTGGAATGATGATTAGGATAAGCACTTGGAAGCAATTAATGCGTGAGCAATGGAGGGAAAAAATTAGGGTTGTGGATAGCTTGACAGGTTAAGCTTTAGTAATAAGAGATATGCTCCCTTCGGTTTTAGATATAAGCAAAAGTCAAAATGTATTTGCTTTTTCTTCAAAAAAAAAAAATAATGTAGTTGATCTTATCATGGCTTAAATATATTTTGACTTTTGCTTGTATTTAAAATCGAAAAGAGTATATGTTATAGTTTTTTTTTTTGGAATACAAGGCAAAATAGGGGAAAAGAGAAAAAAAGATAATAGCAAGACTAAAGCATATCCAACAAAATCATAAAAGGTTCTAACGACGGATAAAGCATGGGGGGGGGGCTATGAATGCCTGTGAGCCCACAATGTTCCCTGCATCAAACTTCACCGAAAAATTTGTCGGAGCATTAGCCTCCCTCCAAGTGTGGTTCATTTGGATACTCCAAGCACGTGACATCAGCTCCTTGATGTTACTAATAAGAGCCACGTACAAATGCCAAGTATTAACGTTTGCGGTAATCAATGAATAGCCAAAGCAGAATCCGAGTAGCAAATAATGTTTGTGTACCCCGTCTCCCAAGCGACCCACAAACCATGATAAATTGCCAACAATTTTGCATGAAGAATAGATGAGATGCTAATGTTTCCTTCGAATCCAAATATCCAAGAACCATCAAGTTTTCTCAAACTACTACCTTCAACATTAAGCACAATGGCCAAACTAGCCATTAGATGCCAAGAAATCCATTGTCTCGTCTCAACTTCACTGCCACCTGAATTAAAAACCTTGTTAATGATGAATGCATGCCTATATATCTCCACCTTCAGTTGAAAGATCGAGACGGTTTCACCCTCCATGCATAATAAATTGTGCACCCTCCAAATCCACCAACAAATGCCCAAGAAAATGCTTGGTCTATCACATTCAAATCCCCTTCTCAACCACGCTAAGATAGATTGATCCATGAAAAAACTGATGTTATCAAAACCAGTGGATAACCACAACTGTTTGACGAAACCACAGTCCATGAAACAGTGAAAAATGCTTTCAATTGCCATTGTACACCTCGGGCAAGAGGGAGATTGAAACATTCCCCAGTTTGTTTAGCATGGCTCTCGTGGGGAGAGCTTGATGGCAAGCAGTCCAAATGAGAAACTTCATCTTCTCTGGTGCAGCAACACGTCAGATCCACTTTCAAGACCCTGCGATATCAAGCATTGTAACAGTATCGACATGTCTCGTAAGCATTGATACCTTGCTTTTGCACTATACACTCCATCATTATCACCCTTCCAAGTGAAGCTGTCCCAAATACCATCATTCAAACGTAAAGGAATCGATGGTATACTATCCCTGATATGATCTGGTAGTGTAGTGTATAATTGATCTAACCTCTAACGACCCCCCATAAAAGATATCAACCATAGACAAATGCAAATCATGAATATCCAAATACAAGACCAGGTTGTTAAGCTTCCCGAAATTAGTCCACGAAATAAATGTTATAGTTAAGAAGAGTAGATAAGATTATAACAATCAGATCACTGAAAATAAAGATATATCGATAAAAACTCAGAGAAATTATTTAAAAAGATCTAAAAGAAATAAGTTGAATTAAAATATGATTTATATAACCAGTGGCGGAGCTACATATGCTCTTGTGTGGGCATGTGCCTCCACTAATAATCTAATTCTAGTACTAGTATATAAATAATGGTGTTAAGCCTACTTCATGCCCCCATTAGTTAGTAAAAAAAACTCATATTATCAAAGTAAAATTAGTCAAATTGTTTAATATCTCAATTATTGATAAATTGATCCATTAATCATAATATATATTCTCCGTGAGCTTAGCTCAATTATCAGGGATATTGTATAATATATGTAAGAGTCGTGTTTCGAATCCTGAACACCCCGCTTCTCCATATTTAAAATGTGTGAGCTCCAACCACCAGCCAACTTGACACAAAAATCATAATATATATTTATTGTGTTATGAGTGATTCATTGGTAATAAAATTTTGTTTTAAATTAAATGATCATTTCAATTTTTATTGCAATCTTAATTATTTTTTCTAATTGTACACTAATAATTGCACTATTCTCAAGTATGGGTGGAAATAGGTCAGACCGGCCTACAACATAGCCTACATCAGGTCAGACCAGACTTTTTTGTTTAACAGAGAAGACCAAAACTTTTTTTAGAACCCTTTTAGCTAAAAAAGGTCCGGCTACAACTATAGGAAATGTTTTTAGGCCTACAAGACCAACCTATTAAGTATATACAAATAACTTGCAAAGTCGAGCTCATACTTGCTTATTCCGCTTTGTATTTATATAAACATTAAGTATGTTAATATTTGATAAGAGTAATTTTGTAAAAGTATTATTATTTCTCTTGTATTTATATATTATTGTAAGATGTTTATTTTACTTTCATCTTAAACAATCTCAAATAATATTTATTTATTTTTGGTAAAATAACATTTTTAGTATTATAATATCTGAATATTGCCCCCACATTCTAAAATTTATGGCTCCGCGAGTGTATATAACCGCCGTGGTTCACTAAGATAGTATTGAGGTTGTTGAATGTTGATACAAGTAAAACAAAAAAAAATCAATAAAAAAGTATTAAAAAAATAAAAGAGTAAACTCGAAAAAGAAATGGTGACGTGCAGCAGTGTGATGGTAGCCATTAGAATCGGCTTCAAGTTCTCCCCTCCCTTCGTCCCGCCTTTTTTCTTCCAATCACCCTCACAATGCAATCTTCCCTCTTTCTCTCTCTATCTATCTCTCTCTCTCCTCGCCGGCTGGTCACCGGTTCCATTTTCCGATCACTTTCCCGACCACTTCCATTCCCCAATCCCGATTAACTATCCGATCATTTTCATTCTTTCCCCTTTCGGTGAGTTTCATATAATCTTTTGAATTTGTTTCAATCATGCATGCTTTCATTACTCTAACATTTGATTTGTATTCAGATATAGTATACAATAACAAAGTTAACGGAAAATGTCTAGTAACGGTGGTTCTTCTCGAAAGAGTGGTTCGTTCTCAACTAGCCCTACCCGCTCAAGGAAGAAGACGACTGAGTTTTCACCTCCTCCTAGACCATTTCATCCTATGCGCGCCACCACCACGTACATTCTCTTCCTCATTCCCTTATAATTAATGATTTTCATTTTTATTTATTTATAAGTTCATAATTTTTTGAGCTGCCATAACTACAAAGAGAATAATCTTAAAATGTCTATTTGTAATAATTGTAGCTTAATCTAGTTGATTCATTATAATGACACAGATAATCAATGAGAAAAATTATGGTTCGAACGAGTTTTTAAATACACTCAATTAGATTATTTTTTAAAAAAAAATCCATTCGTGATAGCTACATTTTTTTTTGTTGACAATTTCGTGATAGCTACATTGAAAGGTTCTGCATTGATCTTTTTAATAAATTAATGTTGTTTTTAGTTTTAAATTTTGGTCTGTCAATATAGTTGGGATTCATCTACCTTATATAGTGTTGCTTTGCATTCTATTTCTGTCAGGGTAAAGATAAACATTGAAAGATTCTATTAATTTGAATCATTGGATAATGATGATGATGATGATGATGATAGATTCTCACAATAGCATACAAGTATATTGAATTGATGCGATCATGAGTTCATTATACATATAGAAGGAAACCTTTAAGTGCTGTTTTGCGAGTATCTTATCGTGAATACTTGGAAAAATATGCATATGAAAACGAGGAAACGAATCATCATTAATTTGATTAATATTACATTCTAAATGAATATTCTTGAATCTGTCAAGATAGAAATAACAATCTATGACACCACACTGTAACATATTTTCATGTTTTCCTGCACTTGCTTTGTCAACATTTTTTATTTGCATGCACTGATAGTTTTGTTTCTTCTTCCAATTGGATCAGGGGAGAGCGAACTGTGAAATCATTGCGACTTTCAAAGGCATTGACAGTGCCTGAAACAACAACGGTCTATGAAGCTTGTCGTCGAATGGCTGTTCGAAGAGTAGATGCTCTGTTACTAACTGATTCTAATGCTTTGCTCTGTGGAATCCTCACAGACAAGGTATGACTCGATCTTCCTTTTATTACTTTAACAAGAAAGAAAAATATGGAAAGGAATGGAATTGGATTTCTGCACAAAAAGCATGCATAACTGGCTATCCTATTTTTTGTGGTTAAAGGATATATTAACAAGAGTTATTGCGCGTGAAGTTAATCTTGAAGACACACCTTGTTCCAAGGTTATGACAAGGAATCCAGTATTCGTCCTTACCGACACTCTTGCTGTCGAAGCGCTCCAAAAGATGGTGCAAGGTTGGTCATACATGTCGCAATGTTCATCATTACTTCATGCTATATGGTATTTGCCTGTTACATTATGGTGTCGTGCCTTCTGAAGACAAGGGTGGTTTATGTTTTGCAGGGAAATTCAGACATTTACCGGTAGTGGAGAATGGAGAAGTGGTTGCTATCCTTGACATAGCCAAGTGTTTATACGATGCCATTGCTCGTATGGAAAGGGCAGCTGAGAAAGGAAAGGCAATTGCAGCAGCTGTTGAAGGTATCGACAAACACTGGGGAGCATCTGCCTCTGGTTTGTAGATAAATTTCTTTTTGCACATCTTACTCTCTTATTTCTAATTAGGACAACATTAGACAGTGTTTTAAGTTAGGCTCCCATTTTCCATATCAGCCAAATTTTGTTTCATGTTAATTTGGTCTATGTACAGGATCCAATTCATCATTCATTGAGACTCTTCGGGAGCAGATATTTAAGCCATCATTGTCTACAATCATTCCTGAGAATTCAAAGTAGGTAATACCTTTTTTTTGTTTAAGCTAAAGAAAAACCACATATGTTTTAGTTAGTTTTCGTGTTCGGAGCTGTCATCCAAAGTTAATTCAGAAGACGAACTTTCCAGGGTTGTTACAGTTTCACCAACAGATACAGTTTTGACAGCAACAAAAAAGATGCTTGAACTTCATGCAAGTGCTGCTATTGTGGCGATTGATAACAAACCTTGTGGTATCCTTACGTAAGTCTGTTGCTATGAACATCGCCACCCGTTTCCTTTTTATATTTTGAAATGGCACACCTTTTCTACAATTGCCACTCCCTCCCCCACATTGAAAAATCAAGTTTATGTTTAATTGGAGTATATATTTGTGGCTCATAAAAATGTTACATTATATTTTTATTAATCTTGAAATTTACATTAAAAATAGTAAGTAGATTTTTGGTGCTTTACAAATCATTAAAAATAGAAAATAAAAAAAACATTTTTATAGTTAAAAATGAAAGCAAAAAATAAAAACAAAAAGTATTCTTGAAACAGACAAACTTTATTTTTTTAATGTCATTAAGTATCGTGGGATTGATTTTGATGGACGGTACTGTGCATACAAATTTCAGTTCAAAGGATATCTTGATGCGGGTTATTGCACAAAATCTCTCCGCATCGACAACTCTTGTTGAGACGGTATATATTAATCTAGTTTTATTTGGGATCGCATTTTTCCTGCCTTTTCTTCTCCCTTTTATCTGACGTATATTCAACACAATCTATAGGTCATGACTGCAAATCCAGAATGTGCAATAATCGATACCCCAATTGTTGATGCGCTTCACATAATGCATAATGGAAAATTCTTGCATCTTCCTGTGGTTGATAGAGGTAATATACTGGCATGAGATTGGGAACAGGTTCCTTCATTGATATTTTTCTGATTTTGGTTTTTGAAAACAGTTGGCATTGTTGTTGCCACGGTTGATGTGATTAATATCACTCATGCTGCTGTGGCCACAGCTAGTCAGGTATGTGGCTTTGTTTATGCTTTTACTTAGATGAAATAATTGTAAACTTATCTAGCCCTTGATTGGCACTTCTGCTGTTGTTAAACTAAAAGTAGTTTTCAAATTATACTTTCTATGAACTGATAAATATCAATATCTCAATATGTATGCAAGTTAAGGATGTATGTCTCAGCAGTCAGCATTTTGGTCTTAAACCTGGAAACATATTGTCACCTTTTATATTCACCCATCTGCCCAAGCATATTGGGAATATTAGAATCTGAAATCTTGTTTTGATTATTCCCTAGCAACAAAAGAATAATAGATGTTAACTAATTTTCATTTATCCAATTTTCTTGAAAACCAGAATTTGGAGTTAAAAGAGAGAGAGAGTTGGCATATGAACCTAAATAATTAAGGCTTAGTTATTGGTCAATGTTGTGAATTTGATCTCTCGATAAGTTTTTGCCCGAATTTAATCTCTTAACTTCTTAATTGCTACAATCAAGTTCTTGTCAATAAACAGCTCTTGAATCCTTACTCACTACTTAATAACTAGAAGTTCATGAAAACTAATTTAAATTGTTTAGAAGTTGAAAGTTGATGGAAATTTAATGAGATTTAAAATATCTTTTAGGAAGTGAGGTCCGATTTCCAGTAGGTAGATTAAAAATCAGGAAATTTCTTTTGCCTTCTGCTTGCAATGTGCAACTTCCTAAGACATGAAGAAAATATTAATCTGTTTCTCTCAAATGAATATTATTCACTATGAGGGTTTGGAGCATTTCTCATGTTAATTATGAATAGGCAGACATTATAATACCAAAACCACTTCTGTTAATTTGTTTCAGCTTCCTGTCATATTTTCCTGGGTACTGGGAAGCATTTACAATGACGGTATCATTTTTCTCCATTAATTAGGTTGGGAATACTGCTAATCTTAACAATGAAACTGCCAACTCCATGATACAAAAGTTTTGGGATTCGGCCATGGCCTTAACTTCAAATGACGAAGAAGAAGATTCACAAAGGTTAGATATGTGCACTGACGTTTCTAGGAAAAATTATTTCCAATACTTTTAAAACACTTACACATTATTAATGGCATTGCCAGCGACACTTCCTTGAAAATGATTTCCGAGGGAGGAGAAACAGGGAGATCCATTCCTTATAATGCGTCAAGCGTGCAGACCACATTTTCCTTCAAACTACAAGATAAGAAGGGTAGATTACATAGATTCACATGTGGTATGTCAACCATTATATGTTACCATTCATAGATTACATTTATTTTCTTCTATAATAAAAAAATAAAGAAATAATGGATCTCGTGTAATCTGTACTTGTAAATTATATTTAAGTTAATTATGTGCTAAGTAAAATATTGTAAGTTGAGTGGTTTGTGTGTTTTCTTGCAACTTCAGATACTCGGAGCTTGACAGAGGTTATAACTTCCATCATTCAGAGAGTTGGCGATGATATCGACCCCAATAACCTGCCCCACATTTTGGTATGATTCAAGATGTTGCATTTATATTGACAAAGTTGTGTTAATGTTTCCTCCTCTTTCTAATGCAAACTGGTCAATTTGTTTGCAGTATGAAGATGAAGAACACGATCAAGTTGTATTGGCTTCAGATAGTGATCTCGCTGCAGCCGTCGACCATGCAAAGACGGCTGGTTTGAAGGTACTGTGGATCTGTTGCTGGTCCAGTCTTAAATGAAATTTATTTTGTGGGGGCTATTGATTTGTTTTGAAGAAAATATAGATTTAGAGCAACATACTAACAGGTGCTTTATTTTCTATTTTTTTTATGTGATTGCAATATAAAAATGTAATAGCAAAACCTAAGTGTGGGTAGAATATAAAATGCATGTATCTTACATGTATTGCTGGGGCTTAAATTCCAATTTAATTAAACAAAAAGGTCACAACAATGCAAGTGTAACCACATAGTTAAATAAGTTTTGATACCTCTAAACTTAAAGCTTGCTGTTAACTAATTGGGAAAGGGACCTATGATCCACATTCATTTTAGTATTTGTACATATCAGTTGATTTCTCAGGAACATGAATTGGTGAATTCTGTAGGGATTGAGATTGCACTTAGACTACTCAGGAACACGTGGTTACGGAACAGAAGCAAGTTTAGGTTTGGAATATGCTGAGTCAGAAGCATGGGCCTCGGCCTATCATACCGTTGCAGCTGGAGCTGCAATTGTTGCTGCTTTAGGTCTATTAGCGTTCTTCAGGCTAAAGCCATGAGAGAGACAGAAGTTTTTATTGGGGTAGAGGCCAATAGTGAAGTCAGTTAGAACTTTGGAGGGGCACACTTTTTACACTTGCCAATCTGTAAGTTCTGACGTTTTGTACAACAGCATGTATTCATTCATACACAAGAAAAGAAAGAAGTAAAAGCATTTTTTTTTTAAATCTTTGTGTAAGCAGGGATGTATTATCCCTTGCTGCTTGTATATTTGTAATTCAAGGTTTCATAGCCTCCTAATCACAAGCGCAAACGAGATAGCCTGATAGACATATGTATCTGTAATCTGTCCATTTATTTATGACATTTTAATAATAAAACGGTGGATCGGGATTAAGAACATCGTTGTTTCTAGTTTTTTTACCGCTAACTTTGAACATTGCTGTTTATTTGATAACCGTTGTTTCTGTTTGTCAATTAAATGCCAATTGTATATAGTTCATTTTATTTGATTTGAGCGATAGGAGCTGAATTTGAACTAATGGCGTATGCCAAGTACTCAAATCTTCAGCGTTATTTTGCTTTGCTGAATTAGAAGTCAGTTCAATTAGTTAGAAAGGATGAAAGTAACTATTAAAAACCATCCCATTTAAGTTAATAAACGTTGCTCTACAGTAATGTTTACAAGGTTTATTCAAATTTTGTTCATCTATTAGTAAAGTAAAAAAAGTTGAGGGTTATTTCAACATTTTTTTGGTTATGCGTATGACAGTACGGTGTCAGTCATTGATTTATAATACTCATTTTAGACTCTAAGATATATTGTTCATTTTAGAGGAGTAAAATTTGTTATTTAACCCATTTCTTTGCCTCTTTAACAGTTATCACTATACAGTTTCCAGAAAAAAACAGTATCACTATACTTACCAAAAACCATAGCCAACAGTTTCTATTCAAAATTTTAGGCTGGTAATACATGCGTTACTCTTTTGAATGGTTGTCGCTGTCTGTAATGATCCAATATTAATAATAAGGAATAGACATAGCTTTATTAAAACTTATCAAAACACGAAATGTTAATGTATATTTCCAACTCACATCACATGCAAAGAGATTCATACGGCTAAAAAAAGAAAATGATGTTACATCAATCAAAACAGACCACAAAACAAGTGGCCTTGCCCACATTCTCAAATTTGAAAATATCACACACACGTTAGTGTCCAAGATGAGGACAAAACAAACAAGAAATAGTATGAGGATGACACGGACCCGGCCCCCGAATATGCTGCTGTAACATTTTTACGTCCTTTCAGTGTAACTGATCTCAACTGCTAATTTGAGATCAAACAATTCAATTTCAAATTTGAAGCTCGGTTTCATGTAGTAAAACAATTTCAACTGTCCATATCAAACCACTCATATTTGTTAGAGCTTTGTGCTGTAACATCAGGAAATCCAATTCGGGATGACACCGCCCCCCACTAAACCGCTTTCAACCTTGGTAACTAAGTTCCCCGAAAGGTTGTCACAGGTATCCCAATGACAGTGTGACATGTGTCCATGTTCGATGACATCAACGTTGTTATCTCCAATCTGACGGAGATGTTGATTATGGCATGTCCCCTAGAACTGTCTTTACCTCGTAGCCGGTAACTCAGGTACCGGACTGAACCCGGTGTAAGAAGCCCGATATCTGAAGCCGGAATAAAACACCACCCAAGTTGAGCCTGCCCCATGATTCTTCTCTTGGTGAAAACCTGAAGGTATAGACAGGAAGATGAGTCTGAAAAGAAGGTAGGATCGAGTGGTACATGGAACATGTTAATATTATCACATGCCTTAGGTGGTGTTGAGGTAGTTGGTGGGAATTTGGTGAGTGTGATGAAGGGTTTTATGGTAGGGTTGAGATAGGAAGTGTAGTTGTTTAGGCCTTCTGTTGATATAAGGGTGAGTTCTAATATTACGGTCATGATGATAAGTCATCAAGAAACTGAGTATTAAGTTAACAATGGAGTAATAAGAGAGTTGAGGATTTTTCAAAATATAAGAGGGTTGATGACTGAGGAGGGTGGAAGGATCAAGTTCAATAGTCACTGTGCAGTTTCCACGTTGTTGGCAGGAATTTAAATCCAATCATCAAGCTTGTGGAAATTTTAGTTTTCGACTTGAAATTCCAAATGTCAACTATAGTGCCCAGTGTAGTGTGACATAGGAGTATGAGAAAAATTTAAAAATAGATGTTACTAGTATTATTCCTAGAGACCTAGACTCGATCAGCACCTCAGCATAAAATAGAATAAAGGAGCATCTCATCACTGTTCATTTTGTTTTTTATGAGTATTTTAATAATATTTATAAAATATTATTAAATTCTTAATTTTAATATATATATATATATATATATATATATATATATATATATATATATATATATATATATTAATATATAATCCTTTTTTACAAAAAGTGCCACAGGAAGCACGACCTAAAATAATATAATCTACTCTTTGTTTATAGATTCTCTTAAATTCCTAAGTGAGTGTGACTTCTTTTCCTTGCTGGTCCCTAGTAGTGCATATTTCCAATCAATTTTCCAACAATAGTTATCAACAGCCTAGGATAAGCCCTATAGTATTTTTTTTTTACTTTTAAATTGTTTTAAAAACAATCATTGTTTTAGAAGACCTTGATTTGTTTTAAATTTTATTACTTTAAAATTACGAAAATACTATTTTTTTTATAAATCATTTTTGTCCTGAAATATTCACTGAATGAAAAATAATAATATAATTAAATGAATCAATAAATTAAAAATAATCAACGTTCTCTTTTTAAGTTTATCAAAAATATTAATTGATAATTATTTTTATATAAAATGTTTATCATGTTATCTCTTTACATGAGTTGAGACTCGGAAAAGAGTTGAAACTTATTCATTATCGATGGTCGAGACATAAAATTGAATCATCTCATTCACTTTTCTCTATATCTCTATTTACTTTCTATTTCTCTCTTAATCTTGCATACACTCTCTCTTGATTGTCTTATTATCTTTAATGAAGAGAGATAGTGAGATTGAAAGTAAGGAAAGCGGCGTAAAAAAACATACTACTCCGTCCCAAAATATAAGCAAAAATGAGTCAACATAAGTTGATGTATTTGGTACAAATTTTGAACCAAATACATTAATTTTTGTATACCAATTTTTGTTTATATTTTGGGACGGAGGGAGTACACTATTAATATATGAGTTTCTTTTCTTTCATGTTTTTTCATTTCTCTCTTTTTTACTTTCAATGTAAAAACATCATAGAAAAAAACTTATCCATCGAATTTGAACACGACTTGCAAAATCAAGGACAAATATTTACAAGCAAACAACTATAAATCAAAAAGTAATTTCAACATAGTCCTAACCAGGCAAAAATTAAACGAGGATTCATATACCGTTGCAATTAACCACAAAAACCAATTCTATCGGCTCTCTAATTGAATATCTCTTGAAAGCAATTTGCCAAGACTCAAGGATTAGGGTGGTGTTTGTTCAATCTCACGTGAACCTTGGAAGATTCTACATTTCACCCGAAATTTTTTGAAACATGACGGCGTTGGATATTGGACGATGATGAAGCAAGCAACATTCAATGACATTAGCTTTTCTGCTGATTGCTAGCTTGCGACCAAAGAAAGAAAGTTTGATAATGTCACAACTTCAAAGATACTCCTTCCGGTTCTATATATAAGAAAATTTTCAAAAAAAAATTTGGTCATATTTATAAGAAAATGTCACAACTTTTAAGGTGGAGTTATTGTTTAAAAGATTTTTCTACCCCTAATTTAATGTTTATCTTTTTAATATTTGTGAATGTATTTAATGCTTCACAATTTTTAATGAGGGTATAGTTGTAAAAATTTAAAAAAGTTATATTAATTAATGATCGTATTGGTTTTGATCTATGAAGCCCGGATACTCCAAAATAGAGATGTACCCGTATCGGATACGTATCGGATACCGATACTTCACGGATACTCTCGGATACGTACCCACGGAGTATCGGAATTAGTTATTTTAATTTGAAATATATATTTTATCGGATACTTATAAGATACTCGACAGATACACACAAATACTTATTAGATACTTCACAGAGACGTATCCTGGAAAAAATGAAGGGTAAAAAGGTGAGACTGTGTTGTGAAAATTCAATGGAGATGTATATGATTCCATTTAAGATATGAATCATTATAATTGTTTTTTGATTAACCAATTAAAAATTATGTTTTTTGTGGATGAAAGTAACGAGAGAGGAGATTCAATCAATCAACATTAAACAAACTTTGTTTTGGGTTCTTTTATTGATGTATTTGTTGATATTCTAACATATGAATGAAAATAAAATATGATTTATACGAAAAAGGTTTCATTTTTTATTTTGATCACATGTATTATTTTTTGTAAATTGTGACTTTTATGATTATATATTATTGAAGAGTAATCAATGCTTATTTTTTTTCAAGTATTTTACATGCATATAAATTTTGATATAAATATTTTGTTAACGTATCTTAGCCGTATGACCGTATCGTATCCTAAATTTTAAAATTTCACGTATCCACGTACTCGTATCGTACTCGCACCCGTACTACGTATCCAGGCTTCATAGGTTTTGATATTTTTTTGTTTTTCTTTTTATAATAAGGACCGGAGGGAGTAAGCATGTTACACGTGATTTTTCACTGAAATATTCGCCTTCGTCAAAAAAAGAGAAAAGACAAGATTATTGAAATCAGTGAACATTGAATAATATATTGATCAACATGAAAAGGGTTACTGCTATTTCGCAATCTGCAAAATGGGAGAGCATTTCTACAGGTTTATAACATTGTTTTGAGGAAGCAACTGGAAATGGTGCTGCACTATGACAAAAATTGTTCAATTTCATGGCGATTGAGTCTTTAAATAAGTGATATGGACTTTTAAGTTTATGCATTATTTTCTCTCTTAGATGTCAAATAATTCTGCTGTAAACTGCAGAGTGTAGCCGCTGCAGAAAATTAGGCAAAATTATCGTTTCCCTTTCAATGATACCTTTTACTTATGATTGAACAGCACTTGGCCAATTGAACCGAGAAACATCACATTATCAGTTTCATGATCACTTTAGTTTCAAATATATCTTTTACTTCAGAAGCAAACAAAATTACAGTTTCAAGATAATATTACTTTTATATATCTACTATGTAAAAAAGAATATCATTACATTTTTTTTTGGAGGGGAATATCATTACATTTGAATAATAGAATGTCTAGCTTTCTTCATTATTTTCGAAAAAAGCAGACAAAACTTTATTCTCAAGATTATTAAGTGCCTAAACAGGCATCCAGTCTTCCTCAACAATGGGAGGCCTATTTGTATGTAAAGATATTGGTTAAGCTGATGATTCAAGGCTTCCTTCAGTAACCCCGTCGGTTGTTCTTCAAGGCTTCCCCGAGTAACCCCATGGGTTGTTCTTAGCCCAATTCCACTGATCCCTGCACATCTCCTCTACACCATATTTGGCCCTGAAAAAAGGTCCAAGTTATTAATAACTAAACAAGAATTACAGGGTAAAATCAAAAGTTGATTATCAGACATGCGAGTACAATGATGCCTAATGTGCCAATCTTTTTGTTTTGAGAGTCTTGATCTTTTGGTTAACAAAAGCTTAGTTAAAAACCAGATGATTAAGAAATTAACTTGACCATGATTGTTACGTACTACAAAATGCTCAAATTACTTACTTCCAGCCAAGTTCTTTCTGAGCTTTATCTGTAGATGCATAAACCTCCGTAGCATCTCCCGGCCTTCTTGGACACAACTTCAATGGAATTTTCTGAAAGGATACAATACCCAATGGATAAAGAGAAATCTTAATTGGTTATTTCATTTTTTTTTTGTGCTACTGTGCATAAAATATACATGTATATCAGAAAGATAAACAATTACCTTGCCAGAAGCTTTCTCAAATGCAGAAACCATTTCAAGCACAGATGTACCACGACCAGTTCCCAAGTTGTAAGCAGTACAACCTGAAAACCAATTTATCACTTTTGACTTTATCATACAGAGATGCAAGGCAATCAATCTACAGATGCAAAAAATACTTGATACATTTGCCTACTATCTTGTTTCAATTCCAGTACATGCCTAACGTAATAATCTTACTGATAAATACAAGTTTGTCAGTATCAATAAATAAGGGGAGATAAAGAACAACTCACCTATGTTTTCCGTTGCGAAAAGCTTTCTCACGGCAGCAATGTGACCATCTGCTAAGTCCATCACATGGATATAGTCCCGAATCTTATTTTATTTAAGAAAACAGAAAGAGGATTAGCATTTCTGCAGTAGTATGAAATATATCTAGGATGTTATTTGCTTTATCACCCAATAATTTGTCATACTCTCACAATTTTAAGAAATGGTTTATTGCCTTCACTACAGAGTATACCAGTGAACTATTATTTTAAAGCTAATAAAGTATTTTGACGTTTGAATAAAAAATTAAGATTTATATTTCATGGACAAAATAACAAGCACAAATGTAATACGATGTATTCCTTTAATTTTATAACCAATATTTGAAATGCCATAAATTTTTTCTTCTCTAGTATGAATTTTTAAATATGTCATTGTGATATGATTGTGAAAAGAAAAAAAAAAAGCAGTGTATGTGTGACTTGTACGTACCGCAGAGCCATCCCTGGTAGGATAATCATGACCATATACATTGAGCTCAGGTAATCTTCCAACAGCTACTTGCTGTATATAAGGCATGAGATTATTTGGGATGCCCCTGGGATCTTCCCCGAGTTTACCACTTTCATGGGCTCCAACCGGATTGAAGTATCTCAGTAAAATGATCTTCCATTCTGGCTCAGCTATCTGAATATCTCTCGCAATTTCTTCAAGGAAAAGCTGCAATGTGAAGTGTCAAAGAGCAAAGAAAGACAATTCATTAGAACTCAAAAACAGGCATAGTAATTCAGAGAGTTTATACTTAACACAATTGTTAATACTAAAAGTAATCAAAAACAGGCACATTATTATTTGATTGAAACTAAAAGCTCGAAACCATCAAATGGGAAAACAAAAAGAATGAAAGAAGCAACCTAGAACAAACCGATGGGTGATAGTTACCTTGGTCCGGCCATAGGGATTCATGGCTTGTAACTTGAAATCCTCCACACAGGGTATCTTTTCAGGTTGGCCATAAACGGTAGCAGAAGACGAAAAAACCATCTGTCCAGAAGCACAAGCATGTCAGGACAGTCATATAGTCAAGAGATCACAGCAGTTAGATAAAGATCATACGACTCTTATTCTAACTTCACCAAATCAACTTCCATTCCATGCAATCATAATCGAATTCACGATTATTGAAATGCATGGCAGCAGAAAATCCAAACATTCTATGGTATCACAAGATTAAAAAAAAAGAAAAAAAAGTTACAATGTTTAAGTTGCCATTATATATAATTTCAAGATATTATAAGCAGAACCAGGGAATAAAAAATAGCGCAACTTGTGACACTTTTGTTCCTTGTTTTTCCATGTATGGATAAACAGCTTAATTAAAAGCGCTTATCATTAAGTGGTTTTGTTTAAGTTATGTCTATAACAAAAATCAAATAAAGTTAAATTGTTTTCATATATGCCGTTTTCACAAGCTATCTTAAAAAGTTTATGAAAACAACATATGGACAGTGTGATAAACTGTTTCCATAAGCTCACTCAAACAATCTGAGAGGGCTTATGTCAGCAGATAAACTCAAACAAGAAAATCCAAACCGGAGAGCGATTCGACAAACACAAATGATTGTAGATTTTCATTTTCAATTATATACATTACCAAATCATAATCAAAAGTAGAGCAAAAATAAATAAATAAATAAAATTGTCTAACCTTTTTACAATTATATTTGGTCATAACTTCATAGAGATTGATGGTACCAACAAGATTATTATCAAAATAGCGACGGGGATTTGCAACACTTTCACCAACGGCTTTTAATCCAGCAAAATGAATCACCGCGTCGAATCTATTATTCCATAAAAATAAAGCATGAAATAAAAAAGTGAATGAATAAAAAAAAATGAAATTATGGAGTGTATTCTTACTTAGTTTTTGAAAAGAGTTTCTCCAAATCATCTTTATTTCTGAGATCTCCCAAAGTGAAATCGAGATTCTGAGAAAGTTGAGGACCAACAAGTTCACGAACACGGTCCACAGCTTCCATAACAGAATTATCGAAATTATCAATAATGGAAACATCAAAACCACCTTTCAGAAGCTGAACCACCGTGTGAGTGCCGATGAAACCAGCACCACCGGTGACCAGGATCTTTTGGGAAGATGAAACCATTTTTTGGATTGGAACGAGAGAGAGATTCAGAGAAGATTATGGAGAAACTTGGTTGGTTTCAGATTTCGGATTGATTGATAGATAGATAGTTTGAGATTGGGAATTTATAGTTACAGTCTGCCTCCTAAAATAAATCTTACATTTCAAAATTAGTGTTTATCTAATTCTATATATATCACTTCTAATTTATTAGAGGTTTATCTCATTTTGTATTAGTCATAATTAAAAATCAGAGTTAAATGCATTTTTGCTAATTTTAGTCAAATTCCGATATAATTTTACTAAATTTAAATTTTTTTTATATTTTTAACTTTGTAATTTAAAGATTTTTTTCTTTTAGATTTTTGTCTAGTGCGACGATATAAAATAGATGATATATCACGGGAAACCAATATTTTTTTTTTCAAATGGCAGGATGGTAGACCAAAATTTTGTTCAAATGACAAGGGTAAAAATATATTTAATCTCAAAATTTGATACTATGAATATCTAAAAAATAATAATCTTTAAATTACATGGTTGAAATCTATAAAAAAAAATAGACGAGACAAATCAAAATTCTTTCAAATAGCAAATATTTAATTCTTAAAATTAAGTATTTTTTCATTCAAATTGATTGTTTACATTGAAACAACATAAATTTCATGTATCAAAAATTGAGAAAACGAATCAACGACATAATGTCTAGAGAAGGGATAAACTTAAAGTGATTGAGATACATATGATTTTGCTCAAGTCATTATCAGTTGAACACATGATGAGTTAAAATTGATATATATCAACCTAATAGAACAAACATCGCGGAAAAAAGACAAAAAAAAAAAAACAAACTGCACCATATTTAGACGATCAAATATACTCCTATTAGCTAAAAACATCTTTAATCTCAAATATTACTATTTTTAAAAGGCTCTTATTAACGAGTGCCCCCGGGGCACTCTTTAAGCATTCTAAATTAGGAAATTATTCTTTCAAAAAGTCAAATAGTTCAATTTCCAATGCATTGAATACACAAGTTCTCATAAAAAATTACCATTTAAGACCCTTAAAGAGTGCCCCCAACATTTCTCTTTTTAAAATCTGGCTAAAATATTAAATGCAGCAATTATTTTAAGAGGGATAATATACATTTTTTTGGGAATAAAGTGAATTAATTAAATTTAGGATAAGGGAGATTGGGATAAGGAATGTTTTGCCATGCTCTTTTAATTTCTTTCTTTTTATAATAATCCGTTTGATTTGTTAAGTTTGGCGCGCGTCTCCCCCTATTATTTCGTAAGCCAATAATGGTGAAATATTAATTCGACTTTAGAAGTGGGTCCCATTTTTAGCCTGTGGATAGGATCACCATGTAAGCTCCCTTTCAATCGCACGTCATCACGAAGCTCTTATTTCCTTCTTCTTTGTTTCTTTTTCGTAAGAGAAATTGTTCGTTTGTACTTTTTTTAACTGAAATGGGATTTTAAGGCGGTAACCATGGTCCATGGGACACACTTGCCTAAAGTATTATCTTGAACTAGAAGTTTATCTATAACTTCTAGAGTAGCTTACTAATGGAATTTGATAGACATGGTTGAATATGAATTTGGATTTAAGGCAAGCAGCCTAAATCCAATCCGGTAAAGCAAGAGCTTTAAGCTGAAGCCTGTAAAAAATATGTTGTTTTTTCATGTATTTTTAGACTTCAGAAAAATAAATACATTTAAGTATAACATGTAAAATGTCTCATAAGTGTTACTATACAACAATTGACATACTTTTGTTTCATATTTCTTCAATTTCTAAATGCTCAACTCTCACATATTTTAATAACAAAGTATTGGAACAACTAGGCATGACAATGCGGTAGTGACAAGTTTTTCCTTCCTTGTTCTTGAACATGTTCCAATCTTCAACAAGATGAAATATAGAATCTAACCTCATTCTCAATGAAATTCGGGTATCCCTGCCTCGCTCCTTCCCCGCATAAACTTGGATGGCATTTTAATACTTTTTTATTAAAGGGAAGAGTAAAACTCAAAACTATACTTTTTAACGGTCTAACTCTTTTAAACAAAAAAAATATATAGAGGAAACGGCGTGTTTAAGGTTCATGTTAAAAATAAAAATAAACATATAAATATAATTTAAGAGGTAAAAATATATTTGTAATACAAGTGGAGCGAGTTTGGGGACAAGTTCATGGTGTATATCAGTCTTCCCATACCACCTTACTCTCGTTTTTGAAATTGAGAAAAATATAAACTCAAACCCATGTAGATACGTTTTGGGTACGGATCTTCTTCACTAGATAGGACCCTAATAATTCGGTCTTGGTTGTAATGTTTACGCCAGAGAGGTTAAAGAATCCAAGAAAGAGGCGTTTTATCACTATCGAGAGGGATTTAGATTGAATTATTCATCAAGAATTGATGATACGAGTCATATTGTTTCAAGTGATGAAGGTGATGGTGCAATAAAGATGTTCAAGTGGATTACACAATCAGCTATGAAAGCTTTTGTTGAGCCAGTGAGGAAACATAGCAATTCAGCAGAAAATTCAAGTTCTGTCCATTACAGAAGGTTAATGGGAATTCTGGGTGAAGTTCAGAATGTTAACGAAGTTAAGAGTGTTAATGAAGTTCAGAATGTTAGTGAAGTTCGTAATATTAATGAAGTTCATAATGTTGATGAAGATCAGAATGTTGGTGGTGGTCAGAGTGTTCAGAAGACATTAAAGCTGATGTTTAGCAGATCAAAGAATCAACTTGTAGACATCATGACAAAACCAATTCTAGTGAATAAATGTTCGATGATTTGAGAACATTTTGAAGTGCAAATATTGTCCAGGTGGAACATTGTGAAGTTTCAGAAATGTAGTAAGGATTGAAGAAGAAAGTTCTATTTTCTACAATAGTTAGAATTAGCAAAACTGGGAAATGAAGAGTGTTTCAATAACGTTAGTTGATCAAACTCATTGTTTGCAAAAGAGTTATTGTGTCTATGTTGAGATACAAGTCACTCAATGGGATCCAAGGAATAATGTTTGTTGTCAAGTCACTCAATTTAAGATGTTATCTCAAGTCCCTCAATTTAAGATGTTAGAAGAATATGAATTAAGTGGATGTGTTGAAGTATAATTAATATTCTAATATTAGTTAGTTAGTTAGTTAATTAGTATGAGTTAATTTAGTAGTTAAGGTGTTACCACGTTACACTTGAGTGACTTTGTGTTTGGTGACTTTGTCTCTATCTCTCTCCTAACCAATAACACTCTCTCATCAAAATAATTTATTAAAATCATTCATCTATCACTCTCTCATCTAAAATTAAATACACTAAAGTCACCAAAATCATCCAATCTCAAAGTCACCCAAGTATTTTCTGGTGTTAACCCAACTATGGTTATGGTTAGTGGTTAGTTAGTTAATAACTAACAAGTGTATAGTCCTATAAATAGAAGTCATGTAAAATGTAATTGATATTTCTCACATTCAATAATAAAGAGTTTTTATCATTCCTTTGTAGTTTCTTCTTTAAAGTGTGAATGTATCGAAATCATTATAATCTTTCTCTTAATTTTGTATGTGCATATTATATCAAACAATAATGGAATTTGCTTGAATCCATGATGATGATAAAAATAATAAACTTTTAAATTAATCATTTAGAAATGTTAAAAATTACGTTATACATCTAAAAATTAATTTAATGTTAGTTTTTTAAGTAGTGTTTTTTTTTTTTGTGAATATTTTTTTTTTCCAATGGTGGAACAGTAATAATATAATATTACATAAAAATTTAAAGATGCCGATTTAAATCTTTTTTTTTTTCCAACGGTTTATGAGTTTATGTGTATCATCCATCATCTGCCAATGATAACTAGAGTTGTGATTCATTTGCCCACTTGATAACGATGAGGGATCTCAAAACAATCACGTAAAAGAAAAGCAGCACAATCGGGTCCCGCGCTAAATAGCATTAGACAAAGAGACAGGTCACATGATCAAGTTGTGAAAATATGAATATGCATGAAAATGTTAGGAATCAAGACGGATAGAGTTTTCTTTAAAAAAAAAAAAAAAGAGGGATAGAGTTTGTTACGCTAACTTGTTGCTCATTTCATTGATTGGAAATGCCTTTATACAAATGGTTACAAATGAAACTGAATGCAATTGAAGAACATTAACGAAAAAATGATTTTTTTTTCCACTTCAAAGTTTAACGACAGTTAGTTGCTGCCTGTTAGGGATCCACGATAGTTAGCTACTGCCGGTTAACTTTCAACGGCCGTTAGCTGCTGTTGCGATCATTTATGCAGACAGTAGGTTCTGTTTTAAGAACCAAGCCAAAGTTCGGTTTCTTTATTACATGTAATTCAAAACAACAATTTCAGATGTAGTACAACCTATACACCAATTATAATCACTCATAAAAGCAAGAACAAGACATAATCTTTCACAATTGACCAAGATTAAATCAATTCGACATTTCATTAAAATTGGGTTAACTGCCGTTGAAAGTTGACCGACAGTAGCTAACTGTCGTGGATCCCTAACCGGCGGTAACTAACTGTCGTTGGGGTTATATTCGTAATTTCATGATGTTTTATAGCAAACTTTGAAGTGGGAAAAACAAATTTCCAGAATAATAGAGCAATTTTACACATTGAGTTAAAGCCCACCAGACATTACATAAGGTCCAAACATACTAAATAGGCTAAATTACATGGTTAGTTTCTTAACTTATTTATGATTTTTATTTTTATCCCATAATTAATTGTTGTTGTAAGCTCTCTTTATTCTACTTATGTTAGCCAAATTCGTCTTTTCTGATAACTTTTGTCAAAAGAAAAACATTAAATTTGTTGGTAGTATATCAAGTGTGAATAATATGTCTCATATCAGATAGAAAAGTGAATATTGAACACTTTATAAAGCGAAATGACCTACCTATAAACCTATGTCTTAAAGTTTTGGGTTAAAGTGTGGTGTCTATCTCACTTGTATGATTATTCAAGGCCTGATGTGTTGTTCATCTGAACCCCCTTATGACCCAACAGTGGTATCAGAGTCGAGTTTCGACGAAGGGTTCGACCGACTCCTTGTTTTTTTTAAACAACACACACACACACACATGATAAGTGCCAGAAATGGATTAATTTACATGTATAAAATAGGCACTTGTTAACTTGTTTTACAAGTTATCTATGTAAAAGCTTCGAAATAATAAAAAAAAAATATCAATTTAAGCTTTTTATACCTAATGCCAACCATTTATGTAAGTAAAAGCACTTGCCTTGGACTTAAAGATAAAAAATGGATGAAAATGGGGTCAATAGGGTCACTCAGCGAAGTCAAAGCCAACTCCAAGCGAAGTTAGGCAGTGAGCTATAAAAATCAGGACACCGGGTGATGGCCCCAGACGCTTTTCAGACGCATGTAGCTTGGCCTGGGGTCAGGCCATTTTATCCGGAGGGGGATGGTAACAATGCTGATGATAATGCTGATGTTGGTGACAATGCTGATGATGGAGGAGAGGATGATGTGCTAGCGACTTCGGGATCAGAAACAGGAAGCGGAAGTGAAGTGAGGGGAACAGGAGATGAATATGATGCTATGCACTCAGATTAATGCAGAAAGAGATAGATAGGCTGAAAAGCTCACCATTTACTGAGTGATATTTACAAAAGCTTTCAGTCGATTTATTTCTTAGTACTTTAGCTATTTATCATATGCTTTCTAAATTGTGTTGCATTTTGTGGTTTTGAATTAACACTTGTGTTTGTGTTTGAACAATGATATCCTTGTTTAATGGTAGTTGTTTTGTGACTTAATTATTGTTGTTTGTGATCAAATTATTTTGAATGCTTGGATGATCCAATGTTTAAACATCCAAAGTTTGGGTGAATCATCAACAAATGCATGATAGTGATAGATAGTTTGAAAATTTCACAAAGCCAAGGTACATGTTTCTTGCGTTTCTGGAAAAGTAACTTGAATTTGAAATGTGTACTTTACACAAAATTTATTTCAGCCAGTTCTCCGCAATAACATGTTTTGTATGTGAATCACTTAGAACTAGTCTAAATGTGAGGAAACTTTTCATTTTCATTGTTACTATATGCACAGAAGACCGACAATGTTTTGTTTAACTCGGTCGTTTTATGTTAAATCTTGCAATTGTTTTGAAATGTATGAAAGCATAGAAAGGATCAAGGCAATTTTTCATTGAGCATAACCAATCAACCACATATAGCCTACCCAGTGAGTGAATTATTAATTTATAACCCCCTTTGAGCCAAATGTACAAAATCTACATCAATTTTGAACTGTCAAGATTCACCAGGTAGTGAATTTACTCTAATTTTTCAAAAAAAAAAAACCAGTTCATAATTGATTCACTAATAGATTCTGATGATTTTTCTTGAATAATTAACCCTGGACCTTCATGATCACTCAAAATTTTGTCCCTTGCCTTAGTATAGAAGAACATTCAAATTAGGGTTATGTTTTATACAAGTTGGGGAGAGAAAGGGGGTTTACTTGAATATCAAGCAACGAGGTGATTTGTAAAATTACTATCTTGACAACAATGAAAATAAAGAAAAGAAAAAGAAAAGAAAGAAAAAAGAGAAAAAAATAGAATAAGTTGTCAAGAATAGTTGGGTTCATAGTTTTTTTTTTCACCAAAGGGTTTGCAAAAAGATCAAGAGAGGAAATGTAATTAAATAAATTTTTCTTTTTGTTTGCTCTAAATATCAAAAATAGAAGTATGTTCCTGTAGACTATGACTATTTTTGAATTCAATTCCCACAGATATGACAATTCTTTTGGAACCAGGCCAAATTATAACCCTTAAAAGACCTTAGTGATCTATGCTTTAATCTTTTCAAAATGGTATCCTTAGATGGACACATAACCTGATCAGGATGTTAGCAGGATTGTTGGATGTGAGTTCATTTCCCACAGACTATTATATTCTCTTATCTACATACAAAGAAGTGTGTTAGATGTGATTCATTGGTAGCCATGTTATTGACTTGAACTACATGACCTGAATTTTGTATTTAGGACTTGTTTCACAGTCATAGTTTATTTCCAGATCAGTGAGGTACACAAGACTTGCCTGTGCAATTCATAATTGAATCATGCATTGAAATATTTTTTTATATCAAATTGATTGATTCACAACAAGAAAAAGAAATCCTTGTACATCCATTCTTTTACCATCAAAACAGTTTTTCAAGGACACAAACTTCATTTTTTGAGTCCCTTGTTTGAGGACAAACAAATATTTAGGTTGGGAAGAGTTGATAAGTGCGAGAAATTGATTATATAAAATAGGCACTTGTTAACTTGTTTTGCAATGTAAAAGCTTAGAAATAATAGAAAAATATCAATTTAAGCTTTTTATACCTAATGTCAACCATTTATGCAGGTAAAAGCACTTGCCTTGGACTTAAAGATAAAAAATGGATGAAAATGGGGTCAATAGGGTCGCTCAGCGAAGTCAAAGCCAACTCCAAGCGAAGTTAGGCAGTGAGCTATAAAAATCAGGATTCCAGGGCATGACAAGCAAAGTCAGAGCCACAAAGGTTCACTAAGCGAAGTCCAGGCGAAGTCCAAGCGAAGTTAGGCAGAGAGCACATAAAACCAGAAAAACAGGGCGTGGCTAAGCGAAGTAGAGCTTCGCTGAGCGATCACACTTCGCTGAGCAAAGTAACAAACTCGCTAGGCGAGCTAAGGCAGTTTTGTGTCTCTTTTTGCTTATGTGGCAGAAACCCATTGGCGAAGAAAGGGCAGCTCGATGAGCGAAGGAGGGCGTGGCTGAGTGAGCTGCAGAAAAGCAGAATACCTATAAATAGGTTCAGAAATAGAAACATACAATATACAATGTTATCTTAGAGAGCGAAAAACAGAGAGAAAGAGAGAGAAACACCAATTGGCAAGGATTAAAGGTGGATTAACAACATTCCTTGAGAAATCAAGGCTTGATGGCAACTCAATTCATCTTTTCTCATCTTTGTAAGCTTACCATGACAATGAGTAGCTAAATTTCCTTTTGTTGGGATTAAATGTAATTAACTCTACTAGTATGTATTCCTTTGATTGTGATATTGCATGATTCTAGTATTTCATGATATTGATGTTATTCTTGCTTTTATTGTCTCAATCACATGGATTTCAATTGTTATTGACAAATACCTTTTGAATCTAGTTAGGATAATATCTATTGAACACTAATTCTAGAAATGGGATTTACGATTAATATTCACCAAAAGTGTTGAATCTTAATGCTATCATATTGGTTAATAGACTGAGGAATCGTCGATTGTTAGTAGAACAAAAGTAAGTATTTTTATATCGTCTCCACAGGGACTAGTGCGCTATCTCAAGCCTTTCAACAATCGTTATCATTTTGAGTTCGGGTTTATAACTTTGTTTTTTATAAACTATTGGAATCTAAAAGCGAAAATAAAGACGACAAATAATAGGACGTAAAAGCGTTGAGATCGGAGTTCGTCAATCTAGCCTCGAATATATTCTAATGATCAAGCATATGAATTCTAGCTTTTTAGCGAAATTATCACGTATCACTCGACAACATCATTCGTGTCCAAATGACGTCGTGAGATCAATCGTATCGTTTAATCGACGATTTCCCAATCTATTAAACGATCCGAAAGCTTTACGTTCCGACACTTTGTGCGATTATCAAAACCCAATTCCATGTCTAGAATTTCTTATTTTGATAGAAGATTATTCTAAACCTAGATTCAAAAGTATTTGTCAATAACAATTAAATCAAGCATAAGAATGAAAAGCAAGAATAACTTCAATTATCACAAGTTACTAGAATCATATATTTTGCAAAATCAAAGATTACATCTAAGCTATATTGAGTGTCGCGTCGCTAAAAAATGCTCGAGCGTACTAACGCTCGGAATGACTACGGAGTCGCCACCAAAGTTTTATTTTTAAAGGGAAACGTTGATAAAACCCTTTACGATGTGGAAAAGATGGTCATCGCAACCATTAATGGGTTCGGGAGTCGATTATGCAAGGGGAAGGTATTAGCACCCCTCACATCCGTTGTATCCAACGGGAACCTCCTAGTTAGCTTAGGGTTAAAAGCGTTTTAAAGGTTTGCTTGCTACATTTTAATATTTCAAGGAAAAAAGAAAGGGAAAAGGTTTTTTATTAGTGTGCTTTGACAAAAACTTTGGTTAACATTTATGGAGGAAGTGACCTTGTGATTTTGGTGAAGATTTTGGGCAGGATTTTGGACAAGTTGCTCTGAGTTTTGACAGAGGATAATGGAAAAAAAATGGAAAGGAGGGGTGCTGCCTGCAACTTGTGGTGCTTTTGGGGTTAATTCTTGAAGATTTGGGGTTGAGAAACAGGAAAGAAGGGCGCTGGACACAGGGGCTGCAGCCTTCTTTGACTTGTTTTGACAGAAAAATGGGAAAAACCGGCAAGGAAGGGATGCTGGAAACAGGGGCAGCATCTTGCAGCCTTCTTTGACCTTGTTTTTTCTCTTTGTATATATTATTTTTTTTGAGAGAATACAAAACATAATAATAATAATAATAATAAAAAGAAAGATAAATAAATAATAATAAAAAAGAACAAAAAAGAAAATAAAAGTAAATATAATAAAATAAAATAGATAAAAATAAAAATAAAAAGTGGCCCTGAACAGAATATAATTCTATTTGAACATAGAACCAGGTGGATAACGTAGAGTTCTAGTTAAACATAGAACCAGGTGGATCACGCAGAGTTCTAGTTAATCATAGAACCAGGTGGATCACGCAGAGTTCTAGTTAACCATAGAACCAAGTGGATCACGCAGAATTCTAGTTAATCATAGAACCAGGTGGATCACACAGAAGTTGTAGTTTTGGGTAGCGCCTGACTTAAAGAGTGAGTGGTTGAATTGGCTCAAAAAAAACCAAAGATGAGGTATTTTTAAAGACATATATATATATATGGAATCTTAGGTCAAAATATGATAGACAAAATTAGGGTACAACAACTGCCCCTACTTAATTGTGTCTTCGCATAGAGAGTGCGAGTGCCGAGGGCACTTCGCAAACTCCTTGTGAAGAGCAATTAAGTATAAAGGACCCAAATTTTGTCTCTCAAAGTGAGAAAAGACTGGAGAAAAATGATGTAAGAGACAATATGAAAGTATTAAAATGAGGAAGTATGGACGCAAAAGTAAATGCAGGATCACCTTTGGATTGGCTACTGGTGCATAGACTGAAAAAATAAATAGATCGTCGCCTCGGGGGGTGCTTAGATCTAAAAGAAAAGTCAGATCGTCGCCTCGGGGGGTGCTCAGATCTAAAAGACAAGTCGTCGCCTCGGGGGGTGCTTAGACTGAAAGATAAACAGATCGTCGCCTCTGGGGGTGCTTAGATCTAAAAGGCAAGTCGTCGCCTCGGGAGGTGCTTAGACTGAAAGATAAACAGATCGTCGCCTCAGGGGGGTGCTTAGATCTAAAAGACAAGTCGTTGCCTCGGGGGGTGCTTAGACTGAAAGATAAACAGATCGTCGCCTCGGGGGGTGCTTAGATCTAAAAGACAAGTCGTCGCCTCGGGGGGTGCTTAGACTGAAAGATAAACAGATCATCGCCTCGGGGGGGTGCTTAGATCTAAAAGACAAGTTGTCGCCTCGGGGGGTGCTTAGACTGAAAGATAAATAGATCGTCACCTCGGGGGGTGCTTAGACTGCCTTGGGGGTAAATGTATCATCTCTAGACGTGGCTAGTACTTAGATTGTCGGAAAAGAAAGATGATTGTTGATGCATGATATGCTTTAAGTTGCTTTATGCAGTATGATATGATATGAGGTAGACTCAATAGGGAGCTTCTGCTGGGGAAACTTAGTGGTTGTGGGTAAGTTTAATGGAAATTGGGATAGTTTATAAAGGGACCCGTTGGGTTTTTTTTTTTTGAAGAAACCTGCTGGGGAAGTTCTTGAAAGAGGTCCACTGGGGAACACTGGGATAACTTGTTGGTGAATGTCGATGAATATGGGATACTCACTGGGGGAGTGCTTGCTGGGGAGCATGAGAAATTGTGAGGGAGAGTATGATATGAATATGAGATGCATGCTAATGAATGAGTTTGATATGATGCATGCACTACGCTGACATGTGGGATAAGCAGATGACATGTTGAGCTTCGATTGTGATCGGGTGCCGAGCATGGTTGGGCTTTGGTTGTGATTAGGTGTTAATGATGATCGGGCTTTGGTTAGAAATTGCGTTTGGGAGTGCCAATGAAAATTGGGCTTTGTCGGAAATCGTGTTTGGGAATGCCAAACAAAATTGGACTTTGGATGGAAATTGTGAGTGCCAATGATGATTGGGCTTTGGTTGGAAATATAAGGATCATCTTGAAAGCCGATCGATATCCAGTCTCAGTGGATGAAAGAAACGTGTGGTATGTTTTATTTGGGGAATCCCGTCTTCCTGACACCCGGGATCTTTGTGTTTCATGTACCGTGAGCTACGCACTTGTTTCTGCTAAAGAGTAAGCATCTTAAAATGACTGATGAAGAGTTTCAGGCCTTGAGTCCTTAGCTGCAATACTGGAGACCAACGAAATTCTTTTGACATTTAAAAATTCAAGTAAAACACATTTTTTTTATATTATTTCCCATATTTCAATGCATTATTTATCATGAATACAAACAACATTTTATAAGCAAGTGAGAACACAAAACAATGAAAAGGCTTAAAGATGATTTTTATTCAATGAAACTTGATCCCTTGAATGGGTAACAATACATGAAGATGTAATACTTGTAAGAAGTGATTACTAAGATAGAGACAAGAAAGAAAAAAAAACAAATGTAGATTTGATTGGGTGTCGCTTTGATACAACACATGCTATTTTCCCTATGACTTCGAAATCATTTGCCTCTGGAAGATGATAACGAGACCGATTTTTCCCCTCTTGAATTCTGTCAGGATCTTGAGTGTTGCAGCCTTCTGCCTTTCTTATTTGTTCTGAAACCCCTAATTTTTACCTGGACTGCTCTTCCGAGTTTTCAGTCCACTGGGGTATATTTCCTTTTTTGATGTCCTTAATTTTTGCCTAGATCGCCTTTTCAGGTTTTCGATCTACCAGGACGCTCTCTATTGCCTAAACCGCTCTTTCGGGTTTTCGATTTAGCGAGCTCTTTTTTTCTTTTTTAGGCATAGTATTTTTTGACTGCGTCGGAGTTTATTGAGAGTGGAAACTCCTCTCCATCCATAGTAGTGATGATTAAGGCTCCGCCAGAGAAAACCTTCTTTACCACGTATGGTCCTTCATAGCTAGGAGTCCATTTCCCACGGGGATCCTTGTGGATGGGTAATATCTTTTTCAGCACTAAGTCTCCTTCTCTGAATTCTCGAGGACGATGTTTTTTGTCGAATGCCCTCTTGAGCCTCTTTTGGTACAACTGTCCATGACACAATGCTGTTAGGCGTTTTTCTTCTATGAGGTTCAGTTGGTCGAATCTTTTTTGGACCCATTCGGCTTCCTCTAACTTAGTTTCCATCAAGACCCTTAATGAGGGAATTTCAACTTCAATGGGAAGCACGACTTCCATACCGTATACTAAGGAAAAAGGGGTTACCCCAGTGGAAGTGCGAACTGTTGTTTTGTAGCCGTGTAGCGCGAAGGGAAGCATCTCATGCCAGTCCTTGTAGGTTTTCACCATCTTCTGGATGATTTTCTTGATGTTCTTGTTGGCTGCTTCTACTGCGCCATTCATCTTTGGCCGATATGGTGAGGAATTGTGGTGCTCAATCTTGAAGTCTTTGCACAACTCCTTCATTGTGTTGTTGTTTAGATTTGCCCCGTTATCTGTGATGATTTTGTAGGGAGTGCCGTAACGGCAAATGATTTCCTTCTTGATGAATCGGGCTACCACTTGTTTTGTTACGTTTGCATAAGAAGCCGCTTCAACCCACTTGGTGAAATAGTCAATGGCAACCAGGATGAACCGGTGTCCATTTGAAGCCTTTGGTTCAATCATTCCAATCATGTCTATGCCCCACATAGAAAATGGCCAGGGTGCCGTCATGACATTCAGAGGAGTTGGTGGCACATGCACCTTGTCGGTGTAAATTTGACACTTGTGACATGTCTTGGCGTAGTGAAAACAGTCAGCCTCCATAGTTAGCCAGTAATAACCCGCCCTTAGGATTTTCCTTGCCATTGCGTGTCCGTTGGCATGGGTTCCAAAAGACCCTTCATGGATTTCTTTGATGAGCATGTCTGCTTCACGTTTATCCACACACATGAGTAAGACCATGTCATAATTTCTTTTGTAGAGTGTGCCACCGCTGAGGAAGAACTGCGATGCCAATCTCCCGAGGGTTTTCTAGTCTGTTTGTGAGACATTCTTTGGATACTTTTGCTCTTCGGGATATCGTTTGATGTCGTAAAACCAGGGTTTGTTGTCAAGTTCTTCTTCGACTACTGCACACACAACTGGTCTATCCCTACGATCCATCTTTATGATTGGTGCCTCGTTGTGGTAATTCACTTGGTACATTGATGATAATGTAGCTAAAGCATCTGCTACCTGATTCTCTTCTCGAGGTATATGATGAAAGGTGATCTCATCGAAATGCTTCATCAACTCTACAACACAGGCACGATAGGGGATCAAATTGGGATGTTTTGTTTCCCATTCTCCTTTCACTTGATAGATGACTAGTGCTGAGTCCCCGTATACTTCCAGGACTTTGATCCTTAGGTCGATTGCCGCTTCGAGGCCCAGGATGCACGCTTTATACTCTGCCATGTTATTGGTGCAGTCAAAGCATAACCTTGCTGTGAAGGGTTGATACCTATTTCTTGGTGATATTAGGACAGCCGATCCCGTGCCCCATGGCATTTGAAGCACCATCGAAAGCGAGCTTCCATCGAGTTCCTGGTTCAGACCCTTCATCATCACTTATGATCTTTTCGTCATTCAAGGCTACAACGTCTTCAACGGGGAAGTCAAATTGTATGGGTTGATAGTCTTCCAAAGGTTGGTGAGCAAGGTGCTCGGATAACACGCTCCCTTTTATAGCCTTTTGAGTAACATATTGGATGTCATACTCGGATAGCAGCATTTGACAACGGGCTATCTTTCCTGTGAGGGCGGGCTTTTCAAAGATGTATTTGATGGGATCCATCTTTGATATCAACCAAGTGGTGTGAGTCAACATGTATTGTCTTAAACGTCGGGCAGCCCATGCTAAGGCGCAACAACTCTTTTCAAGTGAGGTATACCTTGATTCACAATCAGTGAAATTCTTGCTTAGATAGTAGATGGCGTGCTTTTTCCTTCCCGTTTCATCCTGTTGTCCTAACACACAACCCATGGATCCATCAAGCACTGTCAAGTATAAGATGAGGGGTCTACCAGGAATCGGAGGTATCAAAATCGGTGGCTCTTGCAAGTATCGTTTGATTTTATCAAACGCCTCTTGACAGTCCTCATTCCACTGAATAGTTTGATTTTTCCTTAGCAATTTGAAAATTGGTTCACAAGTGGCCGTCATGTGTGAGATGAATCTAGCAATGTAGTTCAATCTTCCTAAGAATCCACGAACCTCTTTCTCAGTATTTGGCGCTGACATATCTTGTATGGCTTTTACCTTGTCAGGATCAACTTCAATTCCCTTTTGGCTGACTATGAACCCCAATAACTTACCAGACCTAACACCAAAGGTGCACTTGTTAGGATTTAGGCGTAACTTGAATTTTCTCAGGCGCTCGAACAACTTTTGCAAATGGAACAGAAGATCCTCCTCCGTCTGAGATTTGACAATCATATCATCGACATAGACCTCTATTTCCTTATGAATCATGTCATGGAAAAGAGTCACCATTGCTCTTTGATATGTTGCCCCGACATTCATTAATCCGAAGGGCATTACCTTGTAGCAGAAAGTCCCCCATGGGGTGATGAACGTGGTTTTCTCCATGTCCTCTGGAGCCATTTTGATTTGGTTGTATCCAGAGAAACCATCCATGAAAGAGAAGACTGAAAACTGGGCGGTGTTGTCTGCCAATACATCAATGTGAGGCAGTGGGAAGTCGTCTTTTGGGCTCACTCAGTTCAAGTCTCGGTAATCCACACACATTCTGACTTTGCCATCCTTCTTTGGGACTGGCACAATGTTGGCAACCCATTGTGGATACTTGGTCACTGCTAAGAAGCCGATGTCAAACTGCTTTTTGACTTCCTCTCTAATCTTGAGAGCCATGCCGGGTCTGGTTCTTCTCATCTTTTGCTTTATTGGTGGGTATTCTGGCTTGAGTGGTAGTCTATGCACGACTATGTTGGGGTCTAATCCTGGCATATCCTGATATGACCAAGCGAACACATCTACATACTCCGGTAGTAACTCAATCAACTTTTCCTTCACGTCTCCTTGCAGGAAGGCTCCCACTTTGACCTCTTTCTTGTCCTCTTCGGTCCCTAAGTTGATCACTTCTATTGGTTCTTGGTGAGGTTGTATTACCCTATCCTCTTGATCCCCAAGCCTGGACAATTCTTCAGGAGGTTCATAATCGTCCTCCTCATCGTCTTCCGTTTGGTTAATCGAAAAATCGAAGTCGTAAGGGATTATAACAGTGTTATTTTCGGTGGGTGTACTTATGGATTTGCATGAGTATGATTTTATTTTAGGGTTGTGGAAATTAAAATGAGTAAAATATTGTCAATAAAGAACGACAGAAAAAATGAACTCAATTGAACACAAAATGCAATTTTATTAATGATAGAAATAAACTTGAAACATGGGGGACCCCACAAAGCTAATCATTTGCCTTGGGCAGAGCAAAATGATTTTTTTTTTCAAAGCATGATAAATTACTTGGACAAAGAAATGATTTATGGAATTTCTATGGCCTTCCAGTTGCTCGGGATCTCATCAGAAACGCAACGGTACACCAGGTCGGGTACTTTTGGGGGGAATGATATGAGTGTTTTTCTTTTAAAATGAATGAAAATGCATGCATGCGATGTAGATGAAAAAAAAACATGCTCTTTTTTATTTTGCTTTGGGAAGGAAAATGTATATGCGAAAATTATTTTCATGGATGCAAATGTTATGGCATGCAGAGGTGTGGTTAACAGAGGTCAAGGCATAAGTTACCAAGGTAGGAACGTTCAATACTACCCCCTCATTCTCACATGTAGGTTCTAGATTGGTTTAAAAAGGTCCCCGGAGTCATGGATTCTACAAGAAAGTATCGCCGTCATTGCAAATACTCGCAAGACAACAACGCTTCCAAGAGAATCTACTCTAGGCGGGGTTTTCATGCCAACCCTACAAGACATACGTCAGGAAGGTCAACACTACGCAACCACCATCTTATCTTAAGTTTTTCTCAAAGCTCGGGTATAGAGCTTCATTCATGCGACAACCCACAGTTGACATATCAATATGAACATAAAGCATAATGAAGCATAGATACAGAGGCGAGAGAAAAAAGAAGATAAAGATATAAAACAAAAACATGCAAGCAAACAAAAACACTTAACCTAAGAGCTAACTAGGATAGGCCTGACTCGCTAGTGAGAAACAGGATCCCCAGCAGAGTCGCTAGATGTCGCGTCGCTAAAAAACGCTCGAGCGTACTAACGCTCAGAATGACTACGGAGTCGCCAACAAAGTTTTATTTTTAAAGGGAAACGTTGATAAAACCTTTTACGATGTGGAAAAGATGGTCATCGCAACCATTAATGGGTTCGGGAGTCGATTATGCAAGGGGAAGGTATTAACACCCCTCACATCCGTTGTATCCAACGGGAACCTCCTAGTTAGCTTAGGGTTACAAGGGTTTTAAAGGTTTGCTTGCTAAATTTTAATATTTAAAGGAAAAAAAGAAAGGGAAAAGGTTTTTTATTAGTGTGCTTTGGCAAAAACTTTGGTTAACATTTATGGAGGAAGTGACCTTGTGATTTTGGTGAAGATTTTGGGCAGGATTTTGGACAAGTTGATCTGAGTTTTGACAGAGGATAATGGAAAAAAAATGGAAAGGAGGGGTGCTGCCTGCAACTTGTGGTACTTTTGGGGTTAATTCTTGAAGATTTGGGGTTGAGAAACAGGAAAGAAGGGCGCTGGACACAGGGGCTGCAGCCTTCTTTGACTTGTTTTGACAGAAAAATGGGAAAAACTGGCAAGGAAAGGATGCTGGAAACAGGGGCAGCATCTAGCAGCCTTCTTTGACCTTGTTTTTTTTTTCTCTTTGTATATATTATTTTTTTGAGAGAAAACAAAACATAATAATAATAATAATAATAATAATAATAATAATAATAATAATAATAATAATAATAAAAGAAAGATAAATAAATAATAATAAAAAAGAACAAAAAAGAAAATAAAAGTAAATATAATAAAATAAAATAGATAAAAATAAAAATAAAAAGTGGCCCTGAACAGAATATAATTCTATTTGAACATAGAACCAGGTGGATAACGCAGAGTTCTAGTTAAACATAGAACCAGGTGGATCACGTAGAGTTCTAGTTAATCATAGAACCAGGTGGATCACCCATAGTTCTAGTTAACCATATAACCAGGTGGATCACGCAGAATTCTAGTTAATCATAGAACCAGGTGGATCACACAGAACTTGTAGTTTTGGGTAGCGCCTGACTTAAAGAGTGAGTGGTTGAATTGGCTAAAAACAACCAAAGATTAGGTATTTTTAAAGATATATATATATATATATATATATGTGTGTGTGTGTGTGTGTGTGTGTGGAATCTTAGGTCAAAATATGATAGACAAAATTAGGGTACAACATTGAGTACCTCCAATCCCAACATGGGAAGATTAGTTTTTCACTGTCATGACAACCATACAACAGTGGAAGGAAGATGAAGGTCCAAAGCTAAGTTCTTGATTTCCCAAAGAGTCTTAGTTAATCCACACTTCAATCACTCTTGCTCCTTGAAAAACACCTCTTTTAGCCCTATTTTATGTCTAAACTATAACCTAAAATATTACTAAACTGTAATAATTAATATATCAAATATCTGAAAATGAGCTGAAAGGCTATAAATAGAAACTGGTTTTTTCAAGGCTCGCTACAGCGATGAGTTGGTCGCTGTAGCGATCGAAGCTTTCTTGGCCTTTGGGTTTGCTCCATGTCAGCAAAACGGGGTTCAAACCGCCTTTGGTCGCTATAGCGACCAGATCCATCGCTGTAGCGATGAAAACTTGATTTCTCCCTGCCTAGGCGCGCTATAGTAACCAATCCTCCACTATAGCGGGCCAGCCTTTACATTTCTTCATGTTTCTTTGCTCAATTTCATGTCCTAGCTTGCATTTTCCTGCACAAAAGGATGGGGTAAGAAGTAAAAGCATAATTTGGCATTTGATCAGTGATAATGAGCTTTTCCTATGATAACTTGCAAAACAAGCTACTAAAGTGCTTAAATTAAATATTCATTTTAACTAATTTCTGGCACTTATCACTCTCCCCAACTTAAATCTTTGTTTGTCCTCAAACAAAGGACTAAAAAAAAAGGAAATGTTTACAAACCTAGGACTCAAGTACAATACAAGCAAAGAAATGAAAAGTTTTCAGATAGCATAATTCAAATGTGGATTGCGCGGGCAAGTATGAAGTTTCTCATTAATCCAGATATATACTGTGAATATGACATAAGTCCTAAACACAAAATTCATATCACACAATGCAAGTCAATAACATAATTAATAATGAACCACACCTAACACACTTCTTTGAAAGTAAATGAAACAAATTGAAATCATGAAGTGAGGGTTTTGAACACACATCCGGCAAATCTGCTAACATCGTGATTAAGTTATGTGTCCATCCAAATATCATCTCAAAAAGCACAAAAGCATAGATCAAAAGGTCTTTGAGGGTGGTAACTTGGCTTGGTTTCCAAAAGAAATGTCATATGTGGGAAAAATTGAATTCAAATGGCCAAGCATAGAGGAACATTCTTTCTATTTACACAACTTCCTCCAAATTCTCATTATCAACCCTTGGTGATATACAAATAGTACTTTGATCTTGACAACTTTTTTGTTTTATTGAATTTTTCTCTTTTTCTTTTCTTTTTCTTGGTTCCTTTTCTTTCTTTTTTTTTTCTTTTTCTTTTCTTCTTTCTCTTTTTCTTGGTTTGAAGATCAATTTTTCAAAGTTCACCATTACTTGACATACAATACCTCCCTTTTCTCCCCAAATTATTCAAAATAATACCCTAATTGAATGTTCCCTTACCATCAGGCAAGGGACAAATAAACATGATGGTTTAGGGTTCAAAATGAAGATAAAAATATCAGAATCCAATAGTGATTTAACAATGAACTGGATTTTGAAAAACTTGGGCAAATTCATTAAGCATTGTGCTTATGAATATTGGCAGTTCAACGTTAAGGATTCTGATTCACTAGGCTTAAATGGGGTTATCAAATACTCACTCTCTCACTGGGTAGGCTTTCTGTGGTCAAGTGTTTCTTCTCAATTTAAAAAAAAATGCATTGATCAATTCTGTGCTTTCATACAGTTCAAACAATTATCAGATTTAACATAAAACAACCGAGTGAAACAATGAATGCCGGTCTCCTGCATATATGTAAAGCACTTGAGGATTCCTCACATTTAGGCTAGTTCTAAGTGGTTCACATAATAAGCATGTTATCGCGGAGAACTGAATGAGATAAATTTTGTGCAAAGTACTCGTTTTAAATTCAAGTATACACCTAGAAAAGCAAGAAACAAGTACCTTAGCTTTGCGCACATCAAACAATTTCTATCATTATCATTATCATGCATCTGTTGGTGATTCACAAATCTATGGCTCATTCAACATTATTGAACATAAATAATAGTGCATAATTAAACATAAGTTCATCACAAGAAGTTAATGGGAGTTAGTGGCTTTGAAATCTGTACTGACAGGTTTTTCTGTCATCGCTATAGCGGACCACCCGTCGCTATAGCGAGCGCAGAGTCTGAAGCTTCAGACTCTGAGGATCAGACGCTGAAATTTTTAACTCATCGCTACAGCGACGGAAGTGATCGCTATAGCGACCATGACAGAGTACATAATTTTTGAAAATTTAAATGTACCACATTCCCTTCATGTGAAAACTTTTATGAGGATTAATATAAAGCATAAATACTTACAAAATTGGGTTGCCTCCCAACAAGCGCTTGTTTTACGTCGTTAGCTAGATGCCTGTTTCGTTAGGGTGGCCAAAATGAGACGGACAACACATCAGCCTTTGTATTCCTTTTCTTTGGGAGGAATTCCATGAACTTGAAGTAGAGCTGATGTGGAGTCCATATCCTCCCTACCCAGAGTTTGCTGAACAAGGAACATATGTTATCTTTTACAAAATCAATTTCTGCCTTGCTCACTTTCATCCCCTTCTTTTCATAAATTTCTTCCTTGTTACGAAATTGTTCCTTTTTCTCTATAACTATCACTTCGTCATTATCAACAGTTTTGGCCTCTTCAGAATCTAACCACTCTTGAGGAAATTCTACTTCGTGTGGTATCTCTATTTCTTCTTCTATTTTTCTTATACCACATCCTTCAAATATTATCTCTTCCTCCGTTTCATCAACATCTTCTTCAACGATCTCTCCGAATTTAAGAGTGGATTGATTGTTGGTTTGAACATCCATGATTCTTGGTGAAAAATTTAATTGAACTTGCAAAATTTCCAATTGACTTGATAAAGCTCTCAATCTTTGGTTGGTATTTTGCATGTTGATCATGGATTGTTGCATGAAAATATTCAAAATATTTTCCATTGTTGACATTTGTTCATCTTCAGAAGGATATTGTAGATATTGTTGATAGGATTCATACTCAAATGGAGTATAGAAGTTGAAATAATCATGATCAGCCATGATTTCGTTTATGTTGAGAATCTGAAACGAGTGTAACTAACAAGAAAATTTTCTTTGTATAACAAAGAGGGTTAATGCTAACAAAATTGAACAATGTACAAAAGAAACGAAAAATATTAACAAGATATATATACAAATGCTCAAAACAATATAAATTGTTGCGATGCTCAAAATATCTAAACACCAGTCCCCGGCAGCGTCACCATTTTGTTAGTAGAACAAAAGTAAGTATTTTTATATCGTCTCCACAGGGACTAGTGCGCTATCTCAAGTCGTTCAACAATCGTTATCATTTTGAGTTCGGGTTTATAACTTTGTTTGTTATAAACTATTGGAATCTAAAAGCGGAAATAAAGACGACAAATAATAGGACGTAAAAGCGTTGAGATCGGAGTTCGTCAATCTAGCCTCGAATATATTCTAATGATCAAGCATATGAATTCTAGCTTTTTAGCGAAATTATCACGTATCACTCGACAACATCATTCGTGTCCAAATGACGTCGTGAGATCGATGGTATCGTTTAATCGACGATTTCCCAATCTATTAAACGATCTGAAAGCTTTACATTCCGACACTTTGTGCGATTATCAAAACTCAATTCCATGTCTAGAATTTCTTATTTTGATAGAAGATTATTCTAAACCTAGATTCAAAAGTATTTGTCAATAACAGTTAAATCAAGCATAAGAATGAAAAGCAAGAATAACTTCAATTATCACAAGTTACTAGAATCATATATTTTGCAAAATCAAAGATTACATCTAAGCTATATTGAGTACCTCCAATCCCAACAAGGGAAGGTTAGTTGTTCATTATCATGACAACCATACAACAGTGGAAGGAAGATGAAGATCCAAAGCTAAGTTCTTGATTTCCCAAAGAGTCTTAGTTAATCCACACTTCAATCACTCTTGCTCCTTGAAGAACACCTCTTTTAGCCCTATTTTATGTCTAAACTATAACCTAAAATATTACTAAACTGTAATAATTAATATATCAAATATCTGAAAATGAGCTGAAAGACTATAAATAGAAACTGGTTTTTTCAAGGCTCGCTACAGTGATGAGTTGGTCGCTGTAGCGATCGAAGCTTTCTTGGCCTTTGGGTTTGCTCCATGTCAGCAAAACGGGGTTCAAACCGCCTTTGGTCGCTATAGCGACCAGATCCATCGGTGTAGCGATGAAAACTTGATTTCTCCCTGCCTAGGCGCGCTATAGTGACCAATCCTCCGCTGTAGCGAGCCAGCCTTTACATTTCTTCATGTTTCTTTGCTCAATTTCATGTCCTAGCTTGCATTTTCCTGCACAAAAGGATGAGGTAAGAAGTAAAAGCATAATTTGACATTTGATCAGTGATAATGAGCTTTTCCTATGATAACTTGCAAAACAAGCTACTAAAGTGCTTAAATTAAATATTCATTTTAACTAATTTCTGGCACTTAGCATCGATTAACCGATAAGATCGAACTCGCAATCTTGTTTAGACATAAGTAAGGTTTGCCGAGCAATACGTGAGAATATCGAGTGATAACTAGAATCTGTAATACGTGAGGAATACATGTGAAATAGTTTGATGAAGTTTAATCCCAACATACTTATCTCTCTGCTAAATTTCATTTTAATTATCGTGTTATAAGTTTTAGTAGGTTATTCAAACAAACAAATTATAAACCCATCACTTAGAAAAATACTAATCGTTGAACGTCTTCAATATCGCACTAGTCCCTATGGAAACGATATAAAAATTTACTTATTTTTGTTACAACATCAACACACACAAATATATATATATATATATATATATATATATATATATATATATATATATCATAAAACACACTTCACGCACAAGACGTATGAAGGAAAACCAACACAGAGCCACAAGATGTTGTATATAAGCGGCATCACACCAGAGCAAACACACCCACACAGTCGATATAAGGCCTGGCAACTAGAAAATCAGGACAAAAACAGAGAATAAAAACTAAAGGAAAAGTAGCACAGCTGCAAACAATCCCAAACGAAATCCAAAAGGCAGTGAAACCAAAACCGAAACAACATAGATACACCCCACAAAAGCTATGCACAACCGAGGTAACAAGCACCCAAAAACCACAACAAAAAAAGAGAGCCAAAGGAAAACAACTACTAGCTCAAACAAGGTGTTCAGGTGGCGGATTCCGTTGAATGCGACAACGACTGTACAAATGGATTAAAAAGCTTTTGGTTTTGGTACCTATAAAGAACGGATGGACTCACACTTGGGGGGATTATTGGTATATCAAGCGTGAGTAATATGACGAATTCTTTATATATATATACACCTAATGCCTAATGCCTTAAGATTTTGGGTTAAAGTCTCATTTGTATGATTGTTCAAGGTCTGATGTGATGATCTCACAAACCTCCTCGTGACCCAACAAATTATGTACACATGGCAAACTACACAACATTCTCAATCGTAGGATTAAATTATAGTATTATCTTTGGTCACTATTGTAAACAAATATATCACATATTCTAATTAAATAACCTAAATTGGAGAAAACATCACCCCCTTTTTCCTCTAAAAAAACTTTCATTGATTTGGATTTTGTAAAAAGGTGAATTTGTTGTTGTTATTGTAAATTTTTTGAGTTGTAGATTATGAATATATTTTTGTTTTTGTTTTGTGCAAGCAGTAATATTTTTATTTTATTTTTTCTTTTCAGGAAAAGAAGAAGAATATGGATGAACATGAAACGAATAAGAAGATGAAGGAGAGGATTTTGCCACATCACTAAGTCAATTTTTCCATCTATATACATAACTTCTTTTATATATACATAAAATCTAACATATATGACGAATTTGATTTACGAAAAGAGAGTTAAGGATCTAAATTTAACAATAATTAATTATGGAACGAAAATGAAAACTAAAACAACTTAATATATATGTAATCTCATAAGCATTAATATATTTATCGTGAATCTCAATAACTCTCCCTTGTTGTCTTTACTATACATAATGCTCAAGTTCACCGTTCCCTTCAAAGATCTCAAAACTCTTTTTATAGCTTGAGTATGCATCTTAGTGGGAGTTTCCATGTATCTCATAAAGAGGCTCACAACATACATGAGACCAGGGGGTATCCTGAAACAAATTTCACAAATCTTTCTTTTAAGAAATAGGAGAATGTTAAAGAGTGCCCCAAGGACATTGGTTAAACATCCAAAACAAGTAAGTTTTAAAACAAAAGTGGTGTAATTATTACTTGATCAAAAGTAACATCTTATGTTTTCAAGACAAAATTTATATTTGTGGATTCCTTAACCAATGCCCTGAGAGCACTCGTTAGCAAGACCCTAAGAAATAAGCCTTTTGTCTTGTTATGTCATGTCATTGCTGCTTGTTTTAAGTTATATCATGATTTCTTCAATTTATAGACCTTCCCATTTCCTCTTTGCTTGTTATAACCTAGAATTTGTTCCATATACACATTTTCATTCCACTCTCCATGAAAAAAAGTCTCTTTTTCACTTCTAGTTGGAACAATATCTATCCTTTATGAGTAACTAAGGATATAATGGTTTTAATAGTATCCTATCTAGCAATTGGGGAAAACACCTTTTTGTAATCAATTCCATGCTCATGAGTCCATAGCTTTTTTTCATTTGTTGTGTTTTGTTGCTTCATCTTTGATTACAAAATCATCTACTTCTATAAAGACAACCAAATTGAAGGCTATCTATCAGTTGCCTTTTAACATCATTTTAATTGCAAAATTACTGCAACTCAACAGGGGTGATGAACTCTCTACATCATCATCTTCTTAGGAAATCCATAGATTATCCCCTTTCTTATTTTTTTTAAACAACATATTATTGAAAGCTATACCGCACGCACAAGAAGAACGGTTAAGCAAAAGAAAGGAACTACAAAATAGGCACCGTAAATATGCGGCAGCCCAACTCCAACATAAAACACTACCCAAAAACAAAACACAACAAAGTCAAACACTACACTATTGCAAAAGACAATCCCTTGGGTTCCAACACCACTCAAAATAGAGACAAGACAAAGTTTTTAAACAATTTAAGCTCTACTGCCAAGACAAGACCATTATTTCATCCACTATGTCATCAATCCCCTTAATACAATCTTTGAAGATTCTATCATTTCTAGTATTCCATATCACCCATATAGACGCATGCCAAATTAACCAAAAACTTTGCGTTCCAACATTCAAAATGCAGAAATAAATTATGCGTTATTAAAAAATTAATATTAAGCCACCTGAACACTTTTTGCCATACCTTAAACACCACATCACAATGCAAGAAGATGTGAGAAGAACTTTCCTCACCACTACCACAAAAATCACAATTCAAAGAAGCACCCAGCGGTAAGACATTTCTCCTTGCCAAATTAATCTCTCGGGATACGGTCTAGAAGGAGTTTCCAAGAGAAAGCTACGACCTTTGAAGGAGCCGGACTTTTTCCAAATGTTACCGAAAACCACCTCTTTTGAATGACTCAAAAGCACATTCGAAACCAATAAATCAAAAACCAAGTTATAAGACGATTTGACAAAAAAAAACTTCCATTATCCTCCGCCTTCCAACACCACACATCCTCCCCCACCCTAGGCATTGTTCCTTCCAAACCTCCCAAAAGTCCCTCTAAAATCTCGTTTTCCAACACAAAGAGATTTCTACTCCACCCAAAGGACACAACCACCATCAATGAGGTCCCACAACTCTCCCACCATAGCCTCCTTTTGGTTTAATAGAGAGAACAACCTTGGGAAACTCATACGAAGACTTGCATTGCCGACCCAATGATCATGCCAAAAATATGTATTCAATCTATTATTAACCTTTTTCGAAATCTCTCTATTAAACCAATTAGATCCAACCTACACCTCTAAAGAAGCAATATTCTTCCACCACAAGGAGACATACCAACGCCAAAATTACCCATTACCTTCCAACAAACCACACACCCTCTCTCCATATTTACACCTAAGGACATCTTTTCAAAGGGAATATTCCCCTTGGATCAATCTCCAACGCCATTTAGCCAATAAGCTTAAATTTACTACCCTGACATCCCTCACCCCCAAACCACCCTTACTCCGCGGTTGGCACACCAAACTCCACTTCACCCAACCCCTCCCCAAAGGAATTCTTCTTGAATCCTCACAATCTTCTTCAACACATCTACCGGCACCTTCAAAAAAGAAAGATGGAAATTGGGATAGAATTCAACACCGAGTTAAGAAGCATAGTCCTACCTCCTATACTAAGGTACTTGTTAGCCCAAGAATTCAATTTCCCACTTAGTTTCTCCAACAATGGCTCCCAAGAGCTTTATACCTTTTGAAGTTATCTAAAGCAGATGATTTACATGAAAAGAAATACACACATGTTCTTCTATTCATTTTTTGGTCCCATGTTCTTCTATTCATGTCATCAATAAACCTGATGAAATACATATTTCCACTATTAAACTAAAACTTGGCCCACAAATATCTGCATGAACAAGCTATAATTTTTTAGTTTCTCTCCAAAAGCTCTGCCGAGGGAAGGGGTTTTCTATGTTTCTTTCCAATTAGGCAATCACTGCATATAGTGGTAGAATCTTCAATAGTTTGCCGATATTTCACATTCACGAACTCCATTTCGCTATACCTAGCATTATCGTATCTACAATGCCATAAATAGGCAACATCCTCATACGTGGCTTTAAGGAAACCTGGTTGGAATATGAAAACAGAAACACATATGATTGGATGAAATATGAGATTGAATAATTAACCCCTCATCATGATATAGTACATTACATGTATTGTTTTTTAATACAATAATTAACCTCTTAGGAGATGATTCTTTAACCCATGTATGTAAAAAACTTATTTAATGACTTAGAGTTACATTCCCTATTTTCAACCTTATGCTACCTTTTCCCGTGACAGTCATTCTAAAATTGACTCATAATTCTACAATGGTTCCTAAACTACTCATCAAGACTTTAAAACCATTTCTTTAAACCACACATATGATTACTATAAGAAACCAAACCTATTTATCAGTAAAGTTCTTGGAATTTGTTTGAGATATAAGCAACATTACTTCTTCACCATCAAATTCTGCATAGTTGCCCTTTTCTTCAATGTTTGGAAACTCATATTGATAGTGAGCTATTTTATGACACTTGTAGAATTTAATTCACTCTTTGTTGAAAGTATGTCTGCCCCTACCACGGTCTGCTCTGTTGTTATTTCTTACCTTGCCTATACCTCTCGTTCTTCGAGCATTTGGTGATAGTGCACTAGCGGTATCAACATATTTGTTTTATTGTATCCACATAGACTTGGTGTTTATTAAAGTCGTTCAACAATTAATATGATTCTAAAGTTAATGTTTGTAATTGGTTGTTATTTCATAAACTAAAAGCGGTAAAATTGATGGAAATAACAGATAACTGAGATTGTTGGGATTCATTACCACTTTCTACTCTCTATTTACTAGTGATTATCTTCATGTGTCGCTCATCATACACGATTTATTCCTAAGTAAAGATGAGAGATCTATCGTATTGTTTGAATGATGATTCGTCAATGACTTAATCCAATATGATAACATCAACGATCCGACGATGTGTGTGATAACCTAAGTCTACTCCTAGAAAATGTATGTAATTGTTAAACCAGGAAATTGACTTAAGTTTTTCATCCCTTATTAATACTACAAATTTATATTGGAGTATGAATGGTCTATATTAAATATAAACAAAAGATAATATAATAAAGGTCATGCTAATTTGTGCCCAAGTTAAGGGGCTAAAAAAGGAAATAATAAATAAATTTTGTATTGAAACTTGAAAGCATAAATCATTATACTTTTACAATATTAAGTACACAAGTTTCAAGAAAATACTTCTATCTTTAGTTTTTTAATTTGTGCCTTAAGGGCATAAGTTAGAATTTCTCATATAATAATAGGCCGACGTAATAATATACATTAATTATACTACTAATTTTCTCCGCGTGACTCTAAGGCTCTGTTTGGATTGATGGAAACGAACGGAGCGGAGCGGAGCGGAATGGAATAAAATGGAATGGAGCGGAACGGAGTGGAATGGAATAGAGATCACATTCTATTGTTTGGATAATTTATGATGGAATGGAACAAAGTTTCCATTCCATTGTTTGGGAAGGGGACGGAATGGAATGAATTATAATTTTTTATTCTGGTTTTACTCTTTTTTGAGGGAACACTATTATGTAAAATGTATTATATACTTTATTAAAATTGTATAGCTTAAAATTATTCAAGCATGGAAGCAACCTTGACCTGGCGTTTTAAAAGAAATCCATAAAAATGACAAAGATATACCATTATGCATACCAACCATATAATGTTAACAATTATCTTCCAAGACCAGAATTGGCAGAGCATGACAATTGTGTTGCAAGTGCCACATGTAATTAATCATGCAACGCAAATGCAATGAAAATAATAAAAAAAAAAATGGGTGATGAGGTGAAGAGGAATAAAAATATGGAAGAAAATATATATCTGTTGGTGGAGTATGCAGAACACGAGTGAAGAAAAAACCGGTGCATTAAAAAAACATTTCAAAGCAAATAAAAAAGGCAAAAAAGTAATTTTATAAGTATAAGGAAGAGATGAATAGCCATTCCATTCCATACCACCCAAATTGGAGGGGAACAAAAATGAGTGTAAGTGATGGAATAAGATGGAATAGATACCATTGGGTTCCATTCCATTCCATCATGTTTTTTCCAATCCAAACAATGGAACATAAATTTATTCCATTCCATTCCATCACATTCCATCTCATCCCACCAATCCAAACATAGCCTAAATAGGGACGTAGTAAGAGTATGGAAAGTGGTAAATAAATATGATATTTTAAAATTACTAGTTTTTGGACCCGTGCGATGCACGAGAAGTTGATTATATCATTGACTAATAAATATGGTAGTTGAACATAAATGTTATAATAATTGTTGTTTTGCATGAGTTATTACTTCCAAACGACAACAACACAAAAACAACAACAACCACGCATTATTCCACTAAGTGGGTCGACTATATGGATCGGAATACGTCATATTGTTCTATCATAAACTATATTTAGATCCAACTCATTAATCTTTAAATCTTTCCTAATAGTTTCTCTTATAGTTTTTCTAGGTCTTCCTATACCTCTTGTAATATTTTTATCCTCTATTTGGTCTAATCTTCTTACTACATAATCTAAAGATCTTTTCTTTACATGTCCAAACCACCTAAGTCTATTTTCCACAATATTTTATACTATAGGTGCTACCCCAACTATCTCTATAATGTTGTCATTTTTAATCATATCCCATCCAGTCTTACCACACATCCAACGCAACATCCTCATCTCCGCTACACTTATTTTATTCTCGTGTTGGTTCTTAACCGCCCAACACTATGTTCCATAAAATATCGTTGGTCTGACAACTGTATGATATTTTTCCCTTCAACTTGAATGATACTTTTGTATCACATAAAACACTTAAGGCTCTTCTCCATTTCAACCATCCAACTTGAATACGATGATTTACATCTGCTTTTATTTCTTCGTCATTTTGTACTATAGACCCAAGATATTTAAACTGTGTAACTTGTATGATATGATATCCAACTTTCATGTCTAAGGTAGAACTACTTCACCTTTTGCTGAAATTTTACATATACTCTGTCTTGATTCTACTCATTCAAAAGCCATACGCTTCTAAGGCTTGTCTCCAAGTCTCCGACATCCCATTCAATTCCTCCTTCGATGCTTCTAAGGTTTATCACATCAGAGAGATTGTTGATAAGAATTATTTAAAATATCTTGTTGACTCTATTATAATATAATAGATCCAAAGATACAAATAAATAAAAAAACAAATAATCAACGAATGTAATTACCTCTTAAAGAACAATTTTCAAATTTATGCATGATAGTGAATTTAGGTTCAATTAGGTAAAATAGATATAAAATTACAATATTAACCCTACTTATAGCTCCAAAAGATTGGTTAAGAGACTTATGAACTTTTATATATAAGATAAGATAGGTACACTCATTCTTTCAAAAAAGAATAAAAGACAAAATATTAGGAAATTTGTAACAACTATTTGCAAAAAATTAAGAAATTAAGAAAAACTAAGAAATAGAAAAAAAATTAGGAAGGATATATGCAACAACTTTTTTGGCTCCAAAAAGTTGTCCAAGAGATAAGATATGTGATCATTTTCTAAAAAAACAAATAAAGAAAGAGCAAAATATTAGGAAGAGAATTTGTAACAAATTTTTTGCCTCAAAAAAATTGTCTAAGAGACTTAAGAACTTTTATGTAGAATTACTTTTCTGTTTGAATGTTGCATGTTAAATATTGAATATTTGTTTGAGGTTTTAGTAGAAGTAATTTTAATCTCATTTTCAACAAATGGATAATAGAGTATTTTCTTTGTAATTTTGGTCGCTACAACTATTTTTAGTTTAACTTCTTATTAAATTTAGTATTATTTAGTTATTTGACAAAAAAATTAGCCACATCGATATTGTCTGTCCAGATCCACCCCTGTGCTACCCCAACTACTCTACAATGTTATCATTTCTAATATTGTCACATCTAGCCTTACCTTAAATCCAACACAACATCTCCATCTCCGCACACTTACTTTATTCTCGTGTTGATTCTTAACTATCCAACACTCTGTTCCATAAAACATCACTAGTCTGAAAAATGTCTGATATTTTTTCACTTCAACTTAAACTGTACGTTTGTATCACATAAAAACAACTGAGGCTCTTCTCCATTTCAACCATCCAACTTGAATACGATGATTTACATCTGCTTTTATTTCTGTCATTTTGTACTATGAACCCAAGATTGTCCGCGGTTGTGGCAACTTGGACACGAACGTTGCTTTATTATTTGTCTCATACACCTATGGTTATTTTTTTTGGCTGAACCTTTGGCTACTTTGTATTGGCATAGATTGCAAGTTGATTTCCTTATGATGTTGTTTTTCTTGTTTCCGTTTTTCTTTTTCCTCTTGGAGGGTTTTGGTCTAGTCCCCCCTCGTGTATATACTTTTCTTTTTTTTTTTTTAATAAATTTTTTTGAGCTTGACGGCATAGGATGGGGGTTCAATGGAGTACCAACCCAGTTGGGATGTCGTTGCTTCTCCTTGATGCATTCCCATGCTCCTGGTTTATCAAAAAAAAAAACCCAAGATATTTAAACTGTGTAACTTGTATGCTATGATCTTCAACTTTCACCTCTAAGGTAGAACTACTTCACATTTTCCTAAAATTACATTAAATATACTATGTCTTGCTTCTACTCAAACGAAAGTCATACGTTTCTAAGACTTGTCTCTAAGTATCCAACATCCCATTCAATTCCTCCCTCGACTCTCCAATTAAGACTACATCATATGCAAAACGCATACTTCTCGGTGCTAGCTGTTGGATGTGTTTTCTACGTACATCCAAAACTAATGTAAAAAGATAAGAGATTAGGGTTGACCCTTGGTCCAATCCTTGTTATGAAAAAATCATTGATAATGTTCGAAAAGACAAATAATAAATCCCCTCGAAGTAATTTAGACTTCATATTATCACATCAAAGAGATTGTTGATAAAATTTATTTAAATTCTCTTGCTGACTCCATTACAATATAATAGATCCAAAAATAGAGATAAATAAAAAACAACAAATACATCAACGAATGTAATTACCTCTTAAAGAACAATTTTCAAATTTATGCATGATAGTAAATTTAGGTTCAATTAGTTAAAAGAGATATAAAATTAAAATGTTAAAACTATTTTTGACTCCAAAGGTTGTTTAAGAGACTTGACAACTTTTGTACATAAGATAAGATAATAAATTTAGGTTCAATTAGTTAAAATAGATATAAAATTACAATATTAACGTTATTTTTTGCTCTAAAAGTTGCTTATGAAACTTAACAACTTTTATATATAAGATAGTGGAAAAATAATAGGGAATTTACGTTCAATAAGCTAAATAGAAAATATAGGTTCAATTAATTAATATAGTTATAGAATTACAATATCTACCCTATTTATGACTCAAAAAAATCGGTTAACAGACTTAAAAACTTTTATATATAGGATAAGATGTGTAAGATCATTCTTTCACAAAAGAATAAAAGGCAAAAAATTAGGAAATTTGTAACAATTATCTTGCCTCTAAAAATTTGCTTAAGAGACTTAAGAACTTTTATATATAAGATAAGAATAGATCATTTTTTTAAAAACAAAAAGAAACAAAAAATTAGGAAAAAGTTTAGCAACAACTTTTTTGGCTCCAAAAAGTTGGTTAAGCGACTTAAGAACTTTTATCTATAAAATAAGATATACAATCATTTTTTAAAAAAATAAAGAAAGAGAAAAAAATTAGGAATGATTTTGCAACAACTTTTTTGGCTCCAAAAAGTTTTTTTTTGTTGAAAGTAAGATTTTTTTGCCTCCAAAAAGTTGTCTAATAGACTTAAGAACTTTTATATATAATATTTGAATATAAAAATGAATTTTGTTTCCAATAAAAAGGGGCAAATTAAAGTTAACGCAAATTTTATACCATCAATTTAATTAGAGGAAACAAATTTAGAATGTTTGGTCTCTCTAAAAAAATTATAATGTTTGGAAAAACATAAACTACTTAACTTTTTTTTCCTCATGACAATTTTGTTTTCCAGAAAAATCTTTTAGTCTTAAAAGTCAATAACAGTTTTTTTTTGGCGAGTCAATAACAGTTTATGTACGTTCGTAGTTGTTTCTTTAATGCTTTGTGCCTACATGTTGATGGCGCGTGCTACCCTGCATGAGTTTTACGTATCATCTACGGTGCACGAGTGAGAAAACCGCAAGTCTACGGTACACTTCTCTGTATTGTATATGTTTCTCTCATCTAATCTGTTTCTCTCTCTTCTTTCTTCATCGTCATTGTTTCCAGACAACGCCGAACCTGGACTCTTTGTTGGAAATTCCATTCCACCCTTGTGACACACCATGTTCCTATCCTTTACAGAGAACCGATCTAACCAAGTCTCATAGAACCGGATTTTTTTCTTCGTTTCTTCACCGGTTCAAGTTGTTGCATGAATTGGAAAAATGGCATCTTTGACATGGATTCGTCAATGAAGTTAATGGGTTTCTATTTTTCGGAAATATGAACATATCTAACTAAGTTTTTCGCATTCTGAAAGGGTTTTGATTTTCAAAGAGATGGTGGAGTTTCGATTAATGTCTCACCTGGAATGGCAGCTCTTGATATTTGATAATCACATGAACGCCAACCTTGACATTCAACATGTGGGTCACTAGTTTTATGTCAAAGTTTTGGTTTTTCAAGTAAAATTTTAAGTTTTTTGTTTTGGGTTATGGTGAAATTTAGAGAATTGTAATGGAGCACAATCCCTCAAAAAGCCTCAAGTATTCTTTGTTTTTCAATGAGTCAATCAAACTATGGGTCGTTAAATGATTGTAAATTTCAATTATTTTTACTGAAAATTGCAGATTCCAATTTTTCTTATAAAAATTGCAGATTGTGTTGAGTTTGAGTATCTGTATGGCAGTGTGTTCTCATGGAAGCAGCTGCAATTTTTTAATTGATTTAACAGGAGGAAAAGAATCATATATCGGAGAAGATAGTTTCACCATTTTTGTTTGATTTACTCTAATTTTCAAACATATTACCCAGTTTTTCAAACTTAGGTGTAATAAATGAACGTGGATGGAAGTAGAGAAGAGAAGAACCAGAGTATGAGAAATTAATTAAAATATTGATGGTACAAAATATGAGTTCAAGTGATGTTGCCATCTGACCGTCCATCAAACTCGCGCACCGTGCGAGACATAATACGCTTGCGCACGCTAGTCTTTGCCAATGTTGATTCTACGAGACCATTGAGAAGCTGAAATTTCAAACTACTACTAGTGTTTTTTAACATAGAAAGGTTGAAAACTACGGCTCCCTCTAGGGTGGGAGAGCATAATAGGTCTCCCACCGTGAGCGAAAACAATTTTTAATGGTTAGTTGTTGAAGTTCTATGATTCTTAGCATACACCCACAACACTTAATATTTTTTTTATTTAATTCTTATTTCCATGTTCTCTTTCCTCTCCAGCTAGAACCTTTCTCTCCTTTTAATCTTGAATTAAACTAACAAAATTGTAATGTGCAGAACCCAGAAATTTCTAAAACAAAATTCTCTCTCTTCTTCATCTTGAATTGATGAAAAATAAAGAATTACTGGAAAAAAAATCTAATTTGTAACAAAACAGCAACGAGACCCATAAATTTTTATCTATTGATTTGATTTCAAAGCTTGTGTTACTCTGAGTAGCCAATCGCAAACGATGGTGGAGTTTGATGAATCTCTTACTGGAATGACAGATCTTGATAACCACAGTAATACCAACTGTGAAATCCAGCATGTGGATCACTAGTTTCATGTCAAAGACTCTTTTTTTTTGTTTTCAATCCCTCAAAATAACCTCTCAAACATTCTTCAGACTTTCAATCAAACTATGGGTGGATAGACGATTATAGATTTTGATTTTTTTCATTAAAATTGCATATTTCAATTTTTTGTATGCGTATTGCAGATTCGGTTGAGTTTAAGTTTTTGTAGGGGGGTGTGTTCATAGAAGATCAACTACAATATTTAATTAATTTTACTGGAGGAGAAAAATCATATGTTGGAGAAGGTGGTTCACTATTTTTGTTCAATTTACTCTAATTTTTAAATATATAACCATGTTTTTCAAACCCATATGTGAGAAAGGAATGAAGATGAAAAGAGAGGGGTAAGAATTAGAGTCATAGAAGTTAATTAAAATACTGATAGTACATGATAAGGGTCTATGTCACGTTGCCATCTAGCTGTCTATCAAACTCGCGCACCATGCGAGATCTAATAAGCTTGCGCACACTAGCATCCGCTGAAAACTACTATTCCCTCCGTCGAAGATAACTTATCTTTTTACAACAAAAATTTGTTTCAAAATAATTGACATTCTCAATTTGAACACAATATTAATTACTTTTCTACTCTTTCAATTGTACCATCTAACTAATACCGTTTCCATCGCTCCAAATTCAATATTTCTTGTATTTATTATAATGAAAAATTAATATACCAATACATAGTAAAAATACTATAAGTATAAATATTATTCTTTATTTTTTTTATTTATACATTTATCTTAATATATATGAAATGAACAAGTAAATCAATTATTTTGAAACGAGAGTATTCTCTCTTATTCTTATCTTATTTCCACTGTTGACTCAAATAGTGGCTATTTCGTACGATCACCCCCTACTTATCAAACAATTGGCCGAAAACAACGCAAATGTTAAACTATATGATCACGTAAGAAGATTTATAGCTTCTTTCTTAATTTCATGAAAATTTATTTATAATCTTACACATCCTTTAATTAGATTTGCTCATCGTATATAGATAAGCTCACGCATGCACCTTTTCAATTTATTTTCTATATTTAGTGCATGCATATATAGAGGTAAGACTAATTAATCGACCCCAATTAAGGCTGCATGCAGTTCATGGGCAAAAGATAACCTTGTAATTGGTTCCACCTTTGCAAGTGAATGTACTTGTCGGATCATCCTTTGGGTAACTATAAGCATCAGGGCACTTATTCTTGAAATATTGAGAATATTTAGTGGGCCCACAATTACCAGAATTACAACAGTAATTATCGGTTTTAAAAACCGTACATGCGTTGTTACAACCACCTTGAGTTTTAAGCTCATTAGGACATTGTCCGATGATATCACCCGTACATCTTATGCCACGTGTACAACCATTAGAAGTTGGACTAAATTCCATAGGAACGTTGAATCCATCAATAACAGATATATCAAAAAAGTCCAAATTCATATATTGGTTTAAAGAGTATTCCGCCAGTGTATTTGGAGGTGTACCGTAAGCTTGGCAGTTCAGCTTACCGCCGCAGTCACCGGTTTGACATCGACCGTTCCCTGAACTGTCGAAGTTACAACCGGTTCTCGCCCAAATACGGGCCGATGTGGTTCCTGCAGCTACGTTGATAGTCCATTTTTCGCCGCGGTTTAGTTGCTTACCACCGCCTGGTACGGCTGCTGCCCATACAGTGTTAGGGCAATTGTTTGTGATATCGAACGTTGCTGCCTGTGTATAGGTGAAAGAGAGACTAATGAGAGAAAATAGAAATGTTTTTCTGCGAGAACTCATTTTGACAAGAAAGTGTACTCTGTTTTGTTTTTTGAGTAGAAAGTGGGAGTGGTTGCTCAATTTATAAAAGGCCATAGAACATTATTCAAACGGTGGAAAATTGAAAAGTCTGATTAGACATTTTGTCTTGCAGACTATACACGGCATCTTCTTTGATTATTAGGACCATAGGAGTAATATCACACCTGTTTTCTATTAAATTAGCGATTAGCATTTGAGTGAATAACAATAAAAGTTAGATATAACATACTCTCTCCTGAAAAATATTCTCTTTGTTTCTTTTTAATTGGTGAATTTGTAAATATTTCGGACCGAACAAATGCTCAAAGACCCATTTATAAAGACATTTTTTTGGAGTGAGTGAAATAAAAATAAACAATTACTATTCACAAGAGAGAAGATAGAAACATGAAACTGAGAGAGATGCCGTATGTGGAATGGAAAGTCTCTCGTTATTTCGTGTTCTTGCCACACTACAGAACCACAACTTGACTACTATTTACATTCACAAATATTTTGGGTTTTATATCTGTGAAACGTTGTCTACACTTTTTTTTTTTTCGTTTTCTCAACAATAAATAAACAACATTCTCACCATCATCGCATATTGAGTTTCACTTTAATTTTTTCACCCAAATTTGTTCACACTTTAGTTTCTCCTTTAATTTTACTTTTAACTCCTTAACGTCGGTCCTACCTACAAATTAGCATGACTCAAAAAAAAAAATACAAAGAAAAATAAAGGTTAATCAAGTAAATTATCTCTATAAATAATCATAATTTTGTTCCTAATCTCTAAAAAATGTATTTTTTAATCTCTGTAACATTTTTAAGAATCAGACAAATGTCAAAAGAAATTTTTTACAAGGATAACAAATACTGATGAAAATTTTTACAAGAATTAAACAGAAAAATTTAGGGATTAAAAAATACAAATTTTTTGATAAAAATTAAAAACAAAATTTTAAATATTTATATGTTTATTTTATTAACCTAATAAATAAAATCACGTTTAGATGAGCTGAATGAGAAAACAATATGAAATAAAACTAAATGCATGGAGCCCATTAAATTATTGGGAAATTCTTGTTTACCCATCAATAAAAGGTGGGTAATACTACCCATGTTGAGTTGGCCCAATCAAAACAATGTATTTATATAACATCAAAAATAATAGAAAACAAACAAATAACTTTGATTGGTGCCAACTCAGCATGGGTTGTGTTACCCACCTTTTATTGATGGGTACCCAAGTTGTCACCTAAATTATTTCTCTCCTTAGTGATGCCAAGCAGACACCTAAACGAGTGGTGGATGGGTCGGGTGAAGAGTGTATTGACTTGAGGTCTTTTTATTTTTGGGGTCAATGCCCTTAAATTATTAACACTTTTTTTGTGTGGAAAAAGTTTAAATCAGGGAGACACGTTCCATTGTAATGGTAAGAAAAAAGAAAAATCACCAACTTTTTTTAGTACAAAAAAAATACCAACTTTAGCATAAATTTCCATTAAAATTTAGGTATAATATTAAATCAATGAAAAAATCACTTATTCTATAATCCTATTAAGTCATCTTATATTCCTTCTCTAGACCCTAATTTTTTCCCTCCTAAACTAAATTAGTGGACCCTAATTATACAATTATACCATAAAATCACAATTTGGTTTTTTTTTTTCGAAACAATGTATTTTACTATATTAAATACTATTGTGGTTTACTAAAGAAAAAATTGTACACTTTCACCAGAAAAATATTTTCATTTGGCTTCTCTCTCATTTTCCTAGGAACCCTCCTCATTTTTCAATATGTTTTCTCTCTCTTTTCCAACATTATTTTTCAGGGTAAATTACATTTTTGGTCCCTTAAATATTTTTCATGTTTCATATTGGTACCCTAATTAATAAAAATAACGTTTTGGTCCCTTAAATCCTTCGTTGTTAGTCACTTTGGTCCCTTCCGTTAGTTTGTGTTAAAAAACGTTCACTATTGGACCCTTAAATTTTTTTCAGGTTTCACTTTTGGTCCCCTAAATATTTTTCAGGTTTCATATTGGTCCCCTAATAGAGGACCAATATGAAACCTGAAAAATATTTAAGGGACCAAAAGTGAACGTTTTTTAACACAAACTAACGGAAGGGACCAAAGTGACTAACAAAGAAGGATTTAAGGGACCAAAACGTTACTTTTATTAATTAGGGGATCAATATGAAACCTGAAAAATATTTAAGGGACCAAAAGTCTATTTTTTAATACGAGAGTTATTGTAGTTTACAATGTGATTATTCCTAATAGTACCAACATTCAAATGTTGATTTACATTATGAATCTCTAACTTTTTTCCTTCAACACTCTCAATATCAAGAATTACTTTTTTGAAAGGAATATCAAGAATTACTTGGAAAGTGTCTATGAACTTCTTTGTTTTTCCTTTTGTATTTGGTTATGAATTTTTCTATGCATTTATTTAGTGAGTTTAACTACTTTTTGTTCTTTTTTTAATTGGGTGGTTCAAAATTAGTGAATTTTTACAAACCGAAGAAAATAATTTATATCATCAAATTCAAAATTTGGAATGGTACTCTTTGAAAAACCATTGTGTGGCACATGATTGATCTCTCCACAACATTGGGTTTGAGGAGAAAAAAACATCTAGGGACATTGATTTTAAGCACATTACTAAAATTTTCCCATTGTCATCTCCCTCTATTTTGTAGTCATCACTTTAAGCAATTTATGAACAAAAAGAGAACGAGACATGGTTGATTTTTTTTAGAGTCACGATTGATGTTTTAGATTTGTAAAATCATTATAAGTGTTATATAGAATTTTTACAACATTGGTTCTTCATTTTTTTATTTTACCTCTCCATCTGTCATTTTTTTTAATATTTTTTTACATGATTAATTAACGCACACATGTTTTACCTGTGAATCGCACGGGTAGAGGTTTAGTTGAGCTGAATACTACACTCTCGAGAATACCTAAACATATCTAAATGAATATTATACATTTTTTAGGGAAAATAAATATTATATTTTCAAAATCACCTTCTTCTTTTGTACATTTTCTAAATCACTTTGATCTCCATATGAAAATGAAATCAAACACGCACCTTGTAACCCATCTCATACCGGCACTACACACACATACTTAAGATTTTAAAGATCATAATAAATAACTTTGAATTGAGCTAAAAATAGTTTTTTTTCTTAATTGATCCTTTGAAAAAATCTTTAAAAAATTGGGGACATAGGTATTATATAACTTCCTTAAAAAATCTTTATATACTACCTCCATCCCTAATTATAGGACCCTTTTAGAAAAATAACGTGAATTAAGAAAATTAAAAGTGGTAATAAATTTGTTTGTAATTGCTATTGTTTTTATAGTTTTATCATTTAAGAGAGAGGGTTAGTGAATGTTTTCAACATAGTATTTAATGTTGATTGAAGAAAAATATACTCCCTCCGTCCCTATTTATAGGAATAGTTTACAAAAAAAATTTGTCCCTAAATATAAGATCATATACAAATTCCTAGATGCATTGATTACTTTTTTTTCAAATATACCCCTTATTAATACTATCAATTTGTCTTGGTATATAAAAAGTTAACATTAAATATATATTTAATTAAGGGTAATCTAGTAATAGTCACACATATTTGAGACAACTTTATTACTCCAACAATTTTTCTTAATACACGTGATTTTTGTAAACTATTCCTATAAAAAGGGACGGAGGGAGTATAAAATAAATAGAGATCTGTTGGTAAAGAATTAATTAATGTACTTGAAAATACCAAAGAGGTCTTATAAAAAGAGACAAAAAAAATTGTCAAAAGGATCTTATATTTAGGGACGAATGTAGTACTCTCTCTGTCCCTATTTATAGGAGTAATTTACAAAAATTGCGTGTATTAAGAAAAGTTGTTAAGATAATAAAGTTGTCTCAAATGTGTGTGATTATTACTAAATTATCCTTAATTAAATATATAGTTAATGTTAACTTTTCATATACCAAGACAAATTGATAGTATCAATAAGGGATATATTTGAAAAAAGAGTAATTAATTCATGTAGGAATTTGTATATGATCTTATATTTAAGGACAAAATTTTTTTGTAAACTACTCATATAGATAGGGACGGAGGGAGTATGACTTTAAAATTAAATAGTTTTAATGATCCATCAATTATAATTAATTGACACTATAAAATTGGTATATGTTACGGTGCCTATGAATTAAATGCAATTTTTTATTACGATTAATTGGCACTCTATCTTAAATCTCTTAGTACGTTTATTCAAAAAAAAATTCTCTTAGTACGTACCGTATCGGACACGTCTTGACTAGTCTAAGTGTGTATTTTTAGCTAAGTTTTGTCTCTCAAATAATTTTAAGTAAATATCTTATCTTATCATATAATCATGCTTAATATAAATGTTATGCAGTCTGATAAACACTTTTGCAACCCTAAAATAGCTAACCCTAACCCCTAACCCTAATTCTTGGTTTTGAAAAAAATTTATGAAAAACAATTCCTGCTGAGAGTTGAACTCCAGACCAAGTACTGGTAGATCACAACCATTACCACTAGATCACTAAAGTTTTTTGTGACTTATAGTTGCTTTCATTTTATTTATCTAGCACAAATCCGAGTTCACTTTAAGTCATTCTCACAACCCTGAATTCCAACATCATTTGAACACGAATTGAACGTCATTCACACACATCATGCGATTCAACTTCATTTTCACCGCCGCCGGTGACCCCAATAACAACATCCCGCCACCGTTGCAACTGCCACTTCAACAACACATGCCGTCGTAACTGCCACCGCCGAAAAATCACTTTCTCTCACTGATCCACACACATCACGCCGCCGCCGCAACTGCCACCTCACCAACAACTGACTGCTGTAAATGTCATTGCCGATAACTCGCTTTCTCTCACCGATTCACACCATCTTTCATCGAATTGACAAAAAATTATGACCAATGTTGATATTGATTCACAACTCTTACCACCAAGGTACTGATATTTTTTATGACATGTGATTGTTTCAATGTTGTGTATTCAACACAAATCTCGGGTCCTCTTTCTTTCAATCTCACAATTCCTAAATCATTTCTCACTCACTTTCATCTCTCTCACCATCTTGCAATTGAACCTAATAACCATAACACCACCCTTTTTGACGGACCTAATTAATTTTTATGAAAAAAAAATATGCAAGGAATTGAATCAGATAACACATGAAAATGTCATTTTTTTAAAAGTCACTAACGCCATTGCAATTCCTTTTTTGATAGTAGTTCCTTTTCATTATTAGCGGTTCCTTTTTATTATTATTATTTTTTATTTCAATTACCACGTAACGTTCCTTTTTATTTTTTTTTCTTTCGGTTACTAAATAACAATTCTTTTTCCTTATTTTTTTCCTTTCGATTAACAACTTTTGCGGTTAGGATCAATTTCTTGGTGCTAGCTTTTGTATATATTTTTTCTTTTGATTTGTCATTTTTATTGCAGTCCATCTTTTATTTTTGTTACTTTTTGAGATAGTTTGATAACATAATACTGAATATAACTATAAAAGTAATAATATAGTCATTTGATAGTTATATATGAAGCTATACAAAACTCGTGCATCGCACGGGTTAGAGTCTAGTCTTTGTTAACATTGCAGTTACCCTTCCCAAACCCTAAACCTAATTCTTGGGCGCCAATTCATTCTAGCCATTGATTTTCTTCATTTAGGCGCCTAATGCATCTCAGTCATTGATATGATGTTTTAATGGTATGCACACATCACAATACCCATAACAACACACCTTTAATGCACCATTTGAAATTCAAATTTGATTTTTATTTCCTATGCACCAAATTCCCATATAGCTTATGGTGTACCGTGCTGATGTTCGGCTCTAGAAAAATGAGCATTTGTTGATTGATCCTTTCAACACATTAGGGTTTGCTTTTCCCTCCTAAGCATAGATTAAGGTGTGTGGTGCAAGCTTTAGCCACCTAATTGAATGCTTTTTCAAATTCAAATTTGCCTCCCAAATGTCATTAAATGCATGGTTATACATTGTGGTCCATGGCTTATTTAAGGAGGGATAACAAAGGATTGGTGTTTGCATAACGTAACCTATAGTCTTCCCTCCCACTATATTGCATTAAATGATTGATAAACTCTCTTTGAAATTAGTTGTTTTGAAAATTACAAAGCATTTATTTTGATCGGTTTCCAATGACAAGTACACACTGCTCAATGCATGTAAGTCTCTTTCTCATCTATTCTAAACAAATTAAGGTTTCCCTGTCTCTCTCATTTTACCTGGATTCTAATTGTTATCATCCTCTCCCTCCCTCCCTCCCTCTCTGCGTGTAATAGGTATGCATCACGGGAAACTTTGAGACGGTAGCACAACATGATGAAGCTGAAGCGAAGGAGATCGAGTAATGGTTGGTCAGATTTCTTGAACGTTGAATCAGAGGAAGCAAACAAAGTGGCGGAAGGTGATTGTTCAGTTGATAAAAGCAATTAGAGGGATTTCAAAAATTTCACTGGAAGGTGATTGTCATGATTGTTGATGATCTAAATCGGTATTCTTCATAATATTCATCGGTTGGATTGGATATATCGGTCTATCTATCTCATCTATTTCTCTCTCTGATTTTTTTTTTCTCCCTATTTTTTCTTCACATTTGCAGGTTTTCCTTTTTGGTTTGATTGTGTTTATTGAGGGATGCATAGCTTGACTGTAATACTGATGTAGAACAAGAGGATCCATCAACTATTGGTATTTGAGAGACGGAAGCATAGAAGAAAAAGTAACTCTCTCAATAGTTAGGTTCAAAATCTAATGAATCAATTTTGGTTTTGTGGTAGTTATGCCATGACAAATGTTTTGCATTGATTTTCATTTTGTTCATATAATTATTACTTGAGCTTTTATTTTACTTTAAGTAAATTTGCGCTTTGACTCAGTATTATGTTTTCCGTGCTTTATTGACTGTTTTTAGAATGTAGTTCTTGATTACTTCAATATAATTATGCACATAAAAAAGTGGAGGGAGAATGCGGCAGGTATATCACTTTGATTAGAAGGATGATGGTGGTGCTGGGTTTGAGTTCATATATTGAAGATGATGGAGAGTGAGACTTTGATGAGATGGTGATGTTCTCTTATTCTTAATTTTTCTCTTCAAATTTATTTTTATTGAAATAGATAGCACCAATTATAGCTACATACTCATGAATTGCTATTGTGAAAAAAGTCAAATTTAATTTTTAAGTATTTTATTTGTTTCCGTGTGGATGATTGCATATATAGTTGTAAAATCATCTCTTGGTTTTTTTATTTTATTTACTTTGTATGTGTTCATATATATTTGAGTTATTGATCTCACTTTTCCCTATCTTGAATTGTTTCAGTGCATTGGAAGTTTACAAGCATTCAAATAATGGTTAAGTAACAGAAGCTGTGGTGCGATATATGCAATCATATATCCATTGAAGTCATAATATTTGCAGTAACAAAATATTTCATCACTTCAAGTCTCTGTACCAAAGATGTTGCCTTGCACTCCGACGACTCAACATTGGTCTGCTCCCGTGTGGCTCGAGTGGTTCAGGCTGCGATGATTCAGGATTTTTTGGGTGTGCTTCTTTGGTTCTTCGGGTACCTCTCTTTAGTTTGCCAGGAGGTTGCTTTCTGCAGGACACTTGCAGATTTTTTAAATATGTGGCAGTTCCAGATGACAGTGTGTTGTGTTTTAGTTTTTGCAGGTCATTTTTTGGGTTATGTTTGAATTCCCTGTTGTGGTGTTTTCTGTGTAGCTGTTATGTTTCATGTTGATGCTCGAGTCAGTGGTACTGTTGTAGTTTGTTATGGTATGGGGATGATTCTTCAAATGTCATTGCTTGATGTAAGGTAATATTTAACTTGAATAATACTCATTTGTATTTGGGATGTTCTTTTTATCGAAGGTGAAATCTTAAATAAGCCAGGCGATGATGTCTAATAAGTTGTGTTTGTTTTTCATTGTCATAGGTTTTATAGGTGCCAGAGTTCATGGACATACTTCAGCTTATGCGGAAAGATAAAGCATACATGAATTGCCTGATTTGCATGACATTCTGTTCTTCTATCATTATATGGCACTTATGGATAAGCACTATGTGTAGTTCATTATATGGCACTTATGGATAAGCACTTATGGATATTTTTTTTTATTTAGCAAATACCACCAAATAGAAACAAAAAAGGTATGGGGCTGATTTTCAAATAACTAGCAACCGCATTTTTTTCTGTTGTAGTTTGTTAAGGTTGGACTTCAATGCAGGAATTCCCAAATTTTGACATAAATTGATATGTTTATATAACATTAAAGACTCGAAGCAATTACGCATTGGTAGAGTCAGAAATGTGGCAAAAGAAAAGTTTGTTTGGTATACACATCCATTCTTAGTGAGAAGCTCATGTTTTTTTTTTTGGTTACAAAAGCTCATGTGTGGCTTCAATGTTGTCTTTTATGTGTTTAAAATTCTAAATTTCAAAGTGTCTCAAATTACAGTAGGATTCTATATTTCTTCAATTAAAAACTAACAACATCTCCAATGGAGAGTCATTTGCATTGAAGGAAGAAAGAAGTGAGTATCTATTAGTCACCGATAACTATTATAAAGACTATCTTTCTTCAACAATTACCAGGTTCCACGATTAAAAGTTGGCCCACCATCTCAAGTTCATTTGATTTTTTCTCTTTTTAATTTCTTTTTATTTATTTGTTAAATGCAAATGTTAAAATACATATTAGGGACCTATTTAAGGACTTTTTAATTTAGTACTACTGAAGTCATTGAGTCCTTAATATGTACTTTTATTTAAAAATTATTAATAAATGATGTGGACATGTGAGACTCATTTAAAGACTCTTTTTAGTTTACTATCATTGTGGATGCTCTAATGTTTGTGTTTTTACATAGTCAATTATATGTTGCAATATTAAAAGTTATTTCAAGAGATTAGTTAAGATATAGATAACCATTAAAGATGGTGAAATTACTATTGTAACTTTAAAAGTGGTATGTAGAAAAATATTTCGTAATTTATGATTAAGTAAGTTGATATATTTTATTATTATATATTACAGTCAATATAATATTGCGAGGCATGGGTCGGCGGTCTTCAAATATCGTCTATAAGTATTTCGTAATGTATGATAATTAATGTAGAAAAAGACGGTTTTCAAACTTTGTTAATGTAATCATGATATGACTAATCTAATACATTTTTGTCATTTGAATTATTCCACTACAATTTTATATTACGATATAATTTATCAGCGACTATTTTTGTCGATAGGACCTGTGCATCGCACGGGTAAGAGCTCTAGTTAGAATATCATTGCTTTCAACCTCATGATGGACTTTAGTGAAGTAAAGAAAAAATTTGAAGACGAATAAACCTGTAATGATTATCCATTTGCTAATTTGTTTTTTTGACAAGTGTTAAAATCACAAAGTTCTTGATCTACATTAAGTAAACTGAAACGATGACTAAAAGGTTTTGGAAAATAGCAATGAGTAAAACTTTGTATATAAGATGAATCAAATCAGAGAAGTACAGTGTTTTCTCTTTTCTTTCGAAACATTTTAGTCAGTAAACCCCATTTGAATTTTTAAAAGTGTCACTCGCTCTCAGACCAGTTCAAAGGTTTTTTTGTAATTTATGTTAGGAGGGTTTTAACATGGATTAGGTGATATTGTTAGCATGGGATTTTGTATAGTTTTTTGCATCCGGAACTTTTGGATTTTGATCATCATATGCTCTAGTTTTCCATTAATTAGTTGATGCTTTTGAAAATGAAAGAAATATAAAAGTATTAATTTTGAGTGTTTGGATATGAAATTTGGGATTTTGCGGTTGTTTTGTTGGATATGTTGATGCTTGATGGAGGTTTAAGAGAGGGAGGAGGAAGAAGATGAAGATTGAAGTTTGCTCATCTTTTCCCAAAAGATGAGAGTTATTGCGTTAATTTTGGTGTCTCGCCTGTGTGAATATTTTAGTAAGCATCTGACCTGGCAAAAAATAGAGACACATCATCAAAGATAACATCAAGATAATGTTTCAGACTAATTTGACTAACAGAACTAACATTGAGAGAGTTTTTAATAATTTATGTTTACCTAGGGACATATGTGAATTGTGATAGCGGGTGACACTCTCATGAACCTAAAACTCCAATTTAATAGTGTAAAAGCGCATAAATAAATTATTGAAATACAAATGAAAAGATATTCACGTTTAATTTGAAAGCGGAGAAAAAAAACAAAATTAGTGTTGGATCAAGTTGCGCAACATAAGATGAAAAACAATGAACAGAACGAAATCTATAAGAAGAATGGAGAGAGTTTTCTTTGATTGTAATGTGAATTTTTCATTGATTATTAAACGTACACAATACAAAGCTTTTATATACACATATGTCACTTGCTTACAGCACAAGCTAAGTAACAACCTCTAACAAACTTCTAACAAACTTAACAAACTCAGACTCTGGTCTCTAACAACCTCAGACTCTGAAGCTTCAGACTCTGAACTTCAGCTTCTGAACCTTCAGACTCTGAACTTCAGCTTCTGAACCTTCAGACTCTGCACCTTCAGACTCTGAAACTTCAGACTCTGAAATTGAAGCTTCAGACTCTGGTGTCACTGCAGTTATGGATTAATTCTCAACACTCCCCCTTAATTCATAACTGTTGAATATTGAGGACACCAAGTTTCTTCCTTAACAACTCAAATCTTTCCAGCTTCAAAGCCTTAGTAAAGCCATCTGCAAGCTGCATTTCTGTAGGACAGTAATGTACTTCAATCATTCCATTAGTCACCTGCTCCCTAATGAAATGAAATCTAGTCTCAATGTGCTTGCTTCTACCATGAGAGATTGGATTCTTATCAAGACTTATGGCAGATTTGTTGTCAATTTTCAGTGTTAGAGGTTTCACAATTTCACACTTGAGCTCTTTCATCACTGAGTCCAGCCACAGAGCTTGACATGTTGCAAAAGTTCCTGCTATGTACTCAGCTTCACAAGATGAGAGTGCAGTAACAGGTTGCTTCTTGGTGCACCAGGATATGGCAGCATCATTGAACTTGAAGATATAGCCTGGAGTACTTCTTCTATCAGTCAAGTCCCCACACCAATCACTGTCTGAGTACCCTATGAGCTCATTCAATTTACTTCTACTTCCATTAGGAAATAACAAGCCATAATCCACAGTTCCTTTGATGTATCTAAGGATCCTCTTTGCAGCTATCAGATGAGGTTTCCTTGAATCATGCATGAATTTGCTAATCACACTGACTGAGTAACAAATATCTGGCCTGCTGTTACATAGGTACCTCAATGACCCAACCATTTGTCTGAACTTGGTTGAATATACTTTCTCTTCTTCACTGCACTCATCTAATTTTGTGTTTGTCTTTGATGGATTTGAGACTGAGTTACAACTTTCCATCTCAAACTTCTCTAACAGTTCACCTATGTACTTTTTCGGATGCATAACCATTCCTTTCTTCAATTTTACAAATTCCATTCCTAAGAAGAATGAAAGTTCACCAAGATCAGTCATTTCAAACTCTGACTTCAGCTTATCTTTTACTTTTTTAATCTCTGATGTTGTGCTACCAGTAATGAGTAGATCATCAATATACAGACAGATTATGATAGTTTGTTCATCACTGAGATTCTGAACATATACACCAAACTCAACTGAACACTTTCTGAAGCCTATATGGATTAGGAATTGATCAATCCTTTTGTTCCATGCTCTAGGGGCTTGCTTTAATCCATATAAAGCCTTATGGAGTTTGTACACCATATTTTCCTTGCCCGCAATCTCAAAACCTGGAGGTTATGACACAAACACTAACTCTTCAAGTGGACCATTTAGAAAAGCTGACTTGACATCTAAATGATAGAGTGTCCACTCATTTTTGCAAGCAAGAGTCACCACTAATCTCACAGTTTCAATTCTTGCTACTGGAGCAAACACATCATTGTAATCAATACCATGCTTGTGCAAGAAGCCTCTAGCCACCAATCTTGCTTTATACTTTGAAACCTTGCCATCTGGATTCAACTTCACTTTGAACACCCATTTCATATCAATTTTCTTTTTCTTGTCTGGCAAGTTGACAAGTTCCCAGGTCTGATTCCTTTCAATTGATTGCAGTTCTTCTATCATAGCTCTTTTCCACACATCAATTTTCAGTGCTTCTTTATAATTGATTGGTTCAGAATCTACTAGCAATGCAAAATGAATAAGATCACCTTCATCATTCGCTGCATCATCAGGAATGATTTCGCTTCATTCAAACTGCTAGGTGCTTGTCTGGCTCTTTGAGGCCTCACTGGTGCTACACTTCCTTCAGGATCATTTTCAACATCATCCTGATCCTCTTCATTTTCTGACTCATCACTTGAATCACGGTATATACTACTTTGCTGAACCTCACTGCTATAAACAGGTTCACTTTCCCATTTCCACTTCTCAGCTTCACTTACGTACTATCACATCTCTACTGATATGAACTTTCTGAGTTACAGGGTTGTAAAGCTTGTATGCACCAGTTGGATGATAACCTATAAGTATCATAATCTCACTTTTATCTTCAAGCTTACTTCTTCTAGTATCTGGCACATGTTTGTAGCACAAAGAACCAAACACCTTGAAATGCTTCACACTAGGTTTCCTTCCACACCAAGCTTCTTCTGGTACTTTCAAATTTAGCTTCTTTGTAGGACATCTATTTAGAATGTAAGCAGTTGTGGTGACTGCTTCACCCCAAAACTTGTGTGGTAGATTCTTCTGCTTATTCATGCTTCTGGCCATGTCAAGCAAGGTTCTATTCCTTCTTTCTGCAAGACCATTGTGTTGTGGTGTATATGGGGCTGTTACTTCATGAACAATTCCTTGATTAATGCATAAAGCTTCAAATTCCTTGGATGTATACTCACCTCCACCATCTGTCCTCAAAATCTTAATAGTTTTATCACTCTCTTTCTCTACTAAGACTTTGAATTTTTTGAATATCTCCAAAGCTTCACTCTTAAGCTTAATAGTATACAACCATATCATTCTTGTAAATTCATCAACAAAAGTAATGAAATACTTACTACCACCCAAAGAAGCTACCTCAAAAGGTCCACAAATATCAGAATGAATCACTTGTAATGCCACACTTGCTCTTTTAGGTGCTTCAGACACAAAAGGCAACCTACTTTGCTTGCTCTTCACACACACTTCACATATAGTTTTTCTGATATTCAGTTTAGGTAAACCATGCACCAATTCTTTAGATTTCAATTCACTAAGACTTCTAAAATTCAGGTGACCGTACCTCAGATGCCATAGAGCTTCAGCATCTTCACTAATTGTTGCAAACAGGCACATCATCTTATCACTTGAGATGCTGCATCTGTAGGCTCTATTCTTTGACAGGGTAGACTTTAGCACTGAGTTCTTCCTTGCATCAAACAGTTTCATTGAATTTCCATCCATTGTTACTGAGAACCCCTTCTCCACTAATTGACATATGCTCATCAGATTACACTTTATATCTGGAACATAGAAAATATCTTCAATAATGATTTTCCCACCATCATTGCTCTTGATCACCATATTTCCACTTCCTTCTGATGCAAGCTTTCTACTGTCAGCTAATTTGATACTAGTTTTCTTACTAGAATCAAAATTAGTTAACCATTCTCTATGAGCAGTCATATGATTAGAGCATCCAGAATCAAGATACCACTCTTCATTCTTGATCTTATCTTCACATGTAGTAGCCATCATCAAGACTGTATTGGGATCATCTCCATGAGCTATATTTGCTTCCTCATCAGTCTTTTGATCTTTCTTGAACCAACATTCATCAGCAAAATGTCCATATTTTTCACAATTGTAGCACTTGACTTTACTTTTATCAAAATTCTTCTTCTTATTCTGACCTTTGCCAAAACCTCCTCTTCTTGAAGATTCAGTTTTGTCATCAGTTTTAGACTTTCCATTGTTGGACCAGTTTATTCTTCCTGTTCCCTTTTTCTTGAAATTCTTGTGATTTCCTTCTTTCTTGACTGTTTGTGCTTGAAGGGCTTGTTGTACAGATCTTTCAGAACCTCTATCAATCACTAACAGTTCATGTGCTTCCAGTGAACTTTGCAATTCTTCAATCTTCATAGTTTTAACATCCTTTGCTTCTTGGGTTGCTACCACTATGAAATCAAACTTTGAACTCAAGGATCTCAATACCTTTTCCACTACCATCTGATTTGAGATGTTTTCACCACGATTTTTCATCAGATTCACAATCTCAATCATTTTTGAGAAGTAATCACTTACTTTTTGACTTGTTTCACCTTTTCTCCCCCATTGTGATAGTTTTCCAGAATGTCCCACGCTTCTTTGGATCTTATAGCCTTTGATATCTTCTCAAAGTGCTGATTATCAACATTTTGTTGAATGTAAAACAGAGCTTTGCAATCTTTCTTCTTCGCTTCTTTGAATGCCAACCTTCGTGCTTCAGTTGGATTTGCCCCCAAATCCTCATAGCCATTCTGCACCAGATCACTTACATCTTGTGCTCCAAAAAGCGATTTCATCAATGCACTCCATCGTTCCCAGTTCTTGCCATCAAGAACTAGAATGTTTGATACAAAACCATTGTTACTCATCTTGCTTTGATCACGAAATCAACACTCACACCTCACTCGGTGTTTCCCTATGATTATTCCCCTCACACTTCACTCATGTTTCCCTAAGATTTAACCCAGGCTCTCTATACCGATTGTTGGATCAAGTTGCGCAGCATAAGATGAAAAACACTGAACAGAACGAAATCTATAAGAAGAATATAGAGAGTTTTCTTTGATTGTAATGTGAATTTTTCATTGATTATTAAACGTACACAATACAAAGCTTTTATATACACATATGTCACTTGCTTACATCACAAGCTAAGTAACAACCTCTAACAAACTTCTAACAAACTTAACAAACTCAGACTCTGGTCTCTAACAACCTCAGACTCTGAAGCTTCAGACTCTGAACTTCAGCTTCTGAACCTTCAGACTCTGAAACTTCAGACTCTGAAACTGAAGCTTCAGACTCTAGTGTCACTGCAGTTATGGATTAATTCTCAACAATTAGAACCGATTAGGACATTAGAAAAGGCAAGAATAAATGTTTAGGAAACAAAAGGTTGAAGTGTAAATTGCCAAATATCGGAATATAGGAAATAATAAGACTAGAAAACAAAAGATTTAAAATTGAAATTTAATTGCTCAAATTTAAAGGAATGTAATTCGTGAAAGTTGATCTTAGCTTTCGATAGCTTAATTCGAACTTAAGATCTTTGGTTAAATTCGAAGAGATCTCTTACCATTTTATTGTGACATTGAACATTGCATCTTCATCCAAAACCTTAATATATTGAGTTTATGATCTATCTCACTTATATGTTGTTCGACACCGACTCTTCCCTTTACTGTAAGACTCTTTGTGTCCATCCAACTAAGACTCTAATACCACTATTGGGCCATAAAGGAGAGTCTCATTGGGTTGGATCATCACATCTAATGAGATTAGACACCTTCATCCAAAACTTTAACACATTGAGTTTAGATAATTTCTTATTTCATCCTTATTTCTCCTCGTGCGTCCTACATCATGTCAAATTTTATATCCGAAGTGGTAAAAAACAGACAAAACCCCTCCAATTTTTTGAGATTTTAAAGTAGGATGCATGAGCAATTGGAGGATGGGAAAAGAAACCACCTTGAGTTTATAGATTCTCTTACTTATACCATAGTTAGACTATGAGTGGGAGTTGAATCATCACATTGGGTTAAGAGCAACCATTGAAGTGAGATTGGATATCACATTTTCACTCAAAATCTAAGACAAAGTCCTCTCGCTAATATACTGTTCAACATCAACTCTTTCATCTAATGCGAGACTTTAACTCATACTTGAGATATCATAGTATCCAAGTGCTTTTTTATCTAATCAATTACTTTTTTCTAGGTATACTTATTCAAATTTTGCTTGGGAACGGATGAAGCATATCCCAAGATAACGCTATGATGATGCAAATAAGTAAGACAATTTATTCCATATTGCTTTCTCGATCATTTTATTTATAATTTCGCGAGTAAACTTAGCAATATATTATTTTGCATCCTACACAATTAATGTGCAGACACAATATTACATAGTATTTAGTTTTATTTAGTAATAAATAGAAAACACTGGGCTCAACGATTTCAAGGGCAAAAGACAATTCTATAGTTGGTACCACCAGGGCATGTAACAGTTTTAACATCATTAGGTTGATGATAAGCATCAGGGCAATTAGAATCCCTGCAGGTTAGTACTTTGTTGCATCCATTAGAAGTTGAACTAAATTGCATTGGAATGTTGAAACCATCAATCACGGATATATCAAAATAATCCAAATTGTTTCCACCATTAAGTGCGTATTCGGCAAGTGTGGTCGGAGGTTTACCGGATACGCTGCAACTGAGAGCTCCACCGCAATCTCCGGTTTGACAACTACCACGACCTGAACTGTCGAATCTGCAACCGGTTCGGCCCCAAATTCTGGCCGCTGAGGTTCCAGCTGGGATGTCCAGGGCCCATGTTTGGCCCGAGTTCAACTGCCGACCGCCACCCCTGGGAATGCCTGCTGGCCACACGGTGTAGGAACATCGGTTTACTATGTCGAACCTTGCTGCTTGTGTAGATATTAAACAGAGAGCCAATATAGACAATAATAATAATTTTATGAGAGACATTTTTTTTTAGAAACAGAACACAAGAGAAAAGATGGTGTTTTGTGAGTAGAAAGTGGGAATTGAGCTTTAGTTTTATATAGGCCACAGGACCTTAATTGATAAATTTGAAACTGAGATGCCGTATGTGGAAAATTAAATTGAAAAATCTAGTTATTTGATGTTCTTGCCAAACTGCAGAAGTAATTGACTATTCTTTACACGCCATGTCTATATATATATATATATATATATATATATATATATATATTTGTTTGCTAACTTAGACTAACAAAAAAAATATGAAGGTCCAAGTTAGCAAAAGTGCACCTTTTCATTTGGACAAAAATACCTTTCTTTATTTTTCAAAACTAATTAGTTTGAGGGTTACTTTAGTAATTTTCATTAAAACATATTTGTTAACTTGTACCAATTTGCTAACTTAGACCCACTTTTATTTTATAACAAATAGCTTGAGATAATTTATTAAATGAATTTTTTTAAAGAGCAATGCTATATATCTAGAATAATTTTATCACGATACCGTCCCGAAAAGCATATTGGCCAATCACAATTTTGCCTGGCCGGAAATCATGGCATGCTGGTCTTATACTTTTTTTTTAATGAAGCGGTGGTGAAAAAAATTGAAATCTAAGGGACACAAACATGCCACATCATTCTTGAAACCAATCACGAAAACTCGTTCGCTATTTCTATCATTACCGTTTTTTAAACTATCATTTACTTTAAATTGGTTTACACTAATGAATATTGGTTTTTTGTCCAAATAAAAATGTACACTTTTGCTAACTTGGACCTTCATGTTTTTTGCTGGTCTAAGTTAGCAAACATTATTTATATATATATATATATATATATATATATATATATATATATATATATATATAGCAGCTTTGATGACATAAACCAGGAGAGCTATGTTGAATTCTCTTCTGTTTTATTAATCCTCCGCGGATATTTTATTCAACACTCTAGCTAGTATGTACCTACGTCTAAGCATAGCTTTAAAAATCGGACCGGACCGGTTGAACTGGTTTGACTGAGAACCGATGGGGTGATCGGTTCGAGCAGCCTATCAGATCGGCTATGCATTTGAACCGGTGTGAACCGGTGTGACTCGGTCAAAACCGGTGACCCGATGGCTTAAAGAACCGGACCGGTTTGATGCATGAACTGATTTTTATTTAATTAAATAAATTGCCAAAAAATGGCATAGGTGAGTGTTGAACTGATGCACACGTGGTAAAAGCAAACAACAATTAACCGCCGGTAGGCTACATGCTGTAATGGAATGGCTTCTTATAATTGTACAATAAACATATTATTGAATACATGTTGAAATAATTGCCTCAAATTGTTTAGTTATAAAGGCAATAACACCCTTCTCGCCCCCAAAAAGAAAAGAAAAAAGTAGCAACCATCAATACAAACATGCATGAAGGTATGCTTAAATAATTTATTTAAACGCAATATCTTATAAATATATCAGAAGCGTTTTTCATAGAGACCGAGTCATATGATCGAGTCATGTGGTTCGACCAGTGATTCAATGGTTCAGTACCCTAACCGAATCAATTACCGGTTCAGTTTTTAAAACTATGGTCTAAGTTAATTACTATTACCAGTTTTAGTTTCGTCTCTAAATTAAGTGTTTACTCCCTCCAATTTTGGTGGGCATGCTGGTTCTTGGCATGTTGGGATTCCTGGTGATCAGCCACGACAAGACAACGCCAATTCTTCAAGAATTTTTTAAGATGTTTGAATTATATAATAAAAAACATGTTTTGGGAGTTTTAGATTATAGAAGCTGAAAGGTATCAAAACACATAAGACCAACAATTTTTCCAATAAATTACATTCAGTAAACATCAACAACAAAAAATCATGTGTTTTATTGGTTCGACATATGCGATCCAAGAACTATTTTATTTCTCAGATTATAAAATCTGAATTGTCTCAAACCCCCCTTGAGACCAATTTTAACCACACTTGAAACTCACTATATTTGATATATTTTATATTCTAAAAAAATAAAACGTGTAAAATGTGTGTCCGGCTTATAGAATCTGAAATATATCAGCACATAGAGAACACAATGTAAACAAAACATAATGGGTAACACACTATGCCTATTTGCAACGCACATATTAGCAACACACATGAACATATCACCAACACACATTAAAACATAATCAAAACATAACATAACACATCAAAATATTATACATATGCATAACGAAATATTGAAAAATACAAAATATCCAAATGAAAATATCCATAAATAGAAATAAGTAAACCTTACCGTATCCTCTTACTTGAGTTTATGGATTCTCTTACTTATATACCTCTGTTAGGCCATGAGTGGGAGCTTCACTTAATTGAATCATCACATTGGGTTAAAAGCAATCATTCAAGTGATATTGAATAACATATCTTCATTCAAAATCTTAAGATATTTGGTTTCTGAATCTTCTCACTTATATTCTGTTTAATTTCAACTTCAACTTTTTTCTTCAATATAAGATATAAGACTTTAAGTTCTTGACTCACACTAGATACATCACAATATCCAAGTTATGGGTGTTCGCGGTGCGGTTTTGTTCGGTTTTGAGGCTAAAAGTCATCTGAACCGCAAGATAAAAAAGCATGCGATTTGGTTTGGTTCGGTTGGCTTTTAAAATGAAAACCAAATCAAAACAATGTGGTTTGGATTGGTTCGGTTGTTGCGGTTTTTTGCGAGACAATACAATTTTTTGCTTTCAACGTTAAAATCAAGTTAAAAGTTAAAAACAACTTATTTTCAACATTGTTTCAAATTTGATCATACATTACAATTTTATTTTCATCCTCCCATCAACATAGACCAAATTAAAAACATGGACCAAAAAACAATTCTCTTCGATAAGAAATGCAAAAGTCTAAGATTTTATCATTCTCTAAAAGTTTACATTGAGTTTCTATTCAAGATATATCTAACATAAAGGTGCAAGTATAATTAAATTAAAGCACATAAATGCAATTTTAAAATAAAAGCATAGAAAAAAACTTAACAAGAGGAACAATATGTCTTAGTAAAAAAAAAGAGAAAACATGTTATTCTATAAAATTTATCATTGAATTTCTATGAATACTAGGTTTGTGACCTAATTTTAATTAATGTTTTTCTTATGTTGCGGTTTAGTTCGGTTTGGTTCGGTTGTTAAAATAAAAACCGTAAACCAAACCAAACCATTCGGTTGAGTAAAAATATGATCCGAATACATCCGAACAAAATGAGGTTTTTGCGGTTTTCGGTCTGGGTTGGTTCGGTTTGCGGTTTTTCTATTAAGTTGGTTCGGTTTTGAACACCCCTAATCCAAATGAATTTTTATCATATCAATTACTTTTTTATTTCAATTATATTCAAATTTTGCTAGAGAACGAGGGAGCCTATGCCAAGTATTGGAAATAAACCGACCAAGAAAATGTTATGGTGAAAATAAGTAAGACCAACTATTCCATATATTGCGTTCTCGAGAAATCATAAAAAATAATGGGTTAAATAAGTAAATGGTCCCTCTAAATATACCAACATTTGATTTTAGTCCCCCTAAAATATTTTTTAGGCTTTTGGTCCCTTCAAAATTTTCTATCCATGAAATTAGTCCCTACTTGTTGGTCAACTCATGCCTAACCTTCATATTTTTTAATGAAGTTTTCCAGAAATGGATAGAATATTATGATAATCTCTCCCCAAAAAAATTGGAATTTTTTAACAAAACATGAATTAAATATGAATTTTTATGTTTTTGGTGCTAAGAAATTCATATTAAATTCATGTTTTGTTAAAAAATTCTAATTTTTTTTGGAAAATATTGTCATAATTTTCTACCCATATATGGAAAATTTCATTAAAAAATATGAAGGTTAGACATGAGTTGACTAAAAAGTAGGGACTAATTTCATTGATGGAAAATTTTGAAGGACCAAAAGCCTATGAAATATTTTAGGGGGACTAAAATCAAATGTTGGTATATTTAGGGGGACCATTTACTTATTTAACCCAAAAATAATTTCAAGAGTAAATTAAGCAATATATATTATTGGGTTAAATAAGTAAATAGTCCCCCTAAATATACCAACATTTGATTTTAGTCCCCCTAAAATATTTCTTAGGCTTTTGGTCCCTTCAAAAATTTTCATCCATGAAATTAGTCCCTACTTTTTAGTCAACTCATGTCTAACTTTCATATTTTTTTAATTAAATTTTCCAGAAATTGGTAGAAAATTATGAAAATATTTTCCAAAAAAAATTAGAATTTTTTAACAAAACATGAATTTAATATGAATTTTTTAGCACCAAAAACATAAAAAATCATATTTAATTCATGTTTTGTTAAAAAATTCCAATTTTTTTTTGGGAGAGATTATCATAATATTCTATCCATTTCTGGAAAATTTCATTAAAAAATATGAAGGTTAGACATGAGTTGACCAAACAGTAGGGATTAATTTCATGGATAGAAAATTTTGGAGGGACCAAAAGCCTAATGAATATTTTAGAGGGACCAAAATCAAATGTTGGTATATTTAGGGAGGTCATTTACTTATTTAACCCTACCCTATATTATTTAACATTAAAGAGCAAACATAAAACAGCATAGTAATTAATTTTTTTTTTGTCATACTAACTAATGTTTTTAAAGTATTTGTTGAAGAAACAAATAAAATAAATTTTTATTAAAAATAATATTTTTACACCTTTTAAAGATTGACTGCACAAATTTAAGGTAATCCAACTATATTTATTTTCTTAACAAGTATCAATAGTTTTTTTTGTCTGTACTTTTTTTTAGCATCTTTAACCTCTAGATGTTGTTGACCGCCGTCGACTAATTATGAATGGTGGAAAATTCTTCTTTTCCTATCATTAGGTTTCGGTTTCGGGGAGATTAGACTTTTTCTTTTTCTTTTTTTTAGGAGGAAAAAATTATACTTTTTTCTTATTGGGACTCATATGGACATTAAAAAACTGAAATGAAAATATTAATGGAACATTTTAAAACAAATGGTTATTTTGATTAACGGAGTTACTGAGTGCACAACTAAGAGTTATTTTAGAATTTCGATATATTTAAAGACTATTGTTGTTACTCGTTATAAATTTAAGGACCAAAATAATTATTTCCCCTATTTTTAATTAGAGTATTTGAAATACTCTAACCCATTTTTATCATCTTTACCTTTATTTAATTCCCATTTTATTTCTTTCTTTCTACTCCTCTAATAAATGGGAGCTTTTATGGTACACTCGCAAATTAAAGTGTATTGGTACACTTACTTCCTAAATCAATAAATAAACTATTATTTTTATGAAATAAAGAACTATTTATCGACTTTTATATTTTATGAAATATCATTTGATAAGAAAAAATATTTTTCTACCAAAAAAAAGGAAAAAACAACATTTCATTGTTTAAAAGAATCATATTAAATATTGGGCTTAGACCCTCTTTCATTCCAAAAAAAAAATCATATTAAATATTTTACATTTTATCATAAAAAATAATCACTATTCACTATTATGAGTAATAAAAATTCAAAAAAAAAATATATCTTATTTCGCCGACATTTTTAGTAAGTATTAATTATTATAATTGTAAATAATACAAAATAATTTATTATTTTATAAAAACACATTTAGCTAATAATTTAGATACCATATGAACCGGTACACTTGAATTTTCGAGTGGACCATAACATTTGTTTCAAAGATATTCATGAATTAATTGCTTATATGTAGAAGAAAAAAAGAAAAACATGTCGGCAGACGGCAGCTATCTACATAGTATCTTTGGCTACCTGCATATATTCTCTTCGTTTTTTTCTAATAGTCAACATAAATTTTAGGGTTAATTAAGTAAACAATCCTTATAAATATTTAAAATTTTGTTTTTAATTTCTACAAAATAAAATCATATTTTTTTAGTCTCTGCGACATTTTTTTTTAACATTTTAAGGATAAAAAATGTTAATGAAAATTTCACAGGGACTAAAAATACTGACGAAAAATTTTACAAGGACTAAAAAGTGCAATTTTATTTTATAGGGACTAAAAATAATTTTTTTAATCTATACTATATATAAAGAAAATAGCATGTTTTGGCTCTTTTAGGCTTCCTTTTTCTCTTTCCAAAATTACCCTTAACTTTCAATACAAGTAGCACATATAATAAATAGATAAGAGTAAATTCAAATATTAAAATAAAAGTGTAACAAACACGATATGAGTATATATATATATATATATATACTTACTTTTTCATTATCTCAAATATACTCTTAAACAACTTTTTCTACAGTAAAGATTGTTGTTTGTGTCATTAAAAAAACTAGCAACAAACTCGTGTTCAGCACGGGCCCGTGCTCCGCACGGGTTGGGCGTCGAAGCGGGGGCTACGCGTCAAAGCGCATTGCAATGTTATATGCATCGAGAAAAAAAGAAAAAATTAATGATAAAGCTAGCGTTAATGATCAAAGGGGAAATTGCATTGATCTCCATTGAGAATTTGTTAAACACAAGCACCCCCTTTAATTTTTTAAACACACCAATCTCCCTTCATTTTATCCAATTTTATTTCAATTGCAAATACAAAATTTAATTTCAGTCATTTTGGTTTAATATATCTTGTATCTGTTTCCTTTTTTGACAATTAAGTTGAATGAGGTTTTTTCCCCGCAATGGAGAAAAAACAACAACAATTGTTTTTACCACCAAATAAAATCAAACACCGACAATTACATAAGATAGTAAAAGAGAATATAGAAATGAGAAGAGTTTTTGATGGATGGACATTTGTGGTTGACTAATGAAATGAAAATGGTATTTGATATATTCATTTTATTACGTTAGAGTGTCAAAATTAAACAACCTTGCTAGAGGAACAGTGAGTGATCTCTTAAGTTTGAAAAATCACCAAATTACAAAATGGTAAGAAAAAATGGTCAAAAATTATGGGAGTTTATGCTTGTATCAGGAAGTGAATTGCTAAAAAAATGAAATTAACATAGGGTAAACAGTGTTAAATTATAAAGGAGTTGCTTGTTAATTTGATAACAAAATAAGAGATATGTGTTTAGTTAAAAATATAGGGTGTGCTTGTGTTATTTAAGAAGACCTTAAGGGAGGTTAGTGTAATTTACCAATGATAAAATCATTGAAATAGTTATTATTAAATATTATAAAGTGGGAGACTCATTAATGATAAAGATGTCGTTATGAGTTTCGTGTATGAATTATACAACTATATTAATAATCCACAACAATGTAAAAAATTATTTCATAATATGACATTAAGATAAACAAAAACAAAGGCAAATTATTTTTACGAAAGGAGCAATCTTAACAATGTGTAATTTTCTAAAAGGTAGTTTTTTTTTACAAATGAAAAGTAGTTGTATGACTTGTAATAAATAATAATCCTGTGTATAATTTACAAAGGAGAAATATTTTGTAACTTTCTCAAAATTATGTTATTTTGTGATTATCAATCAGATATGATTGAATAAATTTAGATGCAAAAGTATGTATCAATGAGAAATAGTCATGTGTTTTTTCTTTTTTATTTCTCACTTAAAATATTGTTCCTCTCTTTTGTTAAGTATCAATGATAATTGTTTCTTTCATATACTTTTTATATTATTGATAAGTGAAATGTATTTATTAATATTTTTTATACTAAATATTTAAACAATTGTCATTTTTTATTGGATTACCTAAAAACGAAAGACTCATAGGAAAGTAGTTCTATTGCATCCTAAAAAAGAAAAACTCATAGGGATGTAGTTCTATTGCATCAAATAGATTCAATGTGAGATAAAAATACATGAACATCATAAAAATCATTTTAGTAAATGTAAATTAAATATAACTTTTGTTTTTATAGAAAAAAAAATGATTTTGACATTCAATAATTTAGAGATTTTTTTTAGAGATATTATAAAATAACATGATCAATTTTGTGTTTATTTAACGTAATAACAATCACTTGAAAAGATAATTTAATTTGTTTGGGTACAACGATATAATATGAATTTTTTGTTATAAAAATATTTTTATCTTTGGATACTTATTTTCTCCCCCCTGTAAAAAATATATTTTATGAAAAGGTACTCTAATATCTTTTTATTTGAAGTTGTTTTTAGATTTACTTGTTGATCCTCGTTAAAAAAAAACTATAATAAACATATATAATTCTCTTTAAAGTGAATTTTTTTTCAAAAGTTATAACAAACCTCATAGGGCCCGTTTGTTAGGAATCTAAATAAAAATGATTTTGACATTCAATAATTTTGAGATTATTTTTTTAGAGATTTTATAAAAAAAAAAACCAGAATCTAATTTGTGTTTGTTTTCGTAATAAAATCATTTTGTTTTAAAAAAAAATTAGTTTGTTTAGATACAATTATATAAAAGGAATTTTTGTTACAAAAAACACAAAAGGGAAAATATATGCGGGATAGGGCAAAATTATGTTTTTGCTTCTCATTAACTTTCATAATTGGAGAATATATTTAGTTTGTTTTGATACAACTGTATAAAAAAATTGTCACAAAACCATCTCAATCTTTTAACAGTCTCTCTTCGAAATATGATTATTTGTTACAAAAGACACAAAATGGTTAAAATATGCTGAATTGTCAAATGATTATGATGTGGCAAAATTATGTTTTTGTTGATCATTAATTTCATATTAGAGAATGAAAAATTGTGTTTTTGCTAATAATTAACGTTCATGGAGAATGAATAATTTAGAGATTTTTTTGAAAAAAATATGAATCTATTTTGTGTTTTAATAAAATCACATTTATTTAATAATTTAGTTAGTTAAGATACAACTATATAAAATGGTTTTTTTGTTACAAAATCAACTCAATCTTTTGAGAGTTACTATTTTCTAACTCAATCTTTTGAGTGTTATTTTCTCTCTCCCCAAAATATGATTTTTTGTTACAAAAGACACAAAAGGGTTAAAATATGCTGAGATGTCAAATGATTAGGATATGACAAAATTGTTTTATTGTTGGTCTTTAACTTTCATAATTAGAGAAGATTATAGGAAAAAAAATTGTTTGCGATTAAGATTAAGTTTGTTTGTTGTTTCAAAAAAAAAGATTAAGTTTTTTTTGAAAAAAAAAATTAATTTGTTTTTTAGGAGAGAAAAAATAGGGGGCGGTTGAACCAAAAGACATAAAAGAATATAATTTTGATGAAACGTCAAAAAATTAAGAAAGGGTAAGATTGAAATTTTGGTAGTCATTAAGTTTCATAATTAGAGAATAGATAAGAATTTAGATTATATTTTTGATATATTGTTGGTGTCATTGAAATAGATAATCATGGTTAGTTTGATTTGTTATAATTTGAAAGCAAAAATCATTTATATTTTTACTTTTAATTAAAATCAAAATTTCATAAAAAAAACATCATTCATTATTTTCAAACGTTAACGCAATAAAAAGGGCATGTGAGTGCCCGTCTTTTTGCTAGTATTTATAAGAACTATTTACTTAATTAACCCTAAATTTTATTGTTATTTCCTCTAAAAAATATATTGTTTTTTTAACAAGGAAAAAATATATTATTCCTCTACATAGTAATCACATTAGGTTAAGAACAACCATTTAAGTGAAATTGAACATCATATTTTCACTCAAAGTCATAAGACATTAAATTTATGAGTTTTGTTATATTGTTCAACCTCAACTCTTTCATGCAACGTAGACTTTAACTAACATTTGAAACATTGCAATATCCAAATGCTTTTTTATCTTGTCAATTGCTTCTTTTTTTTTTTTTTCAATTATATTCAAATTTTGCTTGAGAACGGAGGGAGCATATGCCAAGCATCCGAAGTAAACAGAACAAGACAATGTTATGGTGAAAATAAAGGAAAGACCATTTATTCCATATATTACGTTCTCGAGAAATTATTTCACGAGTAAATTAAGTAATATATGCTATTGTTTTACATTAAAGAGCAGACACAAAACAACATAGTATTTTGTTTTATTTACCATATAGAAAACGAAGGTTCAACTCAACGATTTCAAGGACAAAAGACAACTCTGTAGTTGGTACCACCTGGGCATGTATTCGTTTTAACATCATTGGGCTGATGATAAGCATCAGGGCAATTAGAATCCCTGCAGTTTAGTACTTTGTTGCATCCATTAGATGTTGAACTAAATTGCATTGGAATGTTGAAACCATCAATCACGGATATATCAAAATAATCCAAATTGTTTCCACCATTAAGTGTGTATTCGGCAAGTGTGGTCGGAGGTTTACCGGATAAGCTGCAACTGAGGGCACCACCGCAATCACCGGTTTGACAATTACCACGGCCTGAACCGTCGAAGTTGCAACCAGTTCGGCCCCAAATTCGACCTGATGAGGTTCCAGCTGGGATGTCCAGAGGCCATGTTTGGCCTTGGTCCAACTGCCGACCTCCACCGCTGGGTGTGGCCGCTGGCCACACGGTGTAGGAGCATTGGTTTACGATGTCAAACCTAGCTGCCTGAACAGACATCAAGCAGAGAGTGAACATAGACAACAATGATATTTTAATGAGAGACATTTTTTTGGAATGAAATAAACAATTGCTCGCAAAAGAAGAGAGAATGTTTTGTGAGCAAAAAGTGGGAATTGAGCCTTAGTTTATATAGGCCACAGGTATGTGGAAAATTGATCAAATTGAAAAGTCTTGTTATTCATTTTCTTGCCAAATTGCAGAGCTTGACTATTATTTACACACCATGTCTATATTTCAACATCAGCTTTGATGACATAAACAAGGAAAGTTCTGTATAATTTCTTTTGGGTTCATGCAAACGTGTCCTTAAGGTACATTTAAGCATTCCATACATAGCAAGTATTTATTTTGAAAAATTTAATTTCAACTTTTTTTATAAATAAATTGACACGGTTTGCAAGACAAAATTTTCACATTGAGTTTCTTAATATATGTTCATGTTAGCGTTTCTCATTTATTTTATTCTATCGGGTAAACAATCATTTAGATTTTTAAACATGTGAGAAATTGTCACTATAAGTGTATCACTCTTCCTTAAAAAAAGTGTATCACTTTAAAATCAAATAAGAAACAATACTCTTTTCGTCTCATATTGAGTATTGATAAGTGCTTAAATGTTGTTATATTTTGGTACAAATTAAGGCACTTATGTTTACTTGTTGTACAAGTTACCTTAGGATTAGGGCATAAATGTGTTAGAAATGCAATAAATGTGATCCTAAGCCTTACCCCATTTGATTATGCAGGAAATACATGCTTGAACCTGATTGAAGCAAAAGAATGAAGGTTTTCTTGATGTCATCGCTACAAGCGCAGGACTCATCGCTAGTAGCGAGGATAGGCAGAGATTTTCAGTGATCCATCGCTTGAAGCGCAGCATCCATCGCTAGAAGCGAGCTTAGGCAGGGATTTTCCAGGGTTCATCGCTTGTAGCGATGAACTGGACGCTTGAAGCGAGCCTAGGCAGGGAATTTCAAAGGCTGGTCGCTTGTAGCGACAGACCTTGTCGCTACAGCGACCAAAGGGGCGGTTTAATGCTGATGGTGACGTGGAGCTCTATGATTGGCCAACTGAAGTCCTCGCTACAAGCGACAGGCTGGTCGCTTGTAGCGAGCGAACATTTTCTCAGCATATAAATAGAATTTTAAGCTCATTTCTTGGAGAGATAGTTTTTTATCAGATATAATATTTTCCAGAGCTTAGAAAACTTGTTATCTTTGAGAGAGAATAGGCATAGAGGGAGAAGAACTTCAAATAGCAATTAGATTTGGATTGAAGAAGATCTTAAGAAGCTTTGAGACATCAAGCTCTCACATATCTTCATCTTCCTTTCTTATTTTGCAAGAGTTGTCATGACAATGAGCAACCAATCTCCTTTGTTGGGATTGATAGGTAATCAATCACTCATGTTGTAAACTTTTGATTATTCAATATATGATTCTAGCAATTTTTATATACCATTGAATTTCTTCTTGCTTTTCAATCTTATGTTTGATTTAAATGTTGTTGAAAAAGACTTTTGAATCTAGGTTTAGAATGATTTTCTATCAAGATAAGAAATTCTAGAAATGGGATTTGGTTTTGATAATTACATTATAGTATTGGATCATAAAGCTTTTGAATCGTTTAATAGATTGAGAAATCATCGATTAAACGATACAATCGATCTCACGACGTCATTTGGGAAATCAATGATGTTGTTGAGCAATACGTAATAATGTCATATATAAGAAAACGCTAGAATTCGTATTTGTAATCAATCGGATATAAACGATGTTTGATTGATGAAAGTTAATCCTAACACCTTCTATGTCCTATTACTCTACTATTTATTTATAATGTTTTCAAAATGATGAGTAGTGTAGTATAAAAACAAGTTAAACCCTAACTTAAGACGATAATCGAAGTTGAACGGTTTATGATATCACATTAATCCCTGTGGAACGATATAAAAACTAATACTTACTTTTGTTCATTCAACAAATGGCGCCGTTGCCGGGGATTAAAGTTATGATGTTATAATCATTGCAACTTTAATTATGGTTTTAAGCAATTTTGCACAAAATTCTTTTATGTATATAACTAATACTTCTTATCCATCTTGTTTGCTAATTCTTTGTGGTCAGATTATTGAAATCGTTTATGCGAGGTCAAGTTTCAGAGGACCAACTTCTTTTTGATTCCGAGATAGAAAGAACAGCTAGAAGAAACAATAGTAAGAATCGGAGAAAGAAGCAACAAGCAAGGAAGAGGCAACAAGAGGAGAGTTCTGTTTCTAGTCAATCATCTAGTTCTATTCCAAGCCAAGAGTTACAAATGGCTGCAGCTGGAGATGGTTCAGGAGGTTCTGGGGTGCCATGTACTAATAGTCCACGCCGTTTTGCACAATTGGGGAAGACTCAGCGGACTACCAAGCAAACGGAGATGAAGACGGGGATATTACAAATCTTGTATGCTAATCCATTCTCTGGATTGGATCATGAAGACCCGTTCCAACATCTCACTAAATTCTATGAGATTGCGGGAACCCTTGGTGAGACGGAAAGTAACGAGGAGGCAATGTGGATGAGAATGTTTCCACACTCATTGATTGGTAAAGCTAAGGAGTGGTACTTGGACCAACCTCCGACGGTAATGACGAACTGGAATACGCTTGAGGAGAAATTCCTTGAGAGGTTCTTCCCTCAGAATCGTTTCATGGAGGCTAAGACAACCATTGCGGTGTTTTCACAAGGTACAAGTGAAACACTATGTGAAGCCTGGGAGCGTTTTAAGTCAATGCTCAGACGATGTCCGAACCATGGATTTGATGAATTAACACAAATTCATCTCTTCCGGAACGGAATGCAACAACAATCCAAGCTTTTGCTTGACGCTGCAGCTGGTGGTTCTTTGATGGCCAAGAGCGCGGAGGATGCTGTTGCTATTATAGAGAGAATGGCGTTGAATGATCACCAAGCTCATCACAACCGAAGCCAAAGCCAAAGGAAGGCGGGAATCCTTGATTTGGGAACTAATGATGCGATCCTTGCACAAAACAAGTTGCTCACGCAACAAGTGGAAGAGTTGACAAAGAAAATGGCCAACCTTCCTCAGCAAATGAAGGACATCCAGAACGAGCAAAGAAGACAACACCAAGTCGCATCTTGCGAGCTTTGTTCGGGAGACCACCCAACCGGATTCTGCCCACCCCCCACAGAAGAGGTAAGCTATGTTGGTAATCAACCAAGGCCTCAACAGTTTCAAAACCAATTCCAAAGCCATCCAAACAACTTCCCAAGAGGGAATAACCCAAATTATGGCCAAGGTTGGAGAGGAGAAGCTGGGCAGTACAACCGACAACCTTACCAGAACTATAACCAATATCAACCTCCACAACAAAACCGCAACCAAACCACTGATGAAACCCTCAATCTATTCATGCAGCAGTCAATGGCCAACCAGAAGAACACTGATGCGTCCATCAAAAATCTGGAGACGCAAGTGGGTCAATTGGCACAACAACTTTCTCAAGCTACTCAACAAGGCGGAACCTTTACCGCCAACACACAAACCAACCCTAAGGATCATGCATCATCATCGAAATGACAATTAAGTCATTTTGATGAGGAAGCCCTTGCAACAAGAGACAACGAAAATTGCAAGGCAATTAGCTACAAGGAGCGGGAAGGTAATTGGCCAAGGTATAGGGGACAATCTTGAAGTAGAGAGAAGGGTTGTTGAGAATGAGGTGAGGGAGAAGGATGAAGATGAAGGACGTGAGGAAGAAACGGAAGATGTACATATAGAGGATGTAGTAGAAAAAAATAATAAGGATGTAGTTGAAAATGAGAACATTGTATGGAAGAAGGATGTGGTGAAGGAGAAGGGCAAGAAGCAAGAAATAGTGAAGAATGCACCAACACCGCACCTACCTTACCCAACTACACCAGCCAAAAAAGAGAAGGAGAGGCAGTTTGCTAGGTTCCTTGAAGTATTCAAGAGTTTACAAATCAATATACCATTCTCGGAAGCCCTAGAGCAAATGCCGACGTATGCCAAGTTCATGAAGGAAATCCTTTCCAAGAAGAGGAGGTTTAATGAAGAAGAAACAATTTTGCTAGACGCAAATTGTAGTGAGATCATCCAGAACACATTGTCAAGAAAGAAGAGAGATCCGGGCAAAGTTACATTGCTCGTGTCTATTGGCAATGTTGATGTCGGCAAGGCACTCATTGATTTGGGTTCAAGCATCAACCTAATTCCACTATCCGTTGTCAAAAGGATAGGTGATATAGTTGTGAAGAGAACCAACTTAACCTTGCAATTGGCCGACAAATCCTACACTCGTCCATTGGGAATTGCTGAAGACGTGTTGGTGAAAGTCGACAAGTTCTTGTTCCCCGTCGACTTTGTAGTGATGGATATTCCGGAGGATGATGATGTGCCACTACTTCTTGGGAGAACTTTCATGCAAACGGCACGGATGATGATTGATCTTGACGGAGGCTTGATGAAAGTCCGTGTGGACGATGAAGAAGTCAATTTCAACATCCATGAAGCAATGAAGTTCCCTAGTGATAAAGCTGCGTGTTTCAAGATGGATGCAACAGAAGAATTGATAGTTGATACGAGAAACCAGTTGCATGGCTTGACGCATCTTGAGAGAGTTTTGACAAACGCACTAAGTATCCTAGGAGAAGAAGATGAGCTAGAGCTTGAAGAGTGTTTGAAGGAGCTCGATTCGTTGAAGGAAATTCCTCCTCACAAAGCCAAAATCGAGGAATTGACGAATGAAGCTAAAGTAGAAGAAGTGAAGCCGGAGATGAAGATATTGCCCTCACATTTGAAGTATGTGTTTCTTGATCAAGAGGGTACCAAACCGGTAATCATTAGTAGCTCCTTGTCAAACCACGAAGAAACAAGATTGGTCGAAGTTTTGAAGTCCAACAAAGAAGCAATAGGTTGGACACTATCCGACTTAAAAGGGATAAGTCCTTCCTATTGTATGCACAAGATCATGATGGAAGAGGATTATAAGCCGGTAGCACAACCTCAAAGACGGCTAAACCCAAACATGAAGGAAGTAGTCCGGAAAGAAGTAGTGAAGCTACTAGAAGCCGGCATGATATATCCGATCTCGGATAGTACTTGGGTTAGTCCGGTTCAAGTTGTCCCTAAGAAGGGAGGTATGACGGTTATCAAGAATGAGAAGAATGAGCTCATACCGACAAGAACCGTGACCGGTTGGAGGATGTGTATTGACTACCGGAGGTTGAACAAAGCAACTAGAAAGGATCATTTTCCTCTACCATTTATGGATCAAATGCTAGAGAGGCTGTCAGGACAAGCTTTTTACTGTTTCCTTGACGGGTATTCAGGGTTACAATCAGATATCGGTGAATCCAGACGATCACTGAGAAGACTGCTTTCACATGTCCTTTTGGGGTATTCGCATATCGACGCATGCCGTTCGGTTTATGTAACGCTCCAGCAACATTTCAAAGATGCATGCAAGCCATTTTTGCCGACTTGATAGAGAAAAGCATTGAAGTGTTCATGGACGACTTCTCAGTTTTCGGGTCATCATTCGAGTTGTGCTTGAAGAATCTGGACACGGTACTGAAACGGTGCAAGGAAACCAACTTGGTGCTCAATTGGGAGAAGTGTCACTTCATGGTAACCGAGGGTATTGTCCTTGGTCACAAGATCTCCTCCAAGGGTATTGAAGTTGATAAAGCTAAGGTCGACGTGATAGGAAAACTTCCACCACCAGTTAATGTCAAAGGAATCCGAAGCTTCCTAGGCCATGCCGGGTTCTATCGGAGATTCATCAAAGACTTCTCAAAAATCGCAAAGCCATTGAGCAACCTGCTCAACAAAGATAAGTCTTTTGATTTTTATATTGACTGTTTAAATGCATTTAATAGTTTAAAGGATAGCTTAACATCCGCACCCATAATCACCGCACCAAACTGGATATACGATTTTGAACTTATGTGCGATGCAAGTGATTATGCGGTAGGCGCGGTGTTAGGTCAACGCAAAAACAAAATTTTTCATGCTATACACTATGCAAGTAAAGTTTTAAATGACGCACAAGTCAATTATGCTACCACTGAAAAAGAATTACTTGCCATAGTGTTCGCATTAGAAAAATTTCGTTCGTATCTCATTGGTTCGAAAATTGTTATCTGGACTGACCATGCAGCTATCAAGTACTTGATTACCAAACCCGACTCAAAGCCGAGACTCATCCGTTGGATGTTGCTACTCCAAGAGTTTGATTTGGAGATTAAGGACAAGAAGGGGACTGAGAACCTAGTAGCTGATCATCTGTCCAGATTGGTGAACAATGAGATAACGAAGAATGAAAGGGACATCCTTGAAGAGTTCCCGGATGAACAGTTGCTTATGGTGCAAGAAAGACCATGGTTCGCGGACATGGCCAATTACAAAGCAACGGGGTTCATACCGGAGGATTACACATGGCAAATGAAGAAGAGGTTGTTGAGAGACGCCACTCAATTCATTTGGGATGACCCATACTTATTCAAGATTGGAGTAGACCACTTAATAAGAAGATGTGTTGCTAGAGAAGAAGCCAAGGACATCATGTGGCATTGTCACAACTCGCCATATGGTGGTCACTACAGTGGAGAAAGAACTGGAGCAAAAGTTCTTCAAGCTGGCTTTTATTGGCCCTCGTTGTTCAAAGACTGTTATGAACATGTGAAAGAATGTGAGAGTTGCCAGAAGACCGGAGGGATTTCAAAGAGGAATGAAATGCCTCTACAAAGTATCCTTGAAGTCGAAGTCTTCGATTGTTGGGGTATTGACTTTGTAGGGCCATTTCCATCTTCTTTGAACAACGAGTATATTCTGGTGGCTGTTGATTACGTGTCAAAGTGGGTTGAAGCAATAGCATCTCAAAAAGCCGATAGCAAAACGGTGGTCAAGTTTCTGAAAAGAAACATCTTTTCCCGATTTGGAACTCCAAGAGTGCTAATAAGTGATGGAGGTTCACACTTCTGCAATCAACAGTTAGCAAAAGCACTTGAGCACTATGGAGTAAAGCACAAGGTAGCTTCACCATACCATCCACAGACCAACGGTCAAGCCGAGGTATCCAACCGAGAAATCAAACGGATACTTGAGAAGACCGTGTCATCTTCAAGGAAGGATTGGGCGATGAAACTGGACGAAGCATTGTGGGCCTATAGGACCGCATACAAAGCTCCTACGGGTTTCACACCATTCCAATTGGTGTATGGGAAAGCGTGCCACTTGCCGGTCGAGTTGGAGCACAAAGCGTTTTGGGCGCTCAAGTTTTTGAACTTTGATCAAGAGCAAGCTGGGGAGAAGAGAAAGCTTCAAATGCATGAGTTAGAGGAAATGCGTGACCAAGCCTATCAGTCAAGCAAGCTTTATAAGGAAAAGGTTAAACGGTATCATGACAAGAAGATCATGAAGAGGGAATTCAAGCCTGGTCAGATGGTGTTGCTGTTCAATGCAAGGCTACGACTATTTCCGGGTAAATTGAAGTCCAAGTGGTCCTGGTCCGTTCATGATAAAGGAAGTAAAACCTTATGGAGCTGTGGAACTTGAGGATCCTATCACTAAGTCGACATGGACAGTGAATGGACAAAGGCTTAAGCCATATTTTGGAGGTGAAGTTGTTCGGCACACGACAACGATTTCCCTCATCGATTCTTATGCGTAAGCGAATCAGGCGTCGATCTAATGACGTTAAACAAGAGCTTGTTGGGAGGCACCCCAATTTTGTAAGTATGTTGTGTTTTTAGTGTTATTTTACTTCTGTATAGTTGTTTATGCATGTTGGGATAGTGGCTAGAACTCAAAAATTTATTTTTCTGTTTCCTGTCATGGTCGCTACAGCGACCAACTCATCGCTGTAGCGATGGAATTTACACTATGTCGCTGTAGCGACGCACTTGTCGCTTGTAGCGACAGTTTTTGCACTTGCGCTTGTAGCGCCAAAGTACGCTTGTAGCGATGGGCTTTTTGCCTGTCGCTGTAGCGACGGATCGCGCGCTTGTAGCGAGCGTATCAGAAAACAGTTTTATATTACCCAGGCCACACCTGTCGCTTCAGCTACCCCCAACCACTTTCATTTATTGTCTTAGCCTTTTTAACTTTTATTTTTCGCATCTGTAACATTCTGTAAACACTCCATTCATTTCTGCATTGTTCATCTTCACATTCTGCACAATCCTGCACTTTAATTTCAGAACCTGTGTTAAATCCACATCAATCATCAACCAGGTATGTATATCGTCCTTTTCTGTCACTGATTAGAAGCTTTTTACTTGCTAATGGTGCTTGCATGCTGATTTCGTAATTTAGGGTTTAGGGTTTTTGAGAAATTTGAACTTAAATCATGCCCTTTTGATTACCCATTGTTATACATAGTTTAAGTTGTTATAAATGAACGAAAATCACTTGAAAAACTTCCCTGTAATCCTTTTGTTCATAGAAATCGTATTTTGGAAAAACCCTTTGTAAAAATTCAAAATAAATTAGGGTTTTTGAGGATTTAGGAAGTTTAGGTGATTGTTTCTCATTTATTCTAGCTTTAATGTTGTTTTCGCATGCTACAAGTTAGTTAAAATCCAGAAAAACATGAAAATCTGAAAAGGGTCTTCCTCGCTACAGTACGCTTGTAGCGAAGGAAAGAGGCATTTTCTGGGTTTCGTCGCTACAGCGACCAAGCTGTCGCTTGTAGCGAGCGAACCCAGAATTTGTTTTATTTTTTGTTTTGATTGAAAATTGACTTGTATCTTACCTGATTTTCATCTGTTTTAAATCATTGTTCAGGAATGGCACCTAAAACTTCGTCTAAACGTCAAAGGAATGTTGAAAGCTCCTCGTCAAGACCAAGAGCCAATATTCCACCACACGATGCGAGTCGTTTCCTAAGCTGGAGGAACCAGGAACGCTATGAGGAGCTGAGGACAAGACGAATCTGGTCTGAGAAGAGGTTCGAGATATCTGAAGAGGGGGAGTATGGAGGCTTAGCAGCAATGATCAATGAGAGAAAGTGGGGGATTCTTTGCACGCCACCCCGGAAGATTAATTATGACATCGTGCGCGAATTTTACGCGAACGCGATCCCCTCTGATCCTTCTGATGAGTTTACTTGGACTACTTTCGTGCGAGGACGCACCATCACTTTTGATCGCATGTCTATCAACGCATATTTGGGCAAGCCTCTGGAGCTACTTGCAGAGGATCATCCACTCGTACGTACTAGGCTATGTGACTTCTGTGAGCATCAGAAGAGTGGCAATTGGGATCATGAGCTTATAGCACGAGAGATCTTCCAGGAGGGGAAGAGCTATGATGTGAGTAGGGCTTCGGGTAAGCCTTTCCGAGCATTTCGTGATGACATGACCACTGAGGCTCAGGTAATCCTTACCCTTATTCTATATAACATCCGCCCCAAATCTCACACCTCCTCCACCACCTTAGATGTGACCCCTCTTGTCCACTATATCCTCACTCAGCGTCAGGTTGACGTTGCTAGACTGATAGCTAATGAGATGAGGATAGTTGCTGAGAGTGGCATATTACCCCCGGGCAAACCTAAATGCCCTCTGACTTTTCCCGGGTTGATCATGGGTCTATGTAGGCGAGCTAGAGTTCACATGCCATCACAGGTTGATGAGGAAATTAAAAACCCTATTGATGATAGATACATCAATAGGTACTGCTCTACACCTGCACCTGTTGCCCCACCACCACCACCCTCAGCCGGACCATCATCCTTCAGCAGGACCTTCTCATGTACCACCACCACCACCTGAGCATACTAGCCACCCTAGCCACCCGACCATTCCACCATTGGACTTCTCGAGTTGGGATTCTGCTACTGTGGGCTCTTTTCTGTTGGCGCATAATGCGTCAAATCACCGGGCACTTACTACGATCCAGAGCCATCTGCACGACAGTGGCCAAAGCCCGTGGACACCTGCTTTCTTCTCAGAGCACATCGCTTGGCCTGGGGACAGGCCATTTTTTCCAGGAGGGGCAGATGCAGCGGATGCTGGTGATCAGCAGGATGCCGGTGATGAGGGTGATGACGACGCTGATGTCGATGATGATCTGGGTGATGACTCTTCAGCTGCTACAAATTCTATTGATCGCAGGGTAGCTGACTTGATAGACTCTGAGGACGACATGGCCACAGATTCAGATTGATGATGCAGAGCTGCAGATCTTGATTTGTTTTCTCTTTCGTTTTATTTATTCAGCTTTGTACTTTAACATTTTGATTTATGCTTTGTATTTTGAGTATGTTTTATGTACCTTGGATAATATTACATTATGTTTATGTTATTTATATTTCGGGTATTACATGTTAGTATAGTTATATTTTATTTATGCTTTAGTATTTTTGTTAAATTTTTTTTGGAATGATCCCAACAAATTTTGAAAGAAAGATGAAAGATTCAAAAGCAATGCTTGAACTGTGAATCATCTGAGTGATAATGATAGAATGAGTGTTAAAGCGCGCAGCTAAGGTACTCGTTTTCTTGTTTTTCTAGGTATATTCTTTAATGTGAATAAGTTCTTTACGCACACAAGTTAATTTATTCAGTTTTTAAGCAAGCATGTGTTTAGTTTTGAACCAATGTAGAACTAGCCAAAAATGTGAGGAATCCTCAACCAATGTATATATATGCAGGAGACCAATATCATGTTTTAACTCAGTTATATTATGTTAAATCTGTTGTTGTTTTAATTTGTATAAGAGCATTGAAATGATCAAGGCAATTTTTTGAAATTGAGAGAAATACTTGACCAAATGAACCTACCCTGTGAGATGTGTGAGTATCTGTTAACCCATCTGAACCTAATGGAATCAGAATTGTTAACTGTGGACTGTCAATTTAATAAGCTCATCTGCTTATTTAAATTGCCGGAGTTTGTAAAAAAATTCAGTTCACAGTTAACTCTTTATTAAATTCTGATAGTTGTTTTCTTTTGAACCCTTATCCATCGTTTTTATTGACCTTTGCCATAATAACAAAGGAACATTCGATTAGGGTGTCATTGAAATAAGTTGGGGAGAAAGGAAGGTTATATTTAAGTCAATGTATGGGTGAATGTGTTATTTGATCTTGACAACAAGAAAAAGAAAAGAAAAGAAAAAAAAAAAAGAAAAGCAAACCAAGAAAAAGAAAAGAGAAAAATGAAAAGGTTTGCAAGATTTCAAAGAAAAAGTTGTCAAAGATCAATCAAGAATAAGAAAGTTGGAAATTCACCTAGTGTTGTATTGGAAAAAGAAGGAAGTATAATTAGATTGAATGTTTCCTTTTGCTTGGCCATTTGAATTCAAATATCCCACATATGACAATTCTTTTGTAACCTAGCCCAATTACAACCCTTAAAGTCCTTTTGATCAATGCCTTTTATGCTTTTGGAAATGATAATTAGATAGACACATAATTTGATTGTATGTTATCATGTTTATTGGATGAGTGTTCATAACCCTTACAAATGATTTCAATTGTTCATATACTTTTTATAGAAGTGTGTTAGGTTTGGTTCAAATTTAAACATGTTGCTTGTTTAGGATTGTATGATTTAATTCCTTGTGTTTAGAACTAGTTCACATTTATAGAATGTATCTTGTTTGATGAGAAATTGAACTTTAGCTTGCGCAATCACATTTGAATCACTCACTTGATATTTATTTCTTCGCACTTTTGAATCCTTTGCTAAATTGCTCAATACTGTGGTTTCAAAGCTATGAAAAATTTCCTTTTGTTCTTTGGTTTGAGGACAAACCAAAATGTAAGTTGGGGAGAGTTTGATAAGTGCTTAAATGTTGTTATATTTTGGTACAAATTAAGGCACTTATGTTTACTTGTTGTACAAGTTACCTTAGGATTAGGGCATAAATGTGTTAGAAATGCAATAAATGTGATCCTAAGCCTTACCCCATTTGATTATGCAGGAAATACATGCTTGAACCTGATTGATGCAAAAGATTGAAGGTTTTCTTGATGCCATCGCTACAAGCGCAGGACTCATCGCTAGTAGCGAGGATAGGCAGAGATTTTCAGTGATCCATCGCTTGAAGCGCAGCATCCATCGCTAGAAGCGAGCTTAGGCAGGGATTATCAGGAGTTCATCGCTTGTAGCGATGAACTGGACGCTTGAAGCGAGCCTAGGCAGGGAATTTCAAAGGATGGTCGCTAGTAGCGACAGACCTGGTCGCTATAGCGACCAAAGGGGCGGTTTAATGCTGATGGTGACGTGGAGCTCTATGATTGGCCAACTGAAGTCCTCGCTACAAGCGACAGGCTGGTCGCTTGTAGCGAGCGTACATTTTCTCAGCATATTTAAGGAATTTTAAGCTCATTTCTTAGAGAGATAGTTTTTTATCAGTTATAATATTTTCCAGAGCTTAGAAAACTTATTATCTTTGAGAGAGAATAGGCATAGAGGGAGAAAAACTTCAAATAGCAATTAGATTTGGATTGAAGAAGATCTTAAGAAGCTTTGAGACATCAAGCTCTCACATATCTTCATCTTCCTTTCTTATTTTGCAAGAGTTGTCATGACAATGATCAACCAATCTCCTTTGTTGGGATTGATAGGTAATCAATCACTCATGTTGTAAACTTTTGATTATTCAATATATGATTCTAGCAATTTTTATATACCATTGAATTTCTTCTTGCTTTTCAATCTTATGTTTGATTTAAATGTTGTTGAAAAAGACTTTTGAATCTAGGTTTAGAATGATTTTCTATCAAGATAAGAAATTCTAGAAATGGGATTTGGTTTTGATAATTACATTATAGTATTGGATCATAATGCTTTTGGATCGTTTAATAGATTGAGAAATCATCGATTAAACGATACAATCGATCTCACGACGTCATTTGGGAAATCAATGATGTTGTTGAGCAATACGTAATAATGTCATATATAAGAAAACGCTAGAATTCGTATTTGTAATCAATCGGATATAAACGATGTTTGATTGATGAAAGTTAATCCTAACACCTTCTATGTCCTATTACTCTACCATTTATTTATTATGTTTTTAAAATGATGAGTAGTGTAGTATAAAAACAAGTTAAACCCTAACTTAAGACTATAATCGAAGTTGAACGGTTTATGATATCACATTAATCCCTGTGGAACGATATAAAAACTAATACTTACTTTTGTTCAATCAACATTGACCGTTCATAGAATCCCTGCAATTGCTTTGCGGGGATTCTACGACGGTCAGCATAGACCTTTGACATCAAATACAACACAAAAAATGCAATTCGTTATTTCTCGAAAAATATAACCTGAAATCCCTATCAATCTAGTTCAGATTTTAAAATCCGAACAAATGATATTTTTGGAAGAAAAAAATAGGACGCGCGAGTATAACATAGGATGAGAAAAGTAAAAAGCCTAAAATTTATCACAAAATTTCCACCCCTCCTTACCGGAAAAAAAAAATCCTTTTAGTTAAAATTTACATAAATATCTTGAAATGTTTTTAAATTTTTTTATATAGATTTTTGACAAAAAATAAACGATATTCATTTTTTTTATAAAATACATAAATGCAATACAAATTATAAGTCTGTTAAAAACAAAAAGATCAATATGCGAACATATTTAATAACATAAATTTGAGTGGACTGGTGTGAAAGTGCGTTCCAACCTTCAAGTATACAGTACTACTCCGTTCCAAAAAATAAGCAAAAATTGGTCAACAAAAATTAATGTATTTGCTTCAAAATTTGTATCAAATACATCAACTTATGTTGACTCATTTTTGCTTATATTTTAGGACGGAGGGTACATTGTAGTTGACTCCTAGTTTTTCAAGCATTGATTTGCATTGATTATAATTTATTATATAATCCCGAGGCGTTTTGGAAACTCTTTATAATCATCCAAAAATTGGATTCTATATCAATGTGTATTATAGCATAGGTTAGGCGAAGATGGAGGTTGAAGTGATTCACTCATGGTCTGCACCAAGATCCCTTAGCACAAGTCTCATGTACTCTTTTTCTCAAAGGGATGACATTGATGTCCTTGATGAACCTCTCTATTCTCATTTCCTCAAACTTAGTGGTTTTGATCGACCTTATAGAGATCAATTACTCTCCAATATGGTATCTCTCTCTCTCTCTCTCTCTCTCTCTCACCTCTCTCTTAATTCAAATACTTAAAATCCTCATTTCTGTTACTCTTTCAATTCTTACAGGAATCTGATGGAAATAAGGTTGTTAAAGACGTAATTTACGGTCCAGGAAACAAAAAGTATAGATTCTGTAAGGTAAATTGCATTCTCCTTCAACATATATGCAATCAATCAACAATTCAATTTTAGATATGTTTAGATATCATTTTAGTCCCCGTAATTATAAAGTTTTTTGGTTTTAGTACCCACAATTTTTTTTTTGTTTGGGTTCAGTCCCTGGAAATTCAAAATCTGTTGCTTTTTTAGTGTATGTTTGGTTCTGCGTTGACAAAAATTGATTTTGAGTGAATTGATTTTGTAATATTGATTCTAACTAAAAGTGAGTTGCTTGCAGATAAAATGATTTGTGTTTGGATACATTCCTTTGAAAGTAAGTTGAATTATAAATTTATGTGTTAGAATAAAAAGCTACAAATAGTAGCTTCGAGTAGTATTGCTTTTAGTCCCCACAATTGATTTCTCAAAAAAAAAAAAGAGTCAAACATAATTTTAGAGTTAGAATTGCTTGAGACTTGAAAAGCACTTCTAAGGCATCTAAAAGTGAAACCAAACACCCTAGTCCTAATTACAGCTTATTCGGCCATGTAGCAGCACATGGTGTGATTATATTGAGTCACGTATGACGTCAGGACTGAAATCAACGGTTTTTGAATTTGCAGGGACTTAACCCAAACAAAAAAAACTTACATTACTAAAACCAAAACACGCTATAATGATAGATACTAAATCATATTTGAACTTTTTAGATACTATTTGTTTTTCTTTTGTTGCTTAAATTCCGAATTCTTAGTACTGCTTGTTAAAAGAGATAAGTGTTGTTGTCTAATAGCAGTTATAGTGAAATCTGAACAAATCGCTGTAATTCGATGATACACTATTTAGTACAAAGTGTTGTCAAATAGTGGTGCCATAGCACCATACAATAGTGGAATTCGAACAAACCGTTAGATAATAATCCATTCAAATGTGAATACCTTGTTTGTAGTTATAGGATTTGTGATATCTATAACTAGATTACTAATCATTACTTGGTTGCCTTCAGCATATATCAAAACAAAGGGTGCTTGGTTTGCCGGAGGATCTAGTGAAGAAAGGAAAGCATTTCATTCTCATAAGAAATCCTCTTAACATATTGGTAACACTCTTATTTCTTATTTATGAATAATAAAAAGCAAAACGACTTTCATTTATTTCTGTTTCCCATATGCCCGTTCAACGGCTGATGATATCACTGCGTGTCCTCCAGCCATCCTTTGACAAGGTTGTCCCTCCATCGTTCTTTGAGTTGGGTTTGGCGGAGCTTGTTTCTATTTATAATGAACTCTGCCAGAATGGAAAAAGACCGCCTGTTATTGATGCTGCAGAACTTCAAAAAGATCCCGAGGTAGTTCAGTTTTTGAACATGCTTGATTTTGATTCCTTAATGAAGTATGAAAAACAAGATCACATTCTTTCATTTAATGAGATGAAAATAAATTCAAAGAGGAATCGGAATAGGCGGAATATACGCATCTGCTTGCTTGCCCTGTGGGAAGAGAATGGCAATTTATATTGTCTATTAGCGGCTCTCTAGACCCTTGTTTGACTAAGGATATGAAATCTCTGATTTGTACTGTTAGCATGTAAGCTTTTGTCACCAAAACCACAACAAATTCTAGACCAGATACATTTTTTGAAAGATCACAAAATTTTTTATGAAACTCTATCAAAGAAGTTCCACCTTATTCTTTCAACATGTCTTGGAAATTTTCTAAATGTCCTAATTTATGTAAGTTTTATGTTTTTCTTGATACATTAGACTGACTTTAATTTCAATGCTTGCCGGGTATAGAGTGTTAATTTGCAGGCTACTTTACGGGGTCTCTGTTAATTTATGTTAGTTAGATGTCCGCTTTTAATCTTACTTCAATTTTTTATCTTGTTAATTTGCAGGCTACTTTACGGGGTCTCTGTGATGATTTGGAGATTCCTTTTCAACCAGCAATGCTCAGGTATAGATAGAGTGTTCATTTTCCAAGTCATGGCCTTGTGATGCTAAATTTTGTCAAAGCATTCTTTATGTTGCAAATTTAGTTTACATCGAAACTGCTACTATACAACAATGTTAATGCATGCATATATGGGAATTGACAACTCAATTTTAAACTTGTCAGTTGGGAAGCAGGTCCAAAACCAATAGATGGTTTGTGGGCCCCTTGGTGGTATAATGGTGTACATAAATCTACTGGTTTTAAGGAACAAAGAAAGGATACTGAGGTATGCAGTTGCTCTGTGAATGCCTTCTGTTTAGTTCCCGTTAAAAGAAGTCCAGGTCATTATATCATTTGCAGCAACAACTGAAATCTTTTTCAATGTTTCCACAGTTTTGCATAAGTAGTATAGCTTAATTTTATTGCAATTGAACACAAGGTTGATGTTTTATAGCTATCCCTGTGCGTTCTTTCCATGTACAGTATTAAATCCCATATATTTCCTTTTGATTGGTTGGGGCTTGGGGGAAATCCTGGTGAGTTATGCTGTGCTGTTATTTCCTTTTCAGCCATTTCCCTTTTCTCTCTATGATTTGTTGGAGCAAAGTCTACCTCTTTACAACATGCTTCGGCGCCATGTAAAGAAGAAGTCATCCCTTCTGAGCTCTCCTTTGCCTCCTCCCGACCTTCCAGTTCCTGCAAATGAGAAATTGCTCGCTTGGGTCGGTGATGAGATTGTGACACGTGAGAGTGCTAAGGTACTTGTTTTACAACATTTTAAGGTTTCTACCAGAATAAGGCACGTGATTTATGTGATTGAGCACGCATTCTGGTGATTTTAAATTTTTGTTCTGTTATATATTAGGTTTCGGTGTTTGATTCAGTTGTCCAAGGTGGCGACTCGGTTTGGGAGGGTCTTCGAGTGTATAAAAAAAAGATATTTAAACTTGAGGAACATCTAGATAGGTATGTAGTGTTACAAACTTGAGAAATTGAAAGTTGATATCCGGAGCTGTCAATAAAGTATATAGCTGCTTAACTAAACAAGCATAGATTCAATTTCATTCAGTTATGTATTTTGGTTTCATTTCCTAACAATTTCATTAACCTTGTAGATTGGTTATTTCATTCTGTACTGATTAGATGATTTTATTTGTAAAAACATCTGCTCTTCATTAATGTAATTGATTTTCATATATCTCACCAGGATATTGGATTCAGCTAAAGCTTTGGCTTTTGAAAATGTTCCATCGCGAGATGAGGTGAGTCTGAAGATGGCTTCTGTTCGTCCATCATGTGTCTCTCAGACCGTTACCTCATTTTATATCCTGATTGGCTTTGTGTTTGATGTTTCTGAATCTTACTGAAAAACCAAGTGCTAATTCAGTTATCCTCGCTCTTGTTTACTTCTTCTTAGTTCGTAGTGATGAATGTTGTTGTAACATATATTGCAGATTAAGGAAGCTATTTTCAAAACCCTAATTAGGAATGGAATGTTTGACAATGCCCACATCCGACTTTCTCTAACACGAGGAAAGAAGGTTTTATTCTCTTGGACTCTGTTTAATTTATGTAAATTGTTTGTTTGCTAATAATTCTAAAGTTCTATTTGATTCTTCATTTGACATGGAAATGGCTGACGGTATATAGTAATTCTTTATTTGCATAATTTACAAGGGCGTAATTACAAATATATTAGTTTAGTGCCTGATTATAATTTATTTTAGTTTAGGAACCTATTTAGGGGAATTAGAAAATTATTTGATGGGAATTGTGTTCATACTGGATATTATTTTTTTACAAGACCGATGAAACTTAAACCCGGTCGCTTGAGTTATCTTTTTCTTCTTGTATGGCTGATCAATGAAACCTTGCAAACATGCAATATGCTGTACTGTAGCCTATTGTTTCATTAGCGGTGAACTGTCGACTATATTTTATACTATTTGCAACCAAAGTTATGAAACCATCAACCATATTTAATTCAGCTGCGAAACCGACCACTTACCAATTTTTTGTTTTTTTTTTTTTTAGGTTACCTCTGGGATGAGCCCAGCATTGAATCTGTATGGGTGCACATTAATTGGTAACAACCTATCCTTCAATAAGCAATAATGATACTGGTACCAAGATATTTATGTTCTTTACATAATATATGTATGTCAATGTTGGAATTAATTAGAAAATTTTATGGATTGATATAACAAAATCTATTCTATCATTTCCACTTTTTTCTAGGGAATGGTGTTTGTGAGAAAATGTCTAATGGAAAAATTTGATCCATCTACCAGAATCCAATGAGTGGGAAAAACAACTTTTGTTGTCATTGATATATTGATTGAATGCATGACTTAGCATTCAAGAAGATCATAGGAAGAAATATCCTTGAGAAGAGCTTCAATATTGGGAAACTTTGAAATTACTTATGTTTTGGTTGCAAAACAACCGTCTTATGTGATTTGACATGATGGACGATCTAATTTAACTCTTTCAAAGCAATCTAAGCTCCATCTTTTTGTCAAAAAAAAAAAGTTCCATCGTGTTCTTTTAGGGATTTACGTAATTTTTTATGATGGTTAATCGAGTCATTTAATGAACTTGGCATGCTAATAAGAGCAACAAGTTAAGCTGTTAAGTTTAAAACCTTAATTATTTCATTTGTCAACAACTTGCTTTTCTAATGGGTGGGATATGTTATACTGAAATTGGTCCTTAATGAATTATGCAGTGCTTGCCGAATGGAAGCCCCCTGTTTATGATAATGAGCGTGGTATAGTTCTTGTAACTGCCACCACTCGCAGGAACTCACCAAACGTAAGTTTCTTGTTTGTATAATTGTTAATTTGAAGGGTTTTATCTTAATAATCAATGCTGGAATTCTTCTCATGATTTTCATTCTTTCACGTATGAAACTCTCTGATTTTGTTCATAATGATAATTGAAATTGGCATGGGATTGCTTGGGATATACTCCCTCCGTTCTCAAATATTAGAAAAAAAATGTTATGTTTGGTTGTCTTAAATATAAGAAAAAGTTAGCTACTTCTGTCATATTTAACGCTATTATTCCCAAATTACCCTTCAATGAATTTAGATTTAACCCTTTCATTTTCGTGGAACAAGTTCTCACCAGGGGTAATTGGGAAAATATAATTACTTTTTTTTATTACTCTTAGAACATTAAATCAGAATAACTACTTTTTTTAATGGATGTGAAAGTAGTTATTTTTGCTTATATATGAGACTGGTGGGAGTAGCTTTTAATCAGTGAGATTAAGTCAAAACCAACAACATCCTTGTTTTAGTAACATACTCTTTTTTGGTCTGTCTAGTTGATTGTTTGTTCTCCTTTTTATTTGTTTGTTTTACCAGAGTTTGGACTCAAAGATACATCATAATAATCTCCTCAATAACATACTTGCCAAGGTAACTTGCTATTCACCTCGTGAATTTTTACATATATTAATGCAAAATGGAATAAGTTATGAGTAGTACTAATGCTGGTAGATTTTATACATAAGAACAAGGGAGTTTGTTTTAAGCTAATCATGAATTTGGATAGGTTAATCCTTAGATCAATATCCATATATATTGTGGGGAATAATTAATATGAAAATATGTATTTTAACAAGTGCAACTATGGAAAAACCTTAGTTTTAACATATTTTTTATGTCAGTATGATGTTTCACACAAATGTCGTTATTTGGTCTGGTGCAGGTTGAAGGCAATAATGCAAAAGCAGACGATGCAATAATGCTTGACAAGGATGGTTTTGTATCTGAAACCAATGCAACTAACATCGTATGTCTTGAACTTTGACTCAACTGTTTTAAATGTCTTTGTTCTCTGTTTTGATAATTATATACTAGGGTTGCCAGATAGCAAGGAGTTTATTCTTGGAGTTCAACTCCTGACTATTGATTTACAGTATTGATAATATATATTGATTACATAATCAGTCAATTTAATGCATAGCTTATGCAAAATCATCTTCTTGCAAAAGATTCTTTTCCCTGTAAGCTTGCTACCCAAATGGTAATAAAATCTCGTTAAATCTTGTTATTTGAGAATTGTGATGTATTCAGAGATTTTCCTTGTGTGTTTCTTTTTGCACAAAGTTTCGCTTGCAACTGACAGTGGTAGACTGCATGTACATTTCGACTGACCTATTGCTTTACTTTGTGTAGTTCATAGTTAAGAAAGGCCGTGTTTTGACGCCACATGCTGATTACTGTCTTCCTGGCATTACTCGAGCAACTGTAAGTGTGAAATTCCTTTTCTCTCAAATGAGATTTGTATATTAATGCATTTTATTATGTGGATATTAGTTTGAGTGCATTTTATTATCTGGAAATTATTATTATATTTTGGTACTTACGGAACTAAGGTGTCTCACAATTTAAGGTCATGGATCTTGTGGTGAAGGAGCATTTTATTTTAGAAGAGCGGAGAATCAGCCTGTCAGAAGTGCATACCGCAGATGAGGTTCACCAATAATATATTCTTTTCCAGAAATCTGTTAATTTTAGAAAACTGTTTCTTCTTTCAGTTGATTACGTATTTGTTGCTGACTTATGGAAATGAGGAATATGTAGCAAATGTTACTCCTAGATTTCTAGAGTTTTTTGAACCACACTGAGATCACGGTTCACGATACAAGATTGCATTTATTGTGGAATTGAAGTTAGTTCATTAAAAAAAAGCAATGTGTAAATATATTACTCCTATCATATAGACGTAATTAACTGCTTTCTGATTTTTATGTTGTATCTAGGAATTGTAGCAAAATTTAATTTTACTCCAATATGGGATTCAGTTGTTTATTTCCATTAAATGATCATATTACGGATATAGTATTAATAATCTGCGAACTTCTGCTATTTGCACTCCATAGCATTATATTCTATATTTTCCATACTTCCAATTCTCCCTCTCTCTATTGGTTTGAATATTCAAATTTGTGTCAAAGTAATAACTAGAAGACTGCCTTGCAGGTATGGACGACAGGAACAATGGGAGAACTAAGCCCAGTAAGTGCCTTATACCTTGCGAGTTCTTACACTTGTTATTAGCACAATAATACCACATAAATCTGATGTTCAATAAAATTGGCTAGCTTCTTGCAACCATTTAGTAGATGTTTATTTTCTCATATGATGTGCAATACTTTTGTTTACCACCTCCAGGTAGTGAAGGTTGATGGGCGCACTATTGGTGATGGAAAAGTAGGACCAATAACTAGAAAATTGCAGGCTATTTATAAAAAGTTGACTGAAGAGTCAGGCGTACCAATTCAGAACTACCTCAAAACTTGAAAGGTATGCAATATTTTTGTGTTTTTTATACTTTCCAATACCAAATATTTGGACTTAATTTCCATAATCCTAATGTATATTGTTTTTAAATAAAATTCTTCAACTGTGCAGTTGGGACTTGGAAATAAGTGAAAATGGCTGGCCTATCACTGCTACCAATCTTGGCCTAGCTTGTCGATTTTTCAATCGAGAATAAAAATGTACTACATTTACTCTACCTTTCGGTCCCAAATAGAATTATTAGTTCCCGATTAGTTTATATATGCAATTTGAAACACAACTTTCATAGTTGAGTTTTTGTTCCCGGGGTCTAATACAGAAAGCTACCTAGATATGGGATCTTTATCTGTTTGTGTTTTTCCTCCTGTAGATATACATGTCAAAAATGCATATAGTATTTGATTTTCATTACCCTTTGAGCATCGTACAATCACAAATCAAACAACAAAAAGTCGCAATGAGTAATAAAAATAGTAGGTCGAGGAGTCAAAGCTACAAACTTCTTTTGTTTTCAATATTTCCTACACAAATATGTTTAACTCTGATAACACCAATTAGATTTGACCTCTATGCTTCCTGAAGCCCAACCATGAGCGTACCACAACTCGTGTGTTAACCTGCACCCTACAACATTGTTGCCTTCAATTGGTGGAAAGATGTCACTGTCAATCGCTAGCGTCCAAGGGCCACAAGGTTTCCCTTGATTGTAATATCGTGTAAACTAATTAAGAAATGAGTTATGCTAACAAATGTTCATCGGGCATAAGTCTAAATGTCAACAAGTATTAACGTGAGGAGGCTTAACTATTGTCTGTTGTTTAATATTGTTAACTTGTCAATGACTTGTTCAAAGATACATTAAATCCTTTCTATCGAACTGTTTAGTGGTTGTGATGTTATTGCAAACGCAGCAATGAACCATTAATTGGGTCTGGTTCAATCTGTTCCATATCTATTGATTAATCAAGTGGATAAGGAGATTTAGATAATACGATAGCAAGATATAGTAGCTGTCTGGATACACGTTGGTGCTCCACAAATGCACATATACAGTAGTGAAACGTGGTAAAAGTTTGGAAGGAAGGGGAAGGGAGAGTTTGGGGGTGGAAAATATATAGAGAAATGGAGAAATTTTTCACTTTTTTTTTAAGGAGCAGTTTTATGAAAAATGATAAACTAATGTTTAAGATTAATATATTTTTATTTTTAAGAATATAACAACATAAATTAAATTTGAAAAATTCATATAAATCCTTTAAAACTCCCTGAAACAAAAGCATTATGTTTGGTTTCAATTGAGACAAATCATTTCAAGCCTCATTCGAAGCTACTGCGATTAACTACAATTGATTCCCACTATTTTCTATGTAGGGGGTTGGGTAATTGGTTTTATGCTTTTTCTATTAGCCAATTATTTTATACTATTTGGTTTAAATTAGGGTGGCAATTTGATGAGTTGGAGAGAGAGACGAGTACGGCATAACATCCATTTTAATGCATGTTTGTAAAGATGCCGTGTACCGCAAAATTATGCTGACATCGTGACTTTGTTGAAAATTTATAAGTGTAGTTTTTACCAAAATTTTGACGACACACCATAATTTTACCAAACTAACCGCTTGTGTTTCAAATGTTACCAAAACATTGAATCAAGGGTCAAGAGCAATCTAAGGGGAAAAAATTTTGTTTCATGGTTTTTTAGCATAAATATATATATTCATTAAACCATGACAGCCAAATAAAGAAAACAACAAGGACTATTATTATATCTATGCAACAACGGCCAAAAATCCTCAGCTCTCATTTTCATTCAATGTTCTTTTGAGAAATTGTCAATTTCTATTATGACAATTTGGCTTATGGTTGTGAAGAAGACAAGTCCTACCAATTTTCAACCAAGGTAGGTAGAACTGACCAAGAACTATTAGTTTGTCTCAAGCACAATATAGCATAACTTTCTCCACATCAACCCCAAGCAAAAGAGAGATAGAGATCAAAAGGATCTAGTTAGAAGAACATAAATAACATAAGGAATAAACCAAAAAATTCCTTCAAGGAGCCCATAATTTATAGAATAATAAAAGATGAATAAACATTGCAATAGCTAGGCACATCTCTTGAGAGAGAGAGATTTATTTTGCTAAAAAAAATAATTATTTTTTTTTTGTCAAAAAAAATTTAAAAAAATATATGGATCGGATGGATATCCATCCATTAAAATCTAATAAGAATGGATTGGATGGATATTATACTTAATGGATGGAACAAAAAAAATATAGTGAATTGTAATGGACTAATGAATTTTCTTTATCCATTCATTATGATCTAAATCCTTATCCATCAAATTCATTCATTTTGCCACCCCTAATTTAAATAGATATATTAAAACTCATTTTGATAATTATAATGTCAAAAGCAATTTTGATCCAAAGTATAATTTTAATTTATCAAAACATAAATAAATTTAAGTTCAGCTAACTTTTAACCAAAATTAATTCACTGAAAATTAATTATGTCAGAATAGATTTTCACCACCACAAAACCAAACACACACTATAGATGATAGGAGAGAGTTGGAAAATATGATAATTGATAACAAGATAGAGTTGAAAAAAGAGGAATGATATTTGTACAACTATTTTAACAACTTTTGAGACAATTCTCTCCCTCATCCTCACTGGTGGAACTGAATCAATCTATGAATCTCAACGTGCAATTAATGGCAGAAATGCTCAACCCCTTGTGAGCCTAAGATCTCCATAGACTTACAATGAAACGTAAATGCTCTACTTCACATATCCCTTGAAACCCTTGATGTACAAACACTTTAGGATACCACCTCCAGGCTCCAGGTAGTGAAGGTTGATGGACGCACAATTGGTAATTGAGAATTATGACCACAATATTTGGACTTAATTCCACAATCATTTTTCTTTTCATTTTATAGAAATCTTCAACTATGCAGTTGGAACTTGGAAGTAAGTGTGACGATGGCTGGTGTGCCACTGCTACCAGTCTTAGTGTCTTCGGTTTTTCTGTCGAGAATAAAAATGTACTCATATTCTACCTTCCGGTTCAAGAAAAGTAATACATAAAAGTTTATAAATGCAATTTGAAACACATTCTTTTTTTTATCAGTTTGTGTACCTGACCACTAATACAAAAGCTTCCTATCTTCCTAGTATGCTTTAGTATAATCTGTTAGTATTTTTCTTACTCTAGATATACATGTTTACATGTGAAAATATTTGTATAAATGTTTACATGCTAAAGAGTGTTTTCTCAAGTCCATATTATTGCAGTGTGGACAAGAATATTTTGGGTCAGCTTCACCTTCAGGTCCAAGTACATACATGAGAACTACATTTGGTACTGTCTGTGATCCCCATAATTCAAGAAAGCAATAAAACATTCTTTGACTCAATCTGCTGTCGTCTTGCTCTACTTTACTATTCTGTAATATTAATTGGCACATATAACTAAGGGTCCTCTCATTTCTTTATGTTGAGAAGAAGTGTATGGTGATATCAATCAATCTTATGACAATTTAATATTCCATTAATCAGCACAGCAGTGTCTCATGCCATTGAGTATATATTCACTATGAATTTGGTTCCCCTTCATAAATTATTCTTCAGCATCTTCTAGTGACTATTTTTATTGATGCACACTATTTATTACTATAACTAGTCACGTATGTAGTCTCTCATACTATTATTTTGCCTTGGACTGTATATTACATGCTGCTATCGAGAACAGTTCTTTTTTCATTTCTTCTTATATGCATGTTTTATTCATCTCTTAGTGCTGCAATCTAAGCCTAATCTTTTTTAAATGGTAAAATAGACTTCATTAAATTGCTAGAACAAAGATAGTACACCCGAATTGAGTATGAGTTAGGAACTTCTCCATTAACGTTATGAGTTAGACAAGTCAAGTACACAACAGCAATACACATAAAAGATCACAATACAATGGAGCATAGACAAACCAAAATCATAATAATTCTAACAAACAAACTAATTTTTTTTTACACATGGCTCGTTATGTCAAGGAGAATGAAAGATTCACAATCTTTAATTTTATTCAACTATGAATCATTTTGTTGTCTTGAAGACTCATGTTGGCTTTAGGCGGTCTCAGGGATTATCAATTCAAGTCATTTGTATAGTTGAAGGAATGTTGAGTAAATGACTACTTACCTTTCTTATTTTTTTCGATGGAAATGAAATTTTATTTTTTTTATTAAAACAAATTTAACTCATTTCATTAATTAAAATATAATATTCAATACAAGGAGAAAATAACTCAAAACTATGGTGACTAATCCAAGAAATGGCCGTCCTAGCAAAGGTATTTGACCCCAACGACATACAAAAAACAATACTAAAAACATTAGCACAAAACTCATATGAGCCTTGATGATTCGAATAAATAGCATTCACTAGAATTTGAGAATCAATTTAAAAAAAAATAAAATAACTCGATCAAAGCCTTTGCTGGACGCCATCCGATGGTAGAGAGTTTAACAAATTTCCAAGCCGTCCCTGCCAAAACAACTTGCAGCAGTTGTTACTCCTTCAACTTCAAAGAAATCAGCATCAACATTGCACTTAATCCCTCCCTTCCTTGGCTTCTCTCACCGTGGGCTGATGACAAGCGTGTTATGCACTTCAAACCATTGTTGCCAAGGACTGCTGTCTAATTTCGATAGGTGGAGGAAACTTAGGGATTCAAACAACACCTAGGAAGATCTTTATATTTATATCTTTTTACCATCAGACCAAACCAATTTTTTTCTTTTTATATTAGTGAATATATTTAATATTTCATCGTTTCTCAATTTCCAATACATGAGAGGGTATATTTGAAAAGGAGTATATTTAATATCTCATCATTTCTCGTTTTCCAAGGTATACTTGAAAAAGATTAAAAAAAATGAGAACAATAAATAATTTGCTAAAAATGCAGTTTTGCCTCCCGAATTTCACAATTTGTCAATTATGGGATCCCAAGTTTAAAAGTAGTACTTTGAGCCCTTAACTTTATCCTCAATTTTCAACTATCAGATGTTATATGATTATTTGTTTTGTAATTTTAAAATAATGTTAATTATTATATTTTATTTTTAGAAATTTGATATCCGACTCAAGGACCGATTAATCCTTGGACCAATATCATCGTCCACTAATGGGTGGTCCAATTGAAGGCAGGTCAAAATTCTCTCTTTTTTTGGAAAACAAAAGTTTAGCCGAGTTGGGCTCGCCAAGGTTAGGACATACCTCAAGGCTCTAAGAGCGCTTAGAGAGGAACATACAATTCACTCATCAAATGGGTTCTCACATCGACATCGGGTGTTGAACTTACGACATTGCGGATGAGTCAACTCTTTATCAACTGGTCAACTTTCAATGACAAGGCAGATCAAAACTCTGCATGGAGTAGCCTAACATAGTATTGTTGGCACAATGGAGATTCGAACATAAGACCTAGAGAGGAGCACACTCGTAGGTCTTATTTTTTCACTACCAGACCCACCCTTAGGGTCCGTTTGGTTCAACGGAGGGGAGGGGAGGGGAGGGGAAGGGACGGGACGGGACGGTAGGAATTTTAATTAAAAATGTGTTTGGTTCACATGGGGAGGGGAGGGATTTTAAAATTAATTTACTGTTTTACCCTTAAACTTAATTAAATATACGATGATGTTTGTTTTTACATATAACAAATAAGAGTGATAGATAACATGAAAATAAAAGTTGTTACAAGATAGTATAACCTAATAATAATAAAAGTTGTTACAAGGATAATATTGAGATTTTAAATTAATCTAAGGATAATTTTGGCAATGTAATAAATTTTTAAAGAGATCCCCTCCCCTTCCCTTCTAAAAATTGAACCAAACACATCAAATTAAAAATATTCCCTCCCCTCCCCTCCCTTCCCCTTCAAAACTCTCGAACCAAACGGACCCTTAGGGTTAATAATGTTAAATGTTTTAAATCCAAATGGATTAAAATAGTTATAGCTATCATAAAACTAAAAAAACATGTTCACATAAGCATTGACCAAGTAAAATCAAGGGAGACTTCACTTTTGTAATTGGAGATAAAAAAAAAGGCCAAAAAACTATTTTTTTTATTTAGGGCCATAATCGCCGGATTGTAAATTTTTGGGTGCCAAAATTTCATTATAGCCTAAATAATTCTCATTGTTATAAATATTATAAGTGGATGTCCATTTAGCAATTAAATTATTGGGTCACACTATTAACTCATGCATACTATTGTGTTTGTTTTCCAAGTAATTGTATTTCTCGAGCTCACATATAATTTAATTGTACATCACAAGAGGATAATAGAATCATCTCTTTTTTCTCTCTTTCTCCGCTTCTCTATTCTTGTTATTATTCTATGAGTTTTATAACACTATTGATTTTCGATATTTTTAAGTTTTTATTCTTTTAATTTAGGATTAAATGGACTATGAAGCAAACTTTGAAATAATGCAAGAGAGAGAGAGGGTTGGAATCTATATGAACGACAAGTCCTGCGCAAGAGAACAAGAAGGTGAAAACAAAACAGGTGTATTGAGAGTTGGAATCTTCTGAACTACAATTCAGGAGCTTCTTCAACAATCGATGAATCTCTACTATTTATATTATATCATATCATATTTTGCTAAGCTGTATAAGAGGACGCTATGACCCTTGTAGGGTTGTGTAGACCGATTCATGTGAAATCTGACATTTATAATAGGGAAATGAGATGGTGAAAAAACAAAAGGGCAAATGCATGTTTTGTGTCACATTGTATTTGTCCGAATTACTTTCAGCCACCATGAAGTTACACTTTGTATCTTTTGTAAAATTAGGATAAGTTATTGTGATTATGATAAAATCACCAAATTATAAAAATAGTTTGACTTTTATGATAATAACTTTTAAAATCGTATATAGTTCAACTACATACATAAAAAAGTTGCTTATAACTAAAACCGAATGAGTAAAAAAAAAAAACTTGAAGCAAAGATTTATAATTTTGTCCTTTAATTATAATTTTTACACTTAGTTTAATTTTTCAAACTAACTTCCATGTAAACGTATTCAAATATAAATCATTTTACAAAATTGATTTAATCAAACACACAGTCAGCCAACTTGGGTACTCAAACAATCATTTATTCTCATGCTAACTTAAATCTATAATGGATACCAAAAGTTAGGGTACAAAACAATCTAGATTAAGTTTAATACAGGTAGGTACTCTAATTGCAGCTCAAATCACTCAATTTATACTTCTCCATTTTATAAGTTTAATACAAAATTTAGTAATAGTTTGCATATATAACTTTATGCTTTTCATTCTGATCTTGGAGATACTCAATAACCCCACCACCATTATCTAAGTTTCCTTTTTTTACATAGGGATCCGAGCTTACTATAGAGTAGTACTTTATGAGTCCATAATTTTCCAATGTGCTAATGTTTTGCATATTTTAAATAGTTATAAAGTAATTCTAGACACACAAAAAAGTGACAATTCCTTCTATATAATACAAAATACATGTACACTCAAACACATGCATCAAAAGATTCCTGGATTCAACTTAGTAAATTTGATAATGATAATAAGAGTGGACTCTTTTTTTGTAGTGTGGAAAAAATAATTCAAAGAGAAAGCTTTATTTCTTTTGAAACTGTGCTCCGCAGCCTTCCCCTGCAATTCAATCCTACTACTTGGTACAAACTACAGAGTAGGTGTGTCTCCTTTGACAGTTAAACCATTCTTCTGCAAGTCCACAACATAATAATATAACACAAGACTTTTTTTGTTATATTTTCTTTTAATCAAATTTTACACACATCCATTTTAATGCATGATTGTAACGATGACGAGTTTGACAAAATTACATCGACATCGTGATTTTGTTGAAATATTTAAAGTGTAGCTTTAACCAGAATTTTGACGGCAAACCGTAATTCTACCAAAACTAAACACTTGTATTTCATATGTTACGAAGACATATGAATCAAGAATCAAGACCAATCTAAGTGAGAATTTTTAGTTTTATGGTTGTATTTAGCATAATATCATTAAACCATGACAGCCAAATAAAAGAAAACAAAAAGGACTATTATTATATATATGCAACAAAACAACAACCTAAACTCTTCAGCTCTCATTTTCGTTCAATGTTCTTTTGAGAAATTGTCAATTTCTATTATGACAATTTGGCTTATGGTTGTGAAGAAGACAAGTCCTACATATTTCCAACCAAGGTAGGTAGAATTGACCAAGAACTATTAGGTTTGTCTCAGGCACAATATAGCATAACTCTCTCCACATCAACCCCAAACAAAAGAGATAGAGATCAAGAGGATCTAGTTATAAGAACATAAATAACATAAGAAGGAATAAACCAAAAAATTCCTTCAAGGAGCCCATAATTTATAGAGTAATAAAAGATAAATAAACATTGCAATAGCTAGGCACATCTCTTGAGAGAGAGAGAGAGAGAGAGAGAGAGAGAGAGAGAATTTATAAGGTTAAAAAACTAAATAGATCTTAATTCAACATTGCCTCTTGTTGAATCCTATTGACCATCTGGTATACAGCTGCAGCTATATCATCCACTGATCCCAACTTGCAATCATCTTCAACCTAAATAAAAAAAATTCAATGCATTTTCACTTTAATTAAGCACTTCCAAAAATTTTCAAAGAAATCTAAAGCAACAAGAAAAAGTCAAAAGAAATAACAAACACAAACCTTGACACTGAGAGAGTAAAGAACAATTTCAGCAGTAGTAGTAACATTTAAATGCAAGATTGTGAGGCGCATGTTTTGCAAACCAGATACCATTTTCAAGAGCTGTTTTGGCCTCTTTCTTGATCTTATTTTAAGATTTGCATGGTTTTCCACCATTGTCACTTCTATGTCAGCAATGCAAGATTGAATCTCACCAACTTTTTCACCAATAGTAGCTGCAGAATTAGAATTATCACACACACTACCGCTTGTTGAATACTGTGGAAATGAAAAGAACTCAGAAAATGGCATGTTGTTTGATCCACCAGCATCATCAGATTTCACCTCTCTTTCTTTCTTAGCACCAAGAAAATGAAACTTGTGCTCAAGCTCTTTAACAAAGTTAATAGCACCTCCAATTATAGAAGCTTGATCACCCTGCATTCACCAACAACAAAAAACAAACACTCAGTTTTTTGTTTTTGTCTTATCCCTCTAGTTTCTAGGAGAAGGGAGCTCTGGTGATCTAAAGTTCGGCCAAGATAATTAAATTATGCCTAATGATTGTTTCAATCACAATTCAAACTCCTGTTCTTCCTACTGATTCAACTTTAACTGAAGCTCACACTCAACTTAGAAAAAACAAAATGTTCAAGTGAGGACCAAGAACATGTAACTGCATGTTATAATCACGATGAGTTTGACGAAATCACAGTGATTTTTTTCAAACTCTAAAGTGAAGTTTATGTTAAAATCAAAGTGACACACCGTGATTCTACTAAACTCACCGTTAATCTAAACATATATTCAAAGTGATGTTATGTAAGTAGTGAGTAGTAAGTACCCTTTGGATGTAAGAATCTGGCATTAGAGAGCGAAGAATAGAAAGATACTCATTCATCTGCTTTCTTCTATTACGCTCAACAGCAATGTGAGTCATTCTCTGATTCTCAATTTCTTCTTTGTTTTTTCTGCTTCTAGCTCTGCGCCTTTTCGGACGAATAACTGTGTTCACAGAAGGTGAAGCCTGAAAGTTTTGAGTGTTATTAGTATTACTACTTGGATCAGTAGTGGTTTCTTGAACTTCATTCAAATGGGGTGGTGAAAAAGTGGAACTATTGTTATTCCAATCTACATAAGAACAATTATTCTCTGTTTGGTTTTCTACAAAACTGAAAGATCTTTGTTCTTGTTGTTCTTTTGCAACAAGAGTGTTGAAGTTGAAGTTGTAAAAGTCTTTGATTCCATAACTAAAAGGATCTTGTGTTTGTGGATAAACCACTGCTTCTAGTGCCATGTCTTTCACTCTATCTCTTTCCTCTTCAGGTAAACACATAACAATCAATCAATTTTATTTGTATCCTTCAAGGGAAAGTGGAAGATGATGATGATGAATAAAATGTTAAGTATTTTTGGGCTTTATAAAGGCCTTGTTCAAGGATACAATGGACAGTGATTTTTGCACGTGAAATTCCATTAAATGTATATAGATCATTAACTTTACACGGTTAAATAATAATATTAAAGATATAGTTTGCCAAGATTAATTGAATGATGGTTGTTAGATAAAATCAAAGCAATTTTAGTCAGTATCACTACTATTTTATTTTAGCGCATGTGGTTCTTTAAGTTTGATTCATTTCCTCGATTGGTCTTTTAAGTTTTTTTCCTCGATACTGACCTTTAAATTACATTATGTTTGCATTGTAAGTCCTTTGTCTCACTTTCAACAAGACCAATGCAATTTAAAGCATTTGATCATTAGAAACTCTACCAAATGTTGCAACAATATGTCACTCATACTAATTCTTCAGAAAACAACCATAAAACCTTATAAACAATCTAAATATCCTGATTTTTTTTCTACAACCATTTTGGCACAATCAATGTCTTTTAACTTCCTCCAATTGCAAAGTAGCTTGGACAAGCAACTCACTTCACAGTTTGGATTAGATTTTAATATTTTATGACAATAATTCGAGAAAAAGCTCAAAATAAAGGACAAGCATGCATAATTTAATATAAACTAAAGGCAAATGGTGCAAACTTAATATAGCATAAAAAGTCAATTTGAAGGAAAAAATTAAATGACCAATTCAAAGGAAAAAAAACATAAAGATCCAATGTTTTTTGTGCAATAGGGAGTCTGAGACGATTGAAATGAGACAATGCTTTTGGACTAGCTTTAGTCATCTTTGGTTGCCTCCACGCGTGTCAGCTCAAATGAGCTCATCTAACAATGATGAATGGAAAGTATTTCTCATCAAAACTCGAGAAAAAGGCTCAACACATATGGGGGAGTTAAAAACTCACCCCATATAGGATCAAAGCAACAAACAGCGCAATAAAAAGCAACAAACATTTATATTTTTTGTTTTAATCAGGATCAAAATTTCATAAAAAATACCATTCATAATTTTCAAACAGCGCAATAAAAAGAGTGTGCCCGTCTTTTCGCTTATATAAAATTTGTTTGAGGAGATATAAAGATATAAATCTACTAAAAATATATAAAATTCGAAGTCCAGCAAAATTTTACAATCGTCCTTATTAAAACTCATGATCTCCTTAATTTTATGTGCATAATGGTCATTTTGCAAAATTTAATTTATTTGTTTTTTAAAAATTAATTACGGATAATGGTCATCAAAAGTGTAACAAATTTCAACGGATAACTATGGAACTAATTTATTTGTTTTTTAAAAAATTAATTACGGATAATGATCATATCTACTAACAATATATAAAAATCGAAGTCCAACAAAATTTCATAATCGTCTTTATTAAAACTCATGCTCTCCTTAATTTTATAATCGTCCAACAAACATTGAATGATGTTTTGCATATAAAATAAAAATTTATTTAGTAGAAACACTACATTGATGTTTATATATTGAAAACAATCATGAGTTTTCAATATTTTATCATTTCAACTTTCTAATATACTAGCGAAAAGACGGGAACTCTTTCTGCTCTTTTTATTGCGCTAACGTTTGAAAATTATGAACGGTGTTTTTTGTGAAATTTTGATTTTGATTAAAAGTAAAAATATAAATGCTTTTTGCTTTCAAATTATAACAAATTACACTAACCATGATTATCTATTTCAATGACACCAACAATATAACAAAAAAATATACTCATATCGTTTGTTACACTTTTTATAGGATAAAGGAAAAAAAAAATTGGACACGTATATTCATATCGTGTTTGTTACACTTTTATTTTAATATTTGAATTTATTATTATCTATTTGTTATATGTGCTATTTGTATTGAAAGTTAAGGGTAGTTTTGGAAAGAGAAAAAGTCAGCCCAAAAGAGTCAACACATGCTATTTTCTTTACATATAGTATAGATGTATATAAAATTTGTTTATGCAGAAATAAACATTTAAAATCTGCAACGGGAACAATGAAAACATTGAACGATGTTTTGCATATAAAATAAAAATTTAATTAATAGAAACACTACATTAATGTTGATATTTTGAAAATAGTCACAAGTTTTCAAAATTTTATCATATCGACTATCACATATCGTACATAAAAAATTTCTTCTGCATATATAAGCATATAAAATCCTTCACGAGTGCGGTTTAAATATTTAACGGTGTTTTAAATATAAAATAAAAATTTATTTAATAGACACACTACATTAATGTTGATATTATAAAATAGTCATGAGTTTCCAAAATTTTATCATATCGACTTTCTCATATATGTATATAAATTTTGTTTCAGCAGATATAAACATTTAAAATAAAAACGTTTTGCATATAAAATAAAATTTTAATTAATAGAAACACTACATTAATCTTGATATTTTAAAAATAGTCACGGATTTTCAAAATTTTATCATATCTCGACTATCACATATCGTACATAAAAAATTTCTTCTGCATATATAAGCATATAAAATCTTCAACGAGTGTGGTTTAAATATTTAATGGTGTTTTAAATATAAAATAAAAATTTATTTAATAGACACAATACATTAATGTTGATATTTTGTAAATAGTCACGAGTTTTCAAAATTTTATCACATCGACTTTCTTATATATGTATATAAAATTTGTTTCTGCAGATATTAACATTTGAAATCTGCAACACGAGCGGTGCAAATATTGAACGATGTTTTGTATATAAAATAAAAATTTAATTAATAGAAACACTGCATTAATCTTGATATTTTCAAAATAGTTACGAGTTTTCAAAATTTTATCATATCGACTATCACATATCGGTACATAAAAACTTTCTTCTGCATATATAAGCATATAAAATCATCATCGTGTGCCGTTTAAATATTTAACGGTGTTTTAAATATAAAATAAAAATTTATTTAATAGACACACTACATTAATGTTGATATTTTGAAAATAGTCAGGAGTTTCCAACATTTTATCTTATCGACTTTCTCATACGAGTTTTGTATATTTTGCCCATAAAATCATCAACGAGTGCCGTTTGATATTTTGCCCATTAATTACGAGTTTTGTATATAAATTTGTTTATGCAGATACAAGTACATAAAATCTAAAACGAGTGCGGTGCAAACATTGAACGGTTTTTTGCATATAAAATACAAAGTTATTTAATAGAAACACTACATTAATTTTGATTTTGAAAATAGTCATGAGTTTTCAAAATTTTATCATATCAACTTTCTCATATATCTACATAAAAATTTGTTCTCGCATATATGAGCAAATAAAATCCATAACTGGTGTGACTCAACTATTTAACAAAGTTTTGTATATATAAGAGAAAAATATTTAATAGAAACATTACATTAATACTCATAATTTTCATTTAATATCTATAAACATTCCACAATATTAACAATCTAATTAATTTTTATATAATTATCGCAATGTTACGCGCACAAGTCTTGTACTAGTTTTTATGAAAATAGACAGAGAGTCAACATATTCACGGTAAATGAGGGCTCGTTAAAATTTATGGCCTTGTAAATAGGGACCTCTCACTTCATCGAGCATGTCTAGACTATCTTTCTGATTTTCATCGTTTTCTTCCTCGTTAGTGTGTTATCAACGCCAACTCGTGATGTCAATTTCTATAGGTATGATAACATTTGCGACATGCACCAGCTTGTAGGGAGTTTCACAAGTAGAAAAATGAGGGGTTGTATGATAAAACCATAATGCCTAATATAACTTCTCTGCCCACCATCTTTTCACTTCATCGAGTTTTTTCTTCAAGTCAGATAGGACCACATTCTTACGGATTCTACTTTCCAATTGGGTTGAGGATGTTCCATCGATGTGAACTTGTTCTGAATGCCTAAGTTTTCGCAGAATTCTATGACGACTAAGTTGGTAAACTATATAAGAGAGTGATATTGTAATTCAAAAGCTTGTATTATTTGACAGAAATGCCTTTACATATATAGAATAATGTATGTGCTAATTGATGCAAACAAATACAATTATAATTACATTAAATAAAATATTGTAAGTCAATAACCGAATGGTACAACTGTGGATATGCATATAATGGTACATGATGTAATTGCAACAAATTAGGAATCCTTGTTGATTTGGTCAACATAACTGTTGCAATGTACATGGGCTCCAATACTCCCCCTCAAGATGAAGGTACTATCAATGACCTTCATCTTTCTCGTAAGTTCTTGAAACCGTGATATTGGTAATGGTTTTGTGAGAAGGTCTGCAATTTGATTTTTGTTGAGTATTTTGGTGTTGACTGCATGTTTTGGCAAATCCAGTGTGTTGAATAGAAGCATCTCCATGTTTAGAACAAGTCTTCAGTTGCAAGAAACTTGATTTGAAGCTGTTCAGAAGCTCTTTTGCTCTTCAGAAGCTGAAAGTTACTTCAGAAGCTGAAATGTGGTTCTGAAGCATCAGACGCACTGTAGCAGAGTTGACTTTTGTTGACTTCTTCAGAAGCTGCATTTGTGCAAGTTATTTCTGCATGAATCTTGGCGAGATTTATCAAGGATTTATCCTCGCATATTGCTTCTATAATGCTGGTTGATTTGAAGAAGATTTATTGAAGATTTGGCATGTTTTTATGCAAGTTCGTATTTTTCTGAAGCAATCTTTAAAAGATTCAATGCTGGTTTATTTGTTTCCTTATTGGATCATTCATAATTCAGAAATAGATTAATTTCAGAAGATTTAGTGCATAATTAAGAGACTTGCTGAAGGTTATAAAAGGAGGAGTGCTGCTGCTATTCAAGATATACGTTTATTGAAGAAAATCAGAGAATTGAGTCTTAGAGTTTTAAGCTGTTAGTTTTATTTGTGCACCACTCATTGTTTGAGTTGGTTTAGGAGTTTTATTGAGTTGTAAATTCATTCTAAGCCTGTAGGTACGAATGAAGGTTTGTTATTGAAGTATTGTTTGAGAATTGGGTAGTTTTCAGGGTTGTTCAAGTGCTGGGTTGCAGTTGCTTGAATAGGAAGTTAGTGGTTACTAATACTCAACGTGTTGGGTAGAAGTCTGACTAGGTGGAGATTGATTGCTTGGGATAGGAACTGGGAGTCAGTGTCTGAGTCTTAAGGATTAATTCCAATAGTAGATTTCCTTCCTGGATTGGTATCCCCCAGAGTAGGAGGTGTTTACTCCGAACTGGGTTAACAAACCTTGTGTTCTTTAGCTTTCCTGCACTTTTAATGTCTGCTACTTAACTGTTTTTAATTGTGCTAAGTTATTGTTCAGAACCTGTTAACTTTGTGTTATTGCCTGGCCAGAATTTCAATTGGCATCAGAGCAGGCACCCTGCCTGTGTTTTGGGTGAGATCCAGAGGAGTTAATTTCTGGCAAGCATGGATAGAGAAGGAGGCTATGTCAATAGACCACCCCTACTTGATGGCACAAATTATGAGTACTGGAAATCCAGGATGTGTGCATTCCTGAAATCCATTGACAACATAACTTGGAAAGCTGTGATTAAGGGCTGGGATCATCCTGTGATTTTGGACAAGGATGGGAACAAGACTGAGGTTCTGAAGCCTGAAGAAGAATGGACCAAAGCTGAAGATGATCTGTCATTGGGAAATTCAAAAGCTTTGAATGCAATTTTTAATGGTGTGGATCAGAATATGTTCAGACTTATCAAGCAATGTACAGTTGCAAAGGAGGCCTGGGAAATTTTAAAAACAACTCATGAAGGAACTTCTAAGGTGAAGATGTCCAGATTGCAGTTGCTGACCACCAAGTTTGAGAACCTGAAGATGAAGGAGGATGAAACCATACAAGATTTCTACATGAATGTGTTGGACATGGCAAATTCCTTTGATTATCTTGGGGAAAAGATGTCTGATGAAAAGATAGTAAGAAAAATCCTCAGGTCCCTGCCCAGAAGATTTGATATGAAGGTTACAGCCATAGAAGAAGCTCATGACATCACCACCATGAAGGTTGAGGAGCTGATTGGGTCTTTGTTAAATTTTGAGACTGCATTCTGCAAACAGGCTGATAAGAAAGGGAAAGGAGTAGCATTTGCAGTTAATTCAGGAGCTGATGATCAACAAGAGTCTGATGAGGAGGATAATGATTTATCAGAAGCTCTAGTGTTGCTTGGAAAACAATTCAACAAAATTCTGAAGAAGGTTGACAGAAAATCCAGAACCAAAGGTCAGAATTTCAGATTCAGTAACAAGAAGCAACAAACTGATGAGAAGAAGACCAAGTCTGAGGAGAAAAGTAACCAAGCCAAAGGTGTGCAGTGCTTTGAGTGTGAGGGTTATGGACATATCAAAACTGAATGTCCTACTTTTCTTAAGAAGCAGAAAAAGAAAAGTCTAGCTGTTTCATGGTCTGATGATGATTCTGAAGAAGATGCTGCAAGTGAATCTGCTAAGGGTGACACAAGTCTCATGGTTAAGTTACAGTCTCAGAAATCAGAAGCTCTTACAAAGTCTGAACTATTTTTAGAGTCTGAAACCTTGTCTGTGTCTGACTCAGAGTCTGAAGGTTCACAAGTGTCTGAAGCCAGAGCTGAAAAACTCTCTTATGATGAACTGGCTGACACTTACAAAAGGCTATACACCAGAAGTATAGATGTTTGCAAGGAAGTTCTGGATCAGAAGGAGACTATTTTTCAACTGCAGGCTGAAAAAGGAGAACTTTTGGTGCAAAATTCAGAACTAAAAGAAGTGAACCAACTGAACTCCCAACTTGATCAAATGAGAAGCAAGTTAGGATGACGAACTCTGCTACTGATAAGTTGGAGGACATTTTAGAGAATCAGAAACAAGGAAAAACTGGTTTAGGATTTGTGGATGAGAGTCTGAACCTCAAGCAGAAAAATCCAGTTAAACAGTTTGTTCCTGCTACTCAGACTCATGATCCTATGATTGGAACATCTCAGATGAAACCTCAGAAGGTAGCCCAGATGCAAGGACAGAAGCAAACTCAGATGAGACCTCAGAAGCATACTCAGATGAGACCTCAGAAGCATACTCAGATGAGACCTCAGAAGTATGTTCAGATGCAACCCCAGAAGTTCAACAGAAGAAGGAGGAATCATACCTGGACCTGTCATCATTGTGGTAAGAAGGGACATATTAAACCGTTTTGCTTTAAACTGTATGGTTATCCTGAACACTTTCAATATAGAAGAGTGCAACCAGCTGCACCCAGACACAATGTTCAGAAAGTGTGGAAACCTAAGGTTCAAAATGTAGGCCTGATTGCTCATACCTCATTAAGAGCCACTTCTAGAGAGGACTGGTACTTTGACAGTGGTTGTTCAAGGCACATGACTGGTGTTAAGAAGCTGCTGAGTAATATAAGACCTTATTCCAGAAGCTATGTGACATTTGTAGATGGAGCAAGAGGTGAGATACTGGGTATTGGTGATTTAATCAGTGAAGGTTTGCCTAGATTGAATGATGTGCTATTGGTGAAAGGTTTAACCTCTAATCTGATCAGTATTAGCCAACTTTGTGATCAAGACTTAAAGGTTAATTTCAACAAGCAAGAGTGTTTTGTGACTGATCAAGAAGGTAAGGTTCAGATGAGGGCTGCAGATCCAAAGATAACTGTTATTTATGGGTGTCTGAACAAGAAAGAAGCCTGACTTCTTGTCTCATGAGCTCAGAAGAAGAAGTCAGACTCTGGCACCAGAAATTGGGTCATCTGCATCTGAAAGGCATGAAAAAAATCCTAAGTACTAAAGCTATCAGAGGTGTACCTAATCTGAAGATCAATGAGGACAGTGTTTGTGGTGATTGTCAAATTGGGAAACAAACAAGAAAGTCTCATCCCAGATTAGTTCATCAGGTAACTACTAAAGTACTAGAACTTTTACATATGGATTTAATGGGGCCTATGCAAGTAGAAAGTATTGGAGGTAAAAGGTATGCATTTGTTATGGTTGATGACTACTCAAGATACACATGGAACAGTTTTGTTAGAGAGAAGTCTGATACTTTTGAAGTATTTAAAGAGCTGTGCATTCAATTACAAAGGGAAAAAGACTGTGGTATTGTCAGAATCAGAAGTGATCATGGCAAAGAATTTGAAAACAAGAGTTTCTCAGAATTCTGTGCTTCTGAAGGTATAAAACATGAGTTCTCTGCACCTATCACACCTCAGCAAAATGGTGTAGTTGAGAGGAAGAATAGAACATTAGCAGAATGTGCAAGGGTAATGCTGCATGCTAAGAAGTTACCTTATATGTTTTGGGCTGAAGCCATGAATACTGCCTGCTATATCCATAACAGAGTTACTTTAAAGAAGGGAACAACATGTACTTTATATGAATTATGGAAAGGGAGAAAGCCAACTGTGAAATACTTTCATGTGTTTGGGAGCAGATGTTACATTTTGGCTGACAGAGAAAATAGGAGAAAACTGGATCCTAAGTCTGATGAAGGTATATTTTTGGGATATTCAGTAAACAGCAGAGCATATAGGGTGTTTAACTCAAGAACAAAAGTTGTAATGGAGAGCATCAATGTTGTTATTGATGATCTGTCTGCTGAGAATGAAAGGGATGGGTCTGAAGTTATTCTAGAGTCTGAAGCCTCAGAAGAACAAACTTCAGAAGCAGAAAATCATCCAGAGTCTGAAGATGCAGAAGTTCATCCTGAACATGTTCCTACTAGCAAAGGGCCATCAATTAGAGTTCAGAAGGATCATCCTAAAGAGCTAATCATTGGGAGTTTGGATCAAGGGGTCAGAACCAGGAGATCAGACTCAGCTGCCACTGATTCATGTTTTGTGTCTAAGTTTGAACCCAAAAATGTGAAAGAAGCCCTAACTGATGAATTTTGGATTGAAGCCATGCAAGATGAGTTGAATCAATTCAAAAGGAGTGAAGTGTGGGATCTGGTTCCAAGACCTGAAGGGTTGAATGTGATTGGCACTAAATGGATATACAAGAATAAAACAGATGAAAATGGTACTGTGGTCAGAAACAAGGCAAGGTTGGTTGCTCAGGGTTATACTCAAGTTGAGGGATTGGATTTTGATAAGACCTTTGCTCCTGTGGCCAGACTAGAGTCCATAAGATTGCTGTTGGGTGTTTCCTGTATTCTCAAGTTTAAGCTATTTCAGATGGATGTGAAGAGTGCATTTCTGAATGGATATCTGCAAGAAGAAGTTTATGTAGAACAACCTAAGGGTTTTATGGATCATCAGTTTCCAGATCATGTGTACAAATTGAAGAAAGCCTTATATGGATTGAAGCAAGCACCTAGAGCATGGTATAAAAGAATGACTCAGTTTCTTGTTGCTCAAGGATACAGAAAAGGTGGTTCTGATAAGACCTTATTTGTGAAAGATCAAGATGGAAGTCTGATGATTGCTCAGATCTATGTAGATTGTGTTTGGAGGAATGTCAGATAAAATGGTTAAAGTATTTGTCCAGCAAATGCAATCTGAATTTGAAATGAGCTTAGTTGGTGAACTGACATACTTTCTTGGATTGCAAGTTAAGCAAATGGAAAACACTATCTTTATTTCTCAGAGTTAATATGCTAAAAACATTGTGAAAAAGTTTGGTATGGAATCTACTGCTCATAAAAGGACACCAGCTGCTACTCATCTGAAGTTGACCAAAGATGAACATGGAGTTTCAGTAGATCAAAGCCACTACAGAAGTGTGATAGGAAGCCTATTGTACTTGACTGCAAGCAGACCTGATATTACATTTGCTATTGGAGTTTGTGCAAGATATCAAGCTGATCCTAAAATGAGTCATCTAACTCAAGTGAAGAGAATTCTGAAATAAGTGAATAGCACAAGTGATTTTGGGATCATGTATTCTCATAGTTCAAGTTCTGATTTAATGGGATTTTGTGATGCTGACTGGGCTGGAAGTGCTGATGACAGGAAGAGCACCTCAGGAGGTTGTTTCTTTTTGGGAAATAATCTAATTTCTTGGTTCAGCAAGAAACAAAACTGTGTTTTATTGTCAACTGCTGAGGCTGAGTATATTGCTGCTGGGAGTAGTTGCTCACAACTGGTGTGGATGAAGCAAATGCTTGAAGAATACAACATTGAACAAGGAACTATGACCCTATTTTGTGACAATTTGAGTGCAATTAACATCTCTAAGAACCCTATTCAGCACAGCAGAACTAAACATATAGATATCAGACACCACTTTATCAGAAATCTTGTGGAAGATAAAATCATTCAGCTGGAACATGTGGTTACTGAAGAACAAGTTGCTGACATTTTCACAAAGGCTTTAGATGCTAAACAGTTTGAAAATCTGAGGAGCAAGTTAGGTGTTTGTTTACATGAAGAATTATAGCAATTAAAGCAAACTGGATGTGAGGAAGATAGAGTACCTGCCAGCTTTGTTAATGCTAAGTGTTATGATGTGTCTGATCCTAAGTCTAAAGTTAAATCTGGAACAGATTGTGAAGATATTTCTATAGTTTTCAATCCTTATGTGATGCATGTGTTTTGTCATAATTTTGTGGCTAAAAAGGGGGAGAAAAACTTGTGTTGGTGTTCAGAATGTATTCAGACATGTTTGTTCAGAATTCAGATGTTTCAGAAGCTGTCTGTTTTGTTCAGAATTCATAACCAATGCAACATGAGATGTGCTGATGATATTGAGGGGGAATGTGTGTCTCAGGGGGAGTCCATGAGCGATAACATCCTGAGTGAAGAGATGTTTGTGGTCCTGAAGTGTTTCAAAATTTTCAGAATTTTTCAGAAATCAGAAGTAAGGGGGAGTGTTGTGAAGCTAGACTGTTTGTTTATGTGTTTGTAAAGCTTTAGGGGGAGTATTTTTGTGATGATCAGGAGTTGATCAGTAACTGCTTTATGTGTGTATCAGTGTTCAGAAGCTGAAACTGATTGGTTTTTAATGTGAACATAGCTTGAATCCGCTGCTAATCTGTTTGCTATGTTATATATTTGTGGAGTTCTTCATTGCTGAGATAGTCTTATGGGAGATTGAAGAGCTTGTCATGTGTGAACATTGGTTTTAGCCAAAAATTTACCAAAGGGGGAGATTGTTGAGTATTTTGGTGTTGGCTGCATGTTTTGGCAAATCCAATGTGTTGAATAGAAGCATCTCTATGTTTAGAACAAGTCTTCAGTTGCAAGAAACTTGATTTGAAGCTGTTCAGAAGCTCTTTTGCTCTTCAGAAGCTGAAAGTTACTTCAGAAGCTGAAATGTGGTTCTGAAGCATCAGACGCACTGTAGCAGAGTTGACTTTTGTTGACTTCTTCAGAAGCTGCATTTTTGCAAGTTATTTCTGCATGAATCTTGGCAAGATTTATCAAGGATTTATCCTCGCATATTGCTTCTATAATGCTGGTTGATTTGAAGAAGATTTATTGAAGATTTGGCATGTTTTTATGCAAGTTCGTATTTTTCTGAAGTAATCTTTAAAAGATTCAATGCTGGTTTATTTGTTTCCTTATTGGATCATTCATAATTCAGAAATAGATTAATTTCATAAGATTTAGTGCATAATTAAGAGACTTGCTGAAGGTTATAAAAGGAGGAGTGCTGCTGCTATTCAAGATATACGTTTATTGAAGAAAATCAGAGAATTGAGTCTTAGAGTTTTAAGCTGTTAGCTTTATTTGTGCACCACTCATTGTTTGAGTTGGTTTAGGAGTTTTATTTAGTTGTAAATTCATTCTAAGCCTGTAGGTACGAATGAAGGTTTGTTATTGAAGTTTTGTTTGAGAACTGGGTAGTTTTTAGGGTTGTTCAAGTGGCTGGGTTGCAGTTGCTTGAATAGGAAGTTAGTGGTTACTAATACTCAGCGTGTTGGGTAGAAGTCTGACTAGGTGGAGATTGATTGCTTGGGATAGGAACTGGGAGTCAGTGTCTGAGTCTTAAGGATTAATTCCAATAGTGGATTTCCTTCCTGGATTGGTATCCCCCAGAGTAGGAGGTGTTTACTCCGAACTGGGTTAACAAACCTTGTGTTCTTTAGCTTTCCTGCACTTTTAATTTCTGCTACTTAACTGTTTTTAATTGTGCTAAGTTATTGTTCAGAACCTGTTTGGTTCAGAACCTGTTAACTCTGTGTTATTGCCTGGCCATAATTTCAATTTTTGTTGACACATGGCTGACTGAAAGTTTTCTGGCATGAACTTGCTCTCGAACAAAATGATAGTCCATGGATATGTGTTTCATTCTTGAATGTAGAATTGGATTAGAACAAACATAGGTAGCTCCGACATTATCACATAAAAGCTTAGGAGGTTGAGATATTGTAATGTGTAGTTCTAAAATAAGATTAGTGAGCCACATGATTTTGGTGGTAGTTGTAGCTACCGCACGATATTCTGCTTTTGTGGATGAGCGAGCTACTATTCGTTGCTTCTTTGAGAGCCAGGAGATAGGATTACCACCAAAAAATATAAGATATGCATAAGTGGATGTGCGATCATCGAGATTGCCACCCCAATCAGCATCAATGTAGGCGAGAAATTGAAAGGAGTGTGGTTTCCTAAGCATGATACCAAAGTTAATAGTCGATTTGAGGTACCTAAGTAACCTTTTAAGGTGCTGGAAGTGGAGGGTGGTAGGTTTGTGCATGAATTGAGAGAGTTTGTTGACATCAAATGGACATCGGGTCATGTGAGGTTTAGGTACTGCAAGGTTCCTATGATTTTTCTGTATTGAGTGGAATCAGTGATGAGGCTGCCATCATACAGTGTGAGTGTTGCAGTGGAAGATAGAGGTGAGGGTGATGGTTTAGCATCAGCCATGTCGAATTTATCCAAAATGTCATGTATATACTTGTGTTGTGAAAGGAACATTTTAGCACCTCTAGGAATTAACTCAACTCCTAGAAAATAGTGTGGGGTACCCATATTTTTGAGAGAGAACCGTTGGGACAAAGATTTGATAAAATGAGTGAGGAACTTTGTTTCATTACCAGTGAGTAAAAGATCATCAACATAGACCAAAAAATAAGCAATGGTTGTACCTTTGTGATATATGAACAATGAAGGATCATTCTTACTCATGTGGAACCCACTAGCAATAATGAAGGTTTTGAGAGCATCATACCATGCTCTTGGTGCTTGTCGTAAACCATAGATAGCTTTGTGGAGTTTACAAACATGGTGGGGTTGTTGAGTATCTTTCAAATCGGGGGGCTGAGCCATGTAAACATCTTCCTCTAGAGTTCCTTGGAGGAAAGCATTGTTGACATCTAGTTGATGAATACTCCACTGATATCCAAGTGCAATGGTGAGAATGAACTTAATTGTTTGTGGACGAATAACAGGTGCAAATGTCTCTTTAAAATCTATTCCTGGACATTGTGTGTATCCTTTTGCAACCATAAGAGCTTTGTATCTAGAGATAGTGCCATATGTATTTCTTTTTATTCGGAACAACCATTTACATTCAACAATGTTGTGGCCAGAAGGTGGTGGAACTAGAGTCCAGGTACCATTGCGTATTAAGGCATCAAATTATTCTGAAATGGCTTGTCTCCAATGAGGATGTTGCAAGGCTTGTCTAATGTTAGATGGTTCAAGATTCTCGGGTAGAGGATGATGAGAGACATGGAAACTTTGGTTTGGCTTAAAGATGTTATTTTTTATCTTGTTTGCATACGGTGACTAGTGGTGGCTGCAACATTTTGGTTAATGGAAATGGATAAAGAAGTTGATGAAGAATAATTTTTACCTGATGAAGTATGTGAACCCAAAGGAGCCTCATGGACTGAGTTGTTAGACACAGTGGCCAATGGATTCAAATGGGGTATGTCTTGAGGAGTTAGTGATGGAGCTGGGTTAGGTGGAGGTTGTGAACGTAAGGGTAGGATAGTGTGTGGTTCTAAAGGTATAGTTGGGAATGTTGGAATGATGGTTGATATTGGTTTGATGATGGATTGATATGGATAATTGTTGTCATAAAATTTGACATGCCGTGATGTATAGATTTTATGAGTTATAGGATCAAGACATTGGTAGGCATATTTGGAGGGTGAATATCCTATGAAGATGCAAGGATTAGACCTAGGTTGAAGTTTGTTGGTTGTATAAGGTCTTAGCCATGGGAAACAAAGACACCCAAAAGCATGTATATAATGTAATGGATGATTTTTGTGATAAAGAATTTGGTGTGGTGTCTACATGTCGAGATTGGGTGTTGGTAGTCTATTGATGAGGTATGCGGCTGTTCGGAAGGCAAAGAACCAAAATATGGGTGGGAGTTTGGCATGATGGAGTAAAGCACGTGCAGTTTCTACAATATGCTTATGGCGTCTTTCAGTCGTTGCATTAAGTTCAGGTGTATGTGGTGTAATGAGAAATGCCATTTGTTGAGAGAAATTGTTTAAGTTTAATATATTCACCTTTGTTGTCTGAATAAAGTATAGTGATTGGTAAATTAAAAACTTTTCAACAATAGCTTTGAATTGTGGAAAGATAACAGAGACATCAAATTTATTTTTCATTGGATATAACCAAATATATTTGGAGAAATGATCTACAAATATTAAGTAATATAAGTAGCCATCTAAGGACCTAATAGGAGCAGGGCCTCATACATCACTGTAAATTAGTTCTAGTGGCCTATTGCTTATAATACTAGAAGAAGTAAAAGGAAGCTTATGGCTTTTGGAACATCCACAAGAGATGCATGGTGATGAATTACTCAACTTTATTTGATGAAGGGAAATAAGATGTCTCATTATTCTTTCACTAGGATAACCAAGGATATGGTGCCATGTTGGATGGGACGAGGAGGTGGTGATTAAGGTTGTGGGATGGTTGATGGAATGAGGTAGATGGTAGAGTCTGTGGCTATCCAGTCCTTTGAGGAGAGGCTCCTTTCTCTTCAAATCCTTCACCAAAAAACAATCAGAAAAAAATTCAATGGAAATTGGGTTAGTTTGGCACAAGGTTGATACAAATAACAAATTTTTTGAGATATTTGGAACATGAAACAATTGAGGTAGGTAAAAATTTTGATTTTTTTTGTGGGTAAGACAAGTTTACCTGTGTGAGCAATTGGAAGAGTGTTACCATCTCCTACTGTGATGTGATCATTGCCACGATAAGGGTTGGTGAGATGGAGTTGATCCAGATCATTGGTGACATGATGAGTTGCCCCGGAGTCAAGGATTCAATTCAGATCAATGTGAGACAGTGCATAACGAGTATGATGAGCAACTGGGCGGCGGTTAGGGTAACCTGAAGGATAACCATGAAGCTTATAACACACTTTTACCGTGTGATTTGGTTTGTCACAATATTGACAAGTGACAACCTTTGAGGATTGCGGAGATTGGTTAATGTTTAAGGAGTAGTTGGATTTGTTTGGTGGATAGCCATGTTTGGCAGAGTTTAGTTTGCCTTTGTATGCTGCATGAGCTGAGGTAACTGGAGGAGTGACATCATCACGAGTGAGGTGGGTTTCATAATCTTGTAGTAGATCATGAAATTATTCAAACCCAATAGGATTTTCACGAGTACGAAGAGCAGCAGATATTTCTTTGTACTCCGGACCAAGGTCGTTGAGCGTGTGGATAACTAGATCAATATCATCTAGTGGTGATTTGATGACAGCAAGTTCATCTGAAAGTGCCTTAATACCGTGTAGGTATTCTGTGACAGATTTGGAGCCTTTGATGTACCTTGTTAGTCGCTCCTTGAGTTGCATGATACGTGTTCGCGTTTTGCTAGCGAAGGTTTTATTGAGTATGTCCCATGCTTGTTTAGAGTTTTATGCACTGCCAAGCATTATGACAACATTCTGATCCATGGAGGAGAGAATGGCATGAAGTATGAGTTGATCTTGCCTTGTCCAATACTCATAATCACCATGTGTTTTGGTTGGACAAAGTTTGGTGCCATCTACAAAATTGAGCAGATCATAACCAATGAGAAGGGCGTTGAATTGCACCTTCCAAGCTGGAAAATTTAAACCTGTCAGGTTGATGGAGGATTGGGTGTATAGGACAATTACATTGGTAGTTTCATTGATGGCAATGGTGTGGCAAGACATTTTGAAAGGTTTGGATCGGTGATGTTAAGCTAACAAGCGATTGATACCATATAAGAGAGTGATGTTGTAATTCAAAAGCTTGTATTATTTGACATAAATGCCTTTACATATATGGAATAATGTATGTGCTAATTGATGCAAATAAATACAATAATAATTACATTAAATAAAATGATGTAAGCCAATAACTGAATGGTACATCTGTAGATATGCATATAATGGTACATGATCTAATTGCAACAAATTAGGAATCCTTGTTGATTGGTCAACATAATCATTGTAATGTACATGGGCTCCAATAAACTAAGTGTCATTATCTTGTACAATATACTAAGGGAGTATGATCTTGAAAATAATTTTCTTCCATTAAAATTTACAAACTCCTTATGTAGTGATTGTAGCCACTGTTTGACCTCAACCCATTTTGTGAAGTAATCCTCTCATACGATCAAGAACTTCAGATGCCCTGGTGCTGAAGGGAATAAACCAAGAATGTCTATTCCCCACATGTAGAAAAGCCAAGGAGAGAATACTTAGTGTAGGATATCTGCTAGGAAATGATGGAGGCTTACAAAACTTTGGCACTTATTGCACCTTTTAACAAAGTTTGATTTGTCGATAATCAAAGTCGGCTGATAAAAGCATGCCTTGATGATCTACCTTGTCAATTATCTTCCTCCTATACGACTTCTAGAAATACCTCCATGAACTTCATCCATTATTACACAAGCTTCAACCTCATTAAAAAATAAGATTATTGGTACATTTACTCCCATCTTGTACAATGTTCCATCGAAAGAGTGTATTTTGCTTCGTTTTTCCTTAATTTTCTTACTTCCTTGGGGGACTCAGAATGTTTCTCGTCTTGTAGATATTTGATGATGGTTGTTATCTAACTGGCTCTCTGTTTGACGGGGATGATAATTATATCTTCCTTACTGTGAGTCGAGATGGTTTCCTCACAACCATGTTGTTCCCGGGCTTTTTAGTGTTAGTTAGCTTAGTTATGAACTCTTCTCTTTTGCGCTCTAGGAGCATAAATTAGTTCATAGAAACAAAAATTACCTGTTGGGAACCAGACCTTCTAAAAATACGTCATCAACTATATGTCTTTAGTTTGGTATTCTCCAGTTACTTGACTTATGACTAGTTGGGAGTCACTTTTGGCCCTTAATTCCTTGACTTCAATCTCTATTGCAAGCTTCACGCCTACAATGAGAGCTTCATATTCGTCTTCGGTATTGTGTGCCTTGAATTCACAATGGAGAGATTGTTCAATCATTACTTTCTACGGTCCTTTAAGTACTACTCCAACATCGCTTCCCTTGAGATTCCATCAACTGATAAAATCCATGTTTGGAACATTTAACATTGGCTAGGGACGACAACTACACAACTAAGTCGTCCAATACTTGAGCTTTGATACTTCCCATTGGAAGGAAGACTGCATCGAATTCAGATTATTCTACCTAACCACACAACATTCTCCTTGCTAAACCTGGTTTTTTGAGCACATATTTGAAGGGATAATTCGTCTTCACCATTATCATGTTACTTTGAAAGTAAGGCCTTAAGCACTTTGTTATTGTTATGACGACAACTACACCACTATCATTTTTTATTTTATTTTACCTTATTTCTTCACCTTTGAATACTAACAAATTATATTGATTTCTCTTTGCCTTCGATTTCTTGTACTAAAATGGGACTAAGAGCATGCTCAGTGACCAGTAAGTACAAATAGACAAAAATTCCTTCCTTCGGACAAGTTAGAATTAGAAGAGATGATAAAAACGTCTTCGATTCTGGAAAGCCTTTTCACATTCATGAGTCCACATAAATCTCTCTCTTTTTTCTTAGAGTTATGAAAAAGTGGAAAGCATTATCCCATGCGCAAGACATGAATTTGGATAGTGCAAATGTTCTCCCCATCAAATATTGAACTTCTTTAACGCTCGATGGGCTCCTCATGAATATAATGTATTGACATTTGTACGGGTTAACTTATTTAACTCTATTGGTCAACATGAAACCTAGTAACTTCCCTGCTTGGACTCTGAATAAACACTTCACTAGGTTAAGACGCATGGTGTACTCTCTGACCGAGCTTAGAATTTGTTCTAAGTCATGATGGTGAGATCCTCGTTCTTTGTCATGCTCCTTTACTCCGTGGTAGATGTACCACTGGTTTAAATATGGGTCGATTTGTGCTCTTGACTTCGATGGCAATTCAACCAATATCGTCTGCATGACTTCCTTTAAAATACGACTTCTCCTGGCATTCATGATGATGTTTGGGAAGTTGTAGTGTCTACATTCTTCTTGGCGGTAGTTTTGGTTATTGCACTGGTTTCCTTCTAGTCTTTTTGGTGAATAATGATCCCTCGCTCTGGATATCACTTTTTGGCATCTCGTATCCTCTTTCAACATTGCTTTCTTCTCCATTGATGTAGCATTATGCACACTTCGTGATCTCACTACATGATGTCTGGGAAGTTGTAGTGTCTACAATCTTCTTGGTGGTAGTTTGTGTGCTAATGATTCATTGAAATGCCCTAGCCATCTGAAACACTCCCATGAACATCTCATGATCTGGGTTAACAACATGTACGGTGGCTTTACTGAAATGAGCGGGATATTCCTTCAAAGACTCAGAATGACCTTGACGAACATTGAAAAGACTTGTTGCAGTTACCTTCTGGTGCTTACTCCCCAAAAATTGGTGAATCAACTTTCGTGAAAATTGTGTATCATGTGATGGATTGCCTGGGTAAATTAATGTACCGCAGAATTGTAGCATCCTTTAGAGTACATTATAAAAGTTTTCACTTTAAATATTTTGCCACTCCGATGATAGTCGTCTGCATGTTGATTGCTCTCGAGTGTTCCATGTGAGGAGGCTTGAAGTTCTCCAAAATAGCAGCCTAGCTCCTAGATTTCTTGGCACAATGGTTAAGGGTCGTCAAATCCCTAATCAAAATTATCGTCTACAACTCTTTCTTGATGAATAGCCTGAACTAGCATCTGCCAATCTCCGTTCTAACATCACAAAATTTTCATGGTGGCTTGAATTGCAATGAGAGCCTCATTCCCCCCGGGTGGAGGTGGGGCTCAAATCATATTCTCTCATGAATCCAATGACATCTTCCTTGATAATATTACAACAATCTTCATCACAACATCAAATTGCTTCCTTGACTTTCTCTTCATCAAACGATGCAATCAAAACCTCATAAAATGTCGTGAACAGTTGTTAGAACGAGATTCCTTCCAACCTTTGTTCGGGCACTTTTGTCTCAGAAAAGTTTCTTTTTGTAGTGCTTTTTAATTGATGCTATATGTTGTCAAAAAGAAAAACTATTTTGTTTTTTACAATTTGATGATACGATACATACATGTTACTAAAAAGAATATATTTACTGTTTTATAAACCTAAAAAACATAGAATTGGTAATAAAAAAATGTTTTTTTTTTAAAAAGAAATAAAATGTATTTTGTTCTCTTGTCGCCTACCTATAGACGTGTTGAGATTGATTCTATATTTTCCTTCAAATTTTTGTCGTTAGTTCAATTTGTTATTTTTTATAAATATATTTAGCCTAATTCCCCTAAAAAAATATTTAGCCTAATTGTATTGTCTCATCCTAAAAATTCGTTCACGTCGGGACTCATATATTGCACAACTAGTTAAAATTGACGTAAGCATAGTTGGCATTATAAATATGGACTGAGATCATAATCAAACAAATATATATAGAGAGAGACGAAATGATTTTGAATTACCTCGATTGAAGTTGTTCATGTGCCTTTATCTTTGGAGGCAGAAGCTCGTTTATAGGTCCTACGGGAAAATAGCTCGGCGTCAGGATGATAAAAAGCTTAACACTTTTCATATTATATATATATATATATATATATATATATATATATATATATATATATATATATAATGTTTTATTGATATTGTAAAATGATATGTGAATTAGTGAGGTGAATTGACATAAAAAAGGGTAATAGTGAAAAAAGGTAATGCTTCATTGGTATTTAAAATAAGATATAATTAGATAATTAAAAATTTCAAATAATGTGAAAATTAATATATGAGATTACATGAGTATTTTTTATAGACAAATGTACGTGGTTAATTTGTTGGGGATAGGATTAGTTAGCGTAGAAAGGAAAAAGTATTGATTTGTTGTTTTTCAAGTTCAGAAAAGTACATTTTAAAAAGCATAATTCACCCGAAGATATTACCGGGTTGAGTCACGATCACGTCGCTCTCTTTAAGACGTTTCGCGGTACTACCCGAGTTTGTGCAAGGTAGACTAACAACCGCGCCGCCTCCAGGATAAAACAGTCCAGTTCACTTGTTTGATTACGTACTGCACCTTAAGTAATCGTTCGAGAAGTTACACCATCAATATGATATTAAACCACTCTATATGGTACGAAGACCACTTGAAACTGAAGGGACATAAGGAGTAGAAAAGGAAGAAGGACTCGTCAACACAAGTCGAAAGAGGGAGAAGAGAAGAAAAGCACAAGAAGCATCAACTGTGAATTTCGGGGTAAGGACTGAGTGAGGCGAGCGCTCCTTTTATATGGAGAGTTCTTAACAAATCCGGAGTGACTTAAGGATTAAGTTAGCTTGCGGATTAAGCCGATTAACTTAATCTTTAAGCGATTCGTGGATCGGTTCAACAAGTGGATATATACGGAAACTTCCGGATATTCTGTTGGATCGGAACGAAAATTATTCGTAGAGCGCTTTCAAAAATTAATTTAACATTTTTAGGTGATAAAAAAATATATTCTTTTTTTTTACCCGGACCCAAGCCCAAGCCCTGCCCGGCTAGACGGACGGACGACGGCGCCGTCGTCGCGCGTGATATATATATATATATATATATATATATATATATATATATATATATATATATATATATATATATATATATATATTCGTAAGCGGTCATCCGTTCGCAAAAGTGGGTACCTGATAAGTGCCTAAAAGTAGTTATCTTTTGATATATTTTAAGGCACTTATGTTACTTGTTTTACAAGTTATCTTAGGATAAGCTCGTATTTGTGGTTAAAATGCAATATTTGTGATCCTAAGTCTTACCCCATGATATTATGCAGGAAATTCATGCTTGGACCTGATTGGAGCAAAGAAAATGAAGTTTTGCTAAAGCCATCGCTACAAGCGCCAGAAGCCAGGCTAGAAGCGAGGATAGGCAGGGAATTTCATGACTTCATCGCTACAAGCGCCAGAAGCCTCGCTAGAAGCGAGCCTAGGCAGGGAAAATTGAGAGTTCATCGCTTCAAGCGATGAACTGGACGCTAGAAGCGAGCCTAGGCAGGGAATTTGAAGGATCCATCGCTAGTAGCGACAGATCTCGTCGCTACAGCGACCAAAGGGCGGTTTAATGCTATGTGATGACGTGGAGCTCTCCCATTGGCCCAGTTGACTTCCTCGCTACAGCGACAGGCTGGTCGCTTGTAGCGAGCGTGCAATATCTCAGAAATATAAAAGCATTTTAAGCTCATTTTTTCAGATATTCAGTTGAATACTAGTTTTTACAATTTCCAGAGCTTGAAATAATCAATTTCTAAGAGAGAGAATAGGCATAAAAGGAGGCAAACTTCAAATAGCAAAAGGAATTCAAGTGAAGATTACATTAAGAAGCTTTGAGAAATCAAGCCTTAACATATTCTTCATCTTCCTTTCTAGCTTTTGCATAGTTATCATGAGAATGATAAACTAATCTCCTTTGTTGGGATTAATAGGTAATCAATCACTCTTTGTTGTAAACATTTGATATTTTAAATATATGATTCTAGCATTTTTATATACCATTGAATTTGTTCTTGTTTTTCACTCTTATATTTGATTTAAATGATGTTGAAAAATACTTTTGAATCTAGGTTTAGAATGATATTCTATCAAGATAAGAAATTCTAGAAATGGGATTTGGTTTTGATAATTACATTAAGTATTGGATCGTAAAGCTTTCGAATCGTTTAATAGATTGAGAAATCGTCGATTAAACGATACGATCGATCTCACGACGTCATTTGGACACGAATGACGTTGTCGAGTAATACGTGATAATGTCGTATATAAGGAAAAGCTAGAATCCGTATTTATGATCAATCGAATACAAACAACGTTTGATTGACGAACTTTAATCCTAACACCTTTTATGTCCTATTACTCTACGTTTTATTTATAACGTTTTTAATGTTGAGTAGTGTAGTAATGAAAAAAAGATTAAACCCTAACTTAAGACGATAATCAATGTTGAACGGTTTATGATATCGCAATAATCCCTGAGGAACGATATAAAACTTATACTTACTTTTGTGCTTTAACAAAATGGCGCTGTTGCCGGGGATGGATCAGGAGGTTCAGGCGGAAGTGGGATGCCATGTCACAATAGCCCACGCCGCTTGGCTCAATTAGGAAAGACGCCACGGACCACAAATCAAACCGAGATGAAGACCGGGATCCTTCAAATACTGTATGCTAATCCTTTCTCGGGGTTAGACCATGAGGATCCGTTCCAACATCTCACAAAATTTTATGAGATCGCCGGTACACTTGGAGAGACGGAGAACAATGAGGAGGCTATATTCATGAGGATGTTTCCTCATTCTTTGATTGGGAAGGCCAAGGAGTGGTATTTGGATCAGCCACCAACGGTGATGACAAATTGGAACACTCTTGAGGAGAAATTCCTTGAGAGATTCTTCCCTCAGAATCGTTTCATGGAGGCTAAGACAACTATTGCTGTATTCTCACAAGGTTCAAGTGAGACTTTATGTGAAGCATGGGAGCGTTTCAAGTCGATGCTTAGAAGATGCCCTAACCATGGATTCGATGATTTAACACAAATCCATCTTTTCCGGAATGGGATGCAACAACAATCAAAGCTATTGCTTGATGCTGCTGCTGGTGGATCACTAATGGCCAAGAGTGCCGAAGATGCTGTAGCTATCATTGAAAGAATGGCATTGAATGATCACCAGGCTCACCATAACAGAAACCAAGGCCAAAGGAAAGCGGGAATCTTGGACTTGGGGACAAATGATGCAATCCTTGCTCAAAACAAGTTGCTAACGCAACAAGTGGAGGAATTGACTAGAGAGATGGCCAATCTTCCTCAACAAATGAAGGATATTCAAAACGAACAAAGGAGACACCATCAAGTCGCATCATGCGAACTTTGTTCGGGCGATCACCCCACCGGATTTTGTCCGCCACCCACCGAAGAGGTAAGTTATGTTGGAAATCAACAAAGACCACAACAGTTTCAAAACCAATACCAAGGTCATACAAACAACTTCCCAAGAGGGAACAATCCAAACTATGGCCAAGGTTGGAGGCAAGAAGCTGGACAACAAAACCGACAACCTTACCAAAACTACAATCAATACCAACCTCCACAACAAAACCGACAACAAAACACCGACGAAACTCTTAACCAATTCATGCAAATGTCAATGGCTAACCAAAAGAATACTGATGCCTCCATCAAAAACCTGGAAACACAAGTAGGCCAGTTGGCACAACAATTAGCTCAAGCAACCCAGCAAGGCGGAACCTTTACCGCCAACACACAAACCAACCCCAAAGACCATGCATCATCATCAAAATGACAATTAAGTCATTTTGATGAAGAAGTCCTTGCATCAAGAGACAATGATAATTGCAAGGCGATTGCTACTCGGAGCGGGAAGGTAATTGGAAGAGGTATAGGGGACAACATAGAGGTTGAGAGAAGAGTTGTTGAGAATGAGGAGGAAGATGATGATGAAGGAAATGAGGAGGAAACAGGAGGAGTAAATAATGAGGATGAAGTCGAAAAAAATAAGGAAGTAGTTGAAAATGAAAACATAGTGTGGAAGAAAGATGTGGTGAAGGAGAAGGGCAAGAATCAAGAAATAGTGAAGAATGCGCCAACACCACATCTACCTTACCCAACTACACCAGCCAGAAAGGAGAAAGAGAGGCAGTTTGCTAGGTTCCTTGATATATTCAAACGTTTGCAAATCAACATTCCGTTCTCGGAAGCCTTAGAGCAAATGCCAACTTATGCCAAGTTTATGAAAGAGATTCTCTCCAAGAAGAGGAGGTATAATGAAGAAGAAACAATTCAGCTCGATGCTAATTGTAGTGCAATCATCCAGAGAACATTGCCAAGGAAGGAGAGAGATCCGGGTAAAGTTACACTACCGGTGTCTATTGGCAATGTTAATGTCGGCAAGGCACTCATTGATTTAGGTTCAAGTATCAATCTAATCCCACTATCCGTTGTCAAAAGGATTGGTGATTTGGTTGTGAAACGAACTAACTTGACCTTGCAATTGGCCGACAAATCCTTCACCCGTCCGTTGGGAATAGCTGAAGACGTGTTGGTGAAAGTCGACAAGTTCTTATTTCCCATCGACTTTGTAGTGATGGACATACCTGAAGATGATGATGTGCCGCTAATTCTTGGAAGAACGTTCATGCAAACGGCAAGGATGATGATTGATCTTGACAGAGGCTTAATGAAAGTCTGTGTGGACGATGAAGAAGTCAATTTCAACATCAATGAAGCAATGAAGTATCCTAGTGATAAAGGTGCCTGCTTCAAGATGGATGCAACGGAAGAATTGATTGTTGATACGAAAGACCAGCTGCATCACTTGACACATCTTGAAAGAGTTTTGACAAATGCACTTAGTATCATAGGAGAAGAAGATGAGAAGGAGATAGAAGAGTGTTTGAAGGAGCTGGATTCGTTTAAGGAAATTCCTCCTCACAAAGCCAAAATTGAGGAATTAACGAATGAAGCAAAAGTGGAAGAAATGAAGCCGGAGATGAAGATCCTACCCTCACATTTGAAGTATGTATTTCTTGATCAAGAGGGTAACAAACCGGTCATCATTAGTAGCTCCTTGTCAAACAATGAAGAAACAAAATTGGTTGATGTTTTGAAGTCCAACAAGGAAGCAATAGGCTGGACACTATCCGACTTGAAAGGGATAAGTCCATCCTATTGCATGCATAAGATCATGATGGAGGAAGATTATAAGCCGGTAGCACAACCTCAACGATGGCTAAACCCAAACATGAAGGAAGTAGTCCGGAAAGAAGTGGTTAAACTACTTGAAGCCGACATGATATATCCGATCTCGGATAGCACTTGGGTTAGTCCGGTTCAAGTTGTCCCTAAGAAGGGAGGTATGACAGTAATCACGAACAAGAAGAATGAGCTCATACCGACAAGAACCGTCACCGGTTGGAGGATGTGTATAGATTACCGGAGGCTTAACAAAGCAACAAGGAAGGATCATTTTCCTCTACCATTCATGGATCAAATGCTAGAGAGACTGTCAGGACAAGCTTTTTATTGTTTCCTTGACGGATATTCGGGTTATAATCAGATTTCGGTGAATCCAGACGATCACGAGAAGACCGCCTTTACTTGTCCATTTGGAGTATTTGCATATCGACGCATGCCGTTCGGATTATGTAACGCTCCAGCAACATTTCAACGATGCATGCAAGCCATCTTTGCAGACTTGATAGAAAAGAGCATTGAAGTGTTTATGGACGACTTCTCAGTATTCGGGTCATCATTCGATTTGTGCTTGAAGAATCTGGACACGGTTTTGAAACGGTGCAAGGAAACCAACTTGGTGCTCAATTGGGAGAAGTGTCATTTCATGGTAACCGAGGGTATAGTCCTTGGTCACAAGATTTCCTCCAAGGGTATTGAAGTTGATAAAGCTAAGATTGATGTGATAGGAAAGCTTCCACCACCAGTCAACGTCAAAGGAATCCGAAGTTTTCTTGGCCATGCCGGGTTCTATCGGAGATTCATCAAAGACTTCTCAAAGATTGCAAAGCCATTGAGCAATTTGCTCAACAAAGATAAGTCTTTTGATTTTGATATTGATTGTTTAAATGCTTTTGAAAGTTTAAAAGATAGTTTGACATCCGCACCCATAATCACCGCACCAAATTGGAACTATGATTTTGAACTAATGTGCGATGCAAGTGATTATGCGGTAGGAGCGGTGTTAAGTCAACGCAAAAACAAATTTTTTCATGCTATACACTATGCAAGTAAAGTTTTAAATGATGCACAAATCAATTATGCTACCACTGAAAAAGAATTACTTGCTATTGTATTCGCATTAGAAAATTTCGTTCGTATCTCATAGGTTCAAAGATTGTTATCTGGACTGACCATGCAGCTATCAAGTACTTAATCACCAAACCCGACTCCAAGCCGAGACTCATCCGTTGGATGTTGCTACTCCAAGAGTTTGATTTGGAGATTAAGGACAAAAAGGGGACTGAGAACCTAGTGGCTGATCATCTGTCAAGATTGGTGAACGATGAGGTAACGAAGAATGAGAGGGATATTCTTGAAGAGTTCCCGGATGAGAAGTTGCTTATGGTGCAAGAAAGACCATGGTTTGCTGACATGGCCAATTACAAAGCAACGGGGTTCATACCAGAAGATTATACATGGCAAATGAAGAAGAGGTTGATGAGAGACGCAACTCAATTCATTTGGGATGACCCGTACCTCTTCAAGATTGGAGCAGACCACCTGTTAAGGAGATGTGTTGCAAGAGAAGAAGCCAAGGACATCATGTGGCATTGTCACAATTCGCCATATGGTGGGCATTACAGTGGTGAAAGAACTGGAGCAAAGGTTCTTCAAGCAGGCTTTTATTGGCCCACTTTGTTCAAAGACGCTTACGAGCATGTGAAGGAATGCGAGAGTTGCCAGAAAACTGGAGGGTTTCAAAAAGGAATGAGATGCCTCTGCAAAGTATCCTTGAAGTCGAAGTCTTTGACTGTTGGGGGATAGACTTTGTGGGGCCGTTTCCATCCTCCATGTCCAACGAATACATTTTGGTGGCCGTAGATTATGTGTCAAAGTGGGTAGAAGCAATTGCATCCCCAAAAGCCGATAGTAAGACGGTGGTCAAGTTTCTGAAAAGGAACATCTTTTCCCGATTTGGAACTCCAAGAGTGCTTATAAGTGATGGAGGTTCTCACTTCTGCAATCAACAATTGGCAAAAGCACTTGAGCACTATGGAGTCAAACACAAGTTAGCTTCACCATACCATCCGCAGACCAACGGTCAAGCCGAGGTATCCAACCGTGAAATCAAAAGGATACATGAGAAGACCGTGTCATCATCAAGGAAGGATTGGTCGATGAAACTGGACGAAGCATTGTGGGCCTATAGGACCGCATACAAAGATCCTACGGGTTTCACACCATTCCAGTTGGTGTATGGGAAAGCATGCCACTTGCCGGTCGAGTTGGAGCATAAAGTTTTTTGGGCGCTAAAGTTTTTAAACTTTGATCAAGAGCAAGCTGGGGAGAAGAGAAAGCTTCAGATGAATGAACTCGAAGAAATGCGTGACCAAGCTTATCAGTCAAGCAAGCTCTATAAGGAAAAGGTCAAACGGTATCATGACAAGAAGATCATGAAGAGGGAATTCAGGCCCGGTCAAATGGTGTTGCTGTTCAATGCAAGGCTAAGGCTATTTCCGGGTAAATTGAAGTCTAAATGGTCCGGTCCGTTCATGATCAAGGAGGTTAAACCTTATGGAGCTGTGGAGCTAGAAGATCCTATCACTAAATCAACATGGACAGTGAATGGACAGAGGCTGAAGCCGTATTTTGGAGGTGAAGTTGTTCGGCACACGACGACGATTTCACTCATCAATTCGTAAGCAGAAGCGAATCAGGCGTCGATCTAATGACGTTAAACAAGAGCTTGTTTGGAGGCACCCCAATTTTGTAAGTATGTTGCATTTTAAGTTTTATTTTAGTTCTGTACAACTATTTATGCATGTAGGGATAGTGGCAAAAGCTCAAAATTTTATTTTTCTGTTTTCTGTCATGGTCGCTACAGCGACAGATCCCATCGCTGTAGCGATGAACTTGACTCTCCGTCGCTGTAGCGACGTACGGTCGCTTGTAGCGATGACTTTCTGACTTGCCGCTGTAGCGCCACATTACCGCTTGTAGCGATGGGCTTAAAAACCTGTCGCTGTAGCGACGAGTCGCGCGCTTGTAGGGACAGAAGGATAACTGACAGTGCAGTTTCCAATGCCACTATATCTCTTCACCTTCCCCCCAACCACCTAATTAAATGCCATAGCCGTTTTTCTTTATTATTTTCGCACCTTAGTACATCAGTAATATTCCATTCCATTTCTTGCTTTCTTTCTGCAAATTCCATCTTATTTTTCTGCATTTTCTGCTAAATCCTTGTATTTGATTCTGTTATCTGCTCAATCTAACAATCAGGTATGTTTTTCGTAACCTTCTGTTCTAGTTTCTCAAGCTATGAACTTGTTTGATTGTGCCAGCATGCTGTTTTGAACTTAGGGTTTAGGGTTTTCAAATTTTTTAATCTTAGGGTTTCACTCTTTTGATTACCCATGTTAATCTGTAGTTCAAGCTATTAAAAATGAACTAGAATCACTTAGCAACTGTCCTATCATCATCTTTGTCTAGAAATTCGTATTTTTGAAAAACCTTTTTGTAAAAATTCAAAATAAATTTAGGGTTTTTGATGATGAGGGAGTTTTAGTGATTTTTATTCATTTGTTTTAGCTTTAGGGTTATTTTCGCATGCCACAAGTAGTTTAGAAACCAGAAAAATCACAATTTTAGAAAAGGGTTGATCCTCGCTAGACAGCGCTTGTAGCGCAGGGAACCAGAAAATTCTGGGCTCGCTCGCTACAAGCGACCATTCTGTCGCTGTAGCGACGAAGCCCAGACTTAGTTTTATTTTTCTGTTATTCTAATGCTGACTTGAATCCTACCTGTTTTGCATGTTTAATCTTATTGTGTAGGCATGGCACCTAAATCATCATCAAAGAGACAGTGGAATGTTGAGGGATCATCATCTAGACCTATACCTAACCCTCAACCACATGATGCAAACCGGTTCCTAAGCTTACGTAACCAAGAGCGTTACGATGAGCTCAAAACCAGAAGGATATGGTCAGAAAAACAGTTCAAGATAGAGGAGGAGGGAAACTATGGAGGAATTGCACATATGCTAAATGAGAGGAAATGGGGAATATTATGCAATCCTCCAAGGAAGATCAATTATGATATCGTGCGAGAGTTTTATGCAAACGCAATCCCAGCTGACCCCTCAGATGATTTTACATGGACTACATTCGTGCGAGGCCGCACCATCGCTTTTGATAGGATGTCCATCAACTCGTACTTGGGTAAACCTCTGGTGCTTTGTGATTCTGATAACCCAATAGCGTCGGAGCTGCTGTGTGACTTCCACGAACACCAGAGGAGTGGAAACTGGGATCACGATTTAATCGCACGGGAAATCTTCCAAGAGGGGAGAACTTATGACGTGAGCAAGGCTTCGGGTAAGCCTTTTAGAGCTTTTAGGGACCACATGACTACTCCCGCTCAGGTAATACTTACCCTTATCCTCTATAACATTAGGCCTAAGTCTCACACCTCATCTACTACCCTGGATGTCACACCCTTGCTCCACTATATCCTCAGCAACCGTCAGGTTGACGTTGCAAGGATTATAGCTAATGAGATGAGGGTTGTGGCAGAAAGTGGTATCCTGCCGCCAGGTAAACCTAAATGCCCATTGACTTTCCCTGGTCTGATTATGGGATTATGTAGAAAAGCCAGGATACACTTGCCTAGCCAAGTTGATGAGGAGATTAAAAACCCTATTGATGATAGATACATCAATAGGTACTGCTCTACCCCCTCTCCTACTGCTCCACCTTCTTCTTCTGCCGGACCTTCCACTTCAGCTGGACCTTCTACGGTACCACCCACTGCACCACAGGACCCTAGCCAACCTCAGGCCCCAACCTATCCACCATTGGACTTTTCTAGTTGGGACCCCTATCATATGACTGCGTACTCACACATCATGGCTCAGAATGAGTCTAATCATCGCGCCCTGACGACGATTCAGAGTCATATGCACGAGGCCGGCTACAGTTCTTGGACTCCAGCTTATTTCCAGGAGCATATTGCTTGGCCTGGGGACAGGCCTTTCTATTCTGGAGGGGCGGGTGCAGATGCTGGAGGTGATGATGATGCTGGAGATGATGATGACCATGGTGATGACTCCTCAGAGGCTACTCGGAGCATTGACCACGAGGCTGCAGACTTGATGGATTCAGACTTCATGGATTCAGATTGAGACCATTATGCAAGCTGCAGATTTTTGTTCTACCTTTCTTTCGTTTTATTTATTCCAGAACATTTTATTATGCTTTGTACTTTGTTTATGTTTATGCTTATGTACCATAGATAATTTACTTTGGCTATTATGTTATTTTATTTTGGTTATTATATGTTTAGTATATTGCTTTATTTAAGGTTTTTGTTATTTAGTTTTAAAATTTTTTGAAATTATCCCAACACATTGGAAAGAAAGATGACAAAACTATCTTTTAAACTTTCAAAAGCATTTAAACAATCAATATCAAAATCAAAAGACCTATCTTTGTTGAGCAAATTGCTCAATGGCTTTGCAATCTTTGAGAAGTCTTTGATGAATCTCCGATAGAACCCGGCATGGCCAAGAAAACTTCGGATTCCTTTGACGTTGACTGGTGGTGGAAGCTTTCTTATCACATCAATCTTAGCTTTATCAACTTCAATACCCTTGGAGGAAATCTTGTGACCAAGGACTATACCCTCGGTTACCATGAAATGACACTTCTCCCAATTGAGCACCAAGTTGGTTTCCTTGCACCGTTTCAAAACCGTGTCCAGATTCTTCAAGCACAAATCGAATGATGACACGAATACTGAGAAGTCGTCCATAAACACTTCAATGCTCTTTTCTATCAAGTCTGCAAAGATGGCTTGCATGCATCGTTGAAATGTTGCTGGAGCGTTACATAATCCGAACGGCATGCGTCGATATGCAAATACTCCAAATGGACAAGTAAAGGCGGTCTTCTCATGACAGGCCTTTCTATTCTGGAGGGGCGGGTGCAGATGCTGGAGGTGATGATGATGCTGGAGATGATGATGACCATGGCGATGACTCCTCAGAGGCTACTCGGAGCATTGACCACGAGGCTGCAGACTTGATGGATTCAGACTTCATGGATTCAGATTGAGACCATTATGCAAGCTGCAGATTTTTGTTCTACCTTTCTTTCGTTTTATTTATTCCAGAACATTTTATTATCTTTTGTACTTTGTTTATGTTTATGCTTATGTACCATAGATAATTTACTTTGGCTATTATGTTATTTTATTTTGGTTATTATATGTTTAGTATATTGCTTTATTTAAGGTTTTTGTTATTTAGTTTTAAAATTTTTTGAAATTATCCCAACACATTGGAAAGAAAGATGACAAAGATTCAAAAGCTAAGTGCTTGTTTGAAAGCAAAGCATTGAGCTTAGAATCAGTTGAGTGATAATGATAGAATGAGTGATAAAAGCGCGCAGCTAAGGTACTCGTTTTCTTGTTTTTCTAGGTATATTCTTGAATGTGAATAAGTTCTTTACACACTAATTTAAGGTATTCAGTTTTACGCAAGCACATGTTTAGTTTTGAACCAATTAGAACTAGCCGAAATGTGAGGAATCCTCAACCATTGTATATATATGCAGGAGACCAGCATTTCATGTTTAACTCGATTAGTTTATGTTAAATCTATTGTTGTTTTAAATTGTATAAAAGCATTGAAATGATTTAGCCATGAACTGTCAACTTTCATAAGCTCAATTGCTTATTGAAATTGCCGGAGTTTGTAAAAAAATTCAGTTCATAGTTAACTCTTTATTAAATTCTGATATTTGTTTTCTTTTGAACCCTTATCCATCGTGTTTATTGACCTTTGCCAAAATGCTAAAGGAACATTCGATTAGGGTATCATTGAACCAAGTTGGGGAGAAAGGGAGGTTGTGTTAATGTCAAGTAGTGGTGAAAGATGATAATTGATCTTGACAACAAGAAAAAGAAAAACAAAAACAAAAAAAAGAAAGAAAAGCAAACCAAGAAAAAGAAAAGAGAAAAATAGAAAGGTTTGCAATAAATCAAAGAAAAAGTTGTCAAGATCAATCAAGAAAAGAAAAATTTGTAATTCACCAAGAGTTGTATCGGAATAAGGAGGAAGTTTGTAAATAGATTGAATGTTCCTCTTGCTTGGCCATTTGAATTCAATATCCCACATATGACAATTCTTTTGTAACCTAGCCCAATTACAACCCTTAAAGACCTTATGATCAATGCCTTTTATGCTTTTAGAAATGATAATTAGATGGACACATAATTTGATTGGAATGTTATCATGTTTGCTGGATGAGTGTTCATACCCTCACAATAGATTTCAATGTGTTCATATACTTAATATAGAAGTGTGTTAGGTTTGGTTCAAATTTAAACATGTTGCTTGTTTAGGATTGTGTGATTTGATTCTTTGTGTTTAGAACTAGTTCACATTCATAGTATGTATCTCGTTTAATGAGAAACTTAACCCTAGCTTGCGCAGTCACGTTTGAATCATTCATCTGATACGTGTTTCTTCAAACTTTTGATTCTTTTTGATTCTTTTGCTAATTGCTCAATACATTGGTTAAAAGCGGTGAAAATTTCCTTTTGATTCTTTGGTTTGAGGACAAACCAAAATATTAAGTTGGGGAGAGTTTGATAAGTGCCTAAAAGTAGTTATCTTTTGATATATTTTAAGGCACTTATGTTACTTGTTTTACAAGTTATCTTAGGATAAGCTCGTATTTGTGGTTAAAATGCAATATTTGTGATCCTAAGTCTTACCCCATGATATTATGCAGGAAATTCATGCTTGGACCTGATTGGAGCAAAGAAAATGAAGTTTTGCTAAAGCCATCGCTAGAAGCGCCAGAAGCCACGCTAGAAGCGAGGATAGGCAGGGAATTTCATGACTTCATCGCTACAAGCGCCAGAAGCCTCGCTAGAAGCGAGCCTAGGCAGGGAAAATTGAGAGTTCATCGCTTCAAGCGATGAACTGGACGCTAAAAGCGAGCTTAGGCAGGGAATTTGAAGGATCCATCGCTAGTAGCGACAGATCTCGTCGCTACAGCGACCAAAGGGCGGTTTAATGCTATGTGATGATGTGGAGCTCTCCCATTGGCCCAGTTGACTTCCTCGCTACAACGACAGGCTGGTCGCTTGTAGCGAGCGTGCAATATCTCAGAAATATAAAAGCATTTTAAGCTCATTTTTTCAGATATTCAGTTGAATACTAGTTTTTACAATTTCCAGAGCTTGAAATAATCAATTTCTAAGAGAGAGAATAGGCATAAAAGGAGGCAAACTTCAAATAGCAAAAGGAATTCAAGTGAAGATTACATTAAGAAGCTTTGAGAAATCAAGCCTTAACATATTCTTCATCTTCCTTTCTAGCTTTTGCATAGTTATCATGAGAATGATCAACTAATCTCCTTTGTTGGGATTAATAGGTAATCAATCACTCTTTGTTGTAAACATTTGATATTTTAAATATATGATTCTAGCATTTTTATATACCATTGAATTTGTTCTTGTTTTTCACTCTTATATTTGATTTAAATGATGTTGAAAATACTTTTGAATCTAGGTTTAGAATGATATTCTATCAAGATAAGAAATTCTAGAAATGGGATTTGGTTTTGACAATTACATTAAGTATTGGATCGTAAAGCTTTCGAATCGTTTAATAGATTGAGAAATCGTCCATTAAACGATACGATCGATCTCACGACGTCATTTGGACACGAATGACGTTGTCGAGTAATACGTGATAATGTCGTATATAAGGAAAAGCTAGAATCCGTATTTATGATCAATCGAATACAAACAACGTTAGATTGACGAACTTTAATCCTAACACCTTTTATGTCCTATTACTCTACGTTTTATTTATAACGTTTTTAATGTTGAGTAGTGTAGTAATGAAAAAAAGATTAAACCCTAACTTAAGACGATAATCAATGTTGAACGGTTTATGATATCGCAATAATCCCTGAGGAACGATATAAAACTTATACTTACTTTTGTGCTTTAACAGTACCCCAAGGTCACACCCTTGGAGGTCACCCCCCACTCAAATTCACTGGTGTTCTAACAATCCCTCACTTGAATTTAAAAATGGTTTCGATAAATAACGCCAAAGACGTCTCCATAAGGTTGCTAGTAAACAAAGATGTCGCCTACAACTTGAACCTTTGCATAGCGGATACTATTCTGATTTAACAAGAGTTGCCTACAACATTGAACTCTATCTCAGACATAGAACCCGCACACAAACCTTTTCATAAGGTGTATTCTAAAACCCCATGCATTTATGGCCCTGCACGTTTATCCTAGTTTTAATGAATGCTCTAGGAATTATGCCTCGAAATTTCATAGGAACCGGCCTCAATTCCACATCCGTATAGGTGAGTCTATCAAGGGTACTCCTGTAGCTATGTACCCCACTCAATATAGAGTATAGATATCATTAAGAGTTTCCATTATCTCATCCTTCTTTCATTGTTGGATCATGCTTCCTTAATCTTATCATAGCATGTTCTATCACTTCATGACTTTTTATTACCCATTGAACCTAAGTCTTGGGATCTCCAGTCATGTAGGTCGGGTTACTATCACTTAGTGAGCTATAGACATTAGTCCCATCCTACTGGATGTATTTTGGACTTTCTCTCTAGTTAGTCCGTTCGTCAAAGGATCAACTAAGTTGTCAGTAATACGTACAAAATCAACTCTAACCACTCCATTGGAGAGAAATTCTCTAATCGTGTTGTGTTTTCTCCTTATCTGTCGTTTCTTACCATTGTAATAATGATTCTTAATCTCTGCAATAGCCGCGGTACTATCACTATGAATTAACACAGCTGGTAACGGTTTTTCCCATAAAGGGATCTCAGCTAGCAAGCATCTTAGCCAACTTGCTTCTTCACTAGCAGTAACTAGTGCTATCATCTCAGATTCCATTGTGGACTGATCCAGAATGGTTTGTTTCTTAGATTTCCAAGAAACAACTGCTCCAGCTATGCTAAATACATAGCCACTAGTCGCTTTGGAATCATCCGATAAGGTGTTCCAATCTGCATCAATATACCCTTCAAGGACAGCAGGATATCTTTGGTAATGCAGCCCTAAAGTCATAGTCCTTTTTAGGTATCTCATGACTCTCTCAATCGCATGCCAATGCTCATTGCTTGGCCTACTTGTAAATCTGCATAAGAGTCCCACGACATAGGCTATGTCGGGTCTAGTACAGTCAGTGGCATATCTGAGACTGCCAATGATGCTCACATATTCAGTTTGCCTAACACCATCTCCAGTGTTCTTAAAGAGTTTTACACTTGGATCATAAGGTGTGCTCGCAGGTTTACAGCCAAAGTAGTTATATTTCCTTAAGATCTTCTCAATGTAGTGAGACTGATCCAAGGAAATTCCTTTTTCTAATCTTGTAATCTTAATGCCAAGAATTACATCAGCTTCTCCTAGGTCTTTCATATCAAAGTTTTTACTCAACAGTGATTTCATAGAATTTATGGCAGGAATGTTTGAACCAAATATGAGTAAGTCGTCTACATAGAGACATATGGTTATGCAAATGTTATTTTCATACTTGTAATAAATACATTTGTCACTTTCATTCACTTTGTACTCATTCGAGGTCATTAAGTTGTCAAACTTTTCATGCCATTGCTTAGGGGCTTGTTTTAGACCATACAGAGATTTGTCTAGCTTACAGACTTTGTTTTCCTGTCCAGGGATTACAAAACCTTCAGGTTGTTCCATATAGATTTCTTCTTTCAGCTCACCATTTAAAAAAGCAGTTTTCACATCCATTTGGTGTACAAATTATAAATGACAGCTAAGGAAATTAGTACCCTTATGGATGTGATTCGAGTAACTGGTGAGTAGGTATTGAAAAAATCTATATTTTCTCTTTGTCTGAAACCTTTGGCTACAAGGTGAGCCTTGTATTTATCAACAGTTCCATCAGGTTTCAGTTTCTTTTTCAAAACCCATTTACAACATATTGGTTTGCAACCTGGAGGCAGTTCAACCAAGCGCCAGGTTCCGTTAGACTGTAGAGAATCCAATTCATCATTTATGGCTTCTTGCCATAATTCAGCATCCAAGGAAGACAAGGCTTCCTTTAGAGTTGATGGATCCTCTTCTAATGTATAGGCCACATATTCGGGTCCATACTCTTTAACAGTTCTTGCTCTTTTACTTCTTTGAAGTTCTATAACATCTGGTTGGATGTTTTCATCACTATCTCTGATTACTGGAGTGTGATCAGGTGTAGTGTTCATAGAAATCAACGTCATTCGATTCTATGATCACTTTAGCTTTTAGATCATAAAACCTATATGCTTTACTGTTTAAGGCATAACCAATGAATACATATTCATAGGCTCTACTGGCGAGTTTAACTCTGTTGGGGTTAGGGTATCTTAACATAGGCTAAACAACCCCAAGTTTGAAAATAAGACAAATTAGGTTGTCTTTTCTTCAAAATTTCATAGGGAGAAACTTTGTTCTTAGTTTTGGGAACTTTGTTTAGCACGTAGCAAACAGTCAATAAAATTCTCCCCACCAATGAGGCACTGCATCGGAATTAAGCATGATTGCAACTACTAATTCGGTAAAGGTTCTATTTTTTCTTTCTGTTTTACCGTTCATTTCAGGAGAATAAGGTGCAGCTGTTTCATGAATTATTCCGAGCTCTTTATAATACTCATTGAATGTGTGTGATAAATATTCAGTGTCTCTGTCACTACGAAAACGTTTGATTCTTTTATTGAATTGAGTTTCAATTTCTTTAACAAGTATTTTAAACATATCAAGCACATCACTTTTATTTTTCATTAGATACACATAAGTGTAGTCGGAGCAGTCATCAATGAAGGTAATAAAATATCTTTGTCCGTTTCTAGTCAAGTTACCATCAAGTTCGCATATATCCGAGTGTATTAAATCAAATGGTTCAGTTACTCTTGTTATTGATTTATGCGAGTCTTTTGTTATTTTTGCTTGACTACAAAATTGACATTTTTCAAAATCATTAGAAGATAATTTTAGAATTAATCCTAAACCGCTCATATTAGATATAATTCGTTTGTTTACGTGATAGAGTCGTGCATGCCAAATATTAAAATCACACAACTTATAAGCAGAAGAAGAAATTTTATTCATATCAATATTCAATTTAAACATGCCATCAGTGGCGTACTTTTTCCCAATAAAAATACCATTTTTAGTAATGGTGTACATATCAGCCCCTATAATTTGTTCAAACCCAACCTTATTTAAAAGAAACCCAGAAGCAAGATTCTTCCTAATTTTTGGAGTGTGCATCACATCCTTCAATATCAGAGTCTTCCCGGAGGTAAACTTCAGCTCCACGTCTCCGATTCCAGCAACTTCAGTGGTGTGAGAATCTCCCAGCAGCACCTTCTGATCTTTAGCGGTAGTGTATGTCTTGAACATAGCACAGTCAAAGCAGACATGGAGAAAGGTGCCAGTGTCCATCCACCATCCATCAGATCCACCATCCATATTGATTTCACTTGTATGCCATATGACCTGGTTGTTCGCAATTGTAGCAATTGAACGGTTGAGCTAGGTCATTCTTTGGTGGTTGTTGATTTTGGGCCTTTGGGGGGTTCCCATTCTTATTCCGATTGGAATTCTTATTTGCAGGGCGGTTCTGATTCTTAAACGGTTTTCCATTAGGCTTCAGAACAGCACCTACAAATTTCTTTTTAGTGTTGTTGTTCGAGACAGCAAGCACCTCTTCTTTTAGGTCTTGTTCGAGACAGCAAGCACCTGTTCCACACGCGGTAATTTCTTCGGTAGTCATGGTGTTTTTGAAACGTCTTAAAATTGTTGTTTTTCAAGTTCAAAAAAGTACCTTTTAAAAAGCAGAATTCACCACCGAAGATATTACCGGGTTAAGTCATGACCAGGTCGCTCTCTTTAAGGCGGCACTACCCGAGTTTGTGCAAGGTAGACTAACAACTACGCCGCCTCCACGATAAAACAGCTCAGTTCACCTGTTCGATTACGTACTGCACCTTAAGTAATCGTTCGAGAAGTTACACCCTCAATATGGTATTAAACCACTCTATATGGTACGAAGACCACTCGAACCCGAAGGGACAGAAGGAGTAGAAAAGGAAGAAGGACTCGTCAACACAAGTCGAAAGAGGGAGAAGAGAGGAAAATCACAGGAAGCATCAACTGTGAATTTCGGGGTAAGGAATGAGTGAGGCGAGCTCTCCTTTTATATGGAGAGTTCGTAACAAATCCAGAGTGACTTAAGGATTAAGTTAGCTTGCGGATTAAGCATATTAACTTAATCTTTAAGCGATTCGCGAATTGGTTCAACGAGTGGATATATACAAAAACTTTCGGATATTATGTTGGATCGGATCGGAACGAAATTTATTCGTAGAGCGCTTTCAAAAATTAATTTAACATTTTCAGGTGATAAAAAAATATATTCTTTTTTTTTTACCCGGACCCAAACCCAAGCCCGACGGCGGCGGCGCGCGTGATATATATATATATATATATATATATATATATATATATAAGTTTAGTAAATTTAGATAATATATCTCAATCCAACCTGGCTCTGATACCAGACTTCGGTAGGATCGGGACTAGGCTATCAGGAATAATAGTAGTAGATAAAGGTGTTGATAATCCAAAATCTAGCATAGATTCAGGTTTAATAGAGATAATATATACAGCGGAATTTGTAGTAAATGTAAGTTCTTTGCAAAGTGGAGATAATTTGAATATAATATACTGAGTGAGTTCATAATTAGTAAATATATAATCAAAATTAGAATCAACAAAAATATAAGTTGTGTTTAGAGACATAATTGAATAAAGACAGATTTTAATTAAAACTTACAATATTTTACAAAGGCTTCAAATTGCTCAAAGAGGGGTTTTTGAGGCTGGTTCTTCGAATGTAAGGGTTCTTATCATTTGTGATTCTGTTGGTGAAGGAGATCTGGAAGATCTTTCACTAAATATTGGTCTGGGTTTGGTGGAGTAAAATCCACACCTGATAAGTTTGATCTAAAGGGTATATCAACAGAGGATCTAGCATCAGAAGTTGATCCTAGACTGCTTAATCTGTCAAATCTCATAGATTGATTTCTATTCATAGTGATGGAGATAGTTCCATCTGTATCTTGTATAATATGTCTAACAGTTCTAGCTTCTATCTTTTGTGGAGGAACTATATCTTTTAATATCCACTCATGTGGTAATCTTGCTAAAATCTCGGATGTTTTAAGAATTTTAGGAGTTGTAACATCGACTTTCTTAAGATTAGCTTCAATAATACAAGTTTCATTTTTAGGCGTAGACCTTAAAGATTTAAAATTATAATTTACTGTAGAGACTTTATAAGTCATTCTACTAATAACATCTAAATTAGACACACCTGGGTTGAAGGTATCTTCAAGCCCTTGCACATGGACAAGTAATGAATTTTTAGTATTTTCATCACCTAAACTCATGGAAAAGTTAGGATGACAATTAAAATAAACGGGTCCATCGTTAAGGTTTGATTCAATAATAGCTATAATAGAATCTTCAAATTTAACAATTCTTTTATCTCTAAGAATTAATAATATAGGAGTATTAAGTCCTAATCTATGTAACGGTTTAATAGCTACTTGTATTAATCCTAGATGTATATATCTATGTCCTTCATTATAAGATTCTTCTAATAATTTACTATCAAGAATATTAATGGTTTCCATTTTACTACTAATAGATGAAATTCCTGGCAACCTGACTGAAATATGCTGTGCACAATGTTGGCACAACTGTCCGAGCGCGTGTCTACTCAGAACTACAATTAAAATAGCGCAGCGTAACAAAGCACAAATTAAAAGGAACACAGCGGAAATAAAAAGTACACAGAGAGTTTGTTAACCCAGTTCGGAGCAACTCTCCTACTCTGGGGGATACCAATCCAGGAATGATTCCACTATTATAGTTCTAGTGAAAAGACCAACGCAGACACACTACTTGACTTTGCACCTAGACCCTACCAGTGGCAACTCTATCTAGGAACTCCTAGATATGAGACCCCGTCTCAATTCCTACCAGCAACACAAACAGAATAGTAATCAAACACGCAAAACACACAAAGAGAGACACACTCTAATAACACATACTCACTCCGTACTTAAAAGCTTAGGAGCAGCTTACAATTACAACTCAAACAAACTCAGTCCTTAGCTTGAATCAGGGAGATACAAGCAAGGCTCACAATTAACAAAAGAAACCCTAAAAACCTTAAACACACGCTTTGCTAACACACACGGTTTTTAGTTACCCAACTAGGGTTTGTCTTCACAAATATATAATACTGAGATAGCACAGGTTTGGGCTTCAAAATAGAGCATAGACATTGTCCGGTCCAGCTGAAACAATCTTCTAGAAATAATAAAAAACTTCCAAATATAGAATGATATCTTGTGGAACAAATATCAAGGCAAATAAAACTTCAAGCAAATCTTCAATCAGATACACACGCCTTGATCAGCAAGCTAGAGGAAAATAAATCTTCAGGCAAATCTTTGGAAGATTGCGAACACAAATATAAAGCGCTAGCTGGCGCGAAAATCACAAGTCACATAATGCTGTTCCATATGCTACCGCATCTGTCCCAGCATCTGGCTAGTAGATGTTTTTGCAAAATGTAGCCAATCTACAAAAACCCAACAATCTCCCCCTTTGGCAAAATTTTGGCTAAAACACTCTAGAGCCAGTTCTTTGGGAGATACACAGATAAGTTTCCTTCACGTCAACATAGGCACACAACAAGGAAAGAAAATATCGTAGCATAAAATGAGATTACTTCCAAGCGAGAAATAGTCAAAGATGGCTTGCAAGTAGAATCAGAGGCATGCACCAGATAACACAAACATCTAGCCTCATAGGAACAACTAGAGAGAAATAAACTCTCATATAGTAGATTCACATAGATAAGGGAAAAAATAAATTTCCACAAACCAAAAAAAAACTTTTAACAGCTCCCCCTCAAATCATGTACCAGTACTCCCCCTCAACATATACAGCACATGTAACCATACATAATATAAGCTTCAAATCATGCACACAACCAGCCAAGATAATAAGCTACACACATGCACATGCACATATTGCACACATTGCATCTACATTGCATCTAATCTACTCCCCCTTTTTAGCCATAAATTCTGACAAATAACAGATAGTGCATACTCATAGAAAGTGCATAGAACCCAAAAAGAGTGCATATTACAGACCAGAAGCACACAGGGTGCATAAGAAATTCAGGGCATAGCCCAGTCACCAACAAAAGCAAAAAGAGTACATCAAAAGAGATCAGAACAAAACAATAAAATCAGAAATCCTCAGAATCATCAGAGGCATCCTCAGTAGCATCAGCAGAAGCAACAGGCATATTTCCTCCTTCTTCCTCATCCTGCTCACCCTCAGCATCAGCTTCAGCCTTCAAAGCTGCAATGATCCTGTCAATCTTCACCTTCCTAGCTCCAAGAGCCACACTTGTCTCAGTAAGATCAGCAATCATTTGCTCTCTGGAGAGCACACCAGATGTCCGGACAAAAGTACCAGCAACATCAGCATCATGTGTCTCAGACAGCAAACTGCAATCCAAAGCCATAGGACCAGGCCTCTTGCAGGGCTCATCACTACTGATCAAAATATCAGGGTGTTGCTGAAGAATAATTCCACACAGGAGGGTAGGAAAAGCAATTGGAAACTTAATAGCAAAAGATTTAGCATGCTCCAAAACTTGATAATAGATGTAGGCTCCATAATCAAAGGGAGACTTGGTCCCCACAGCATAAATGAACTTGGCCAAACCAGAAGCAACAGAATTTGAGTGAGTGGTTGGAGTCCAGTTTTGAGCACAGACCCTATTCAAAACAGCATACATGGGAGAGAGTTGAGCAGAAGACAAATGCTTAGGCCAATGCTTAATCTTGTTATCAGTGATTGCCTTGCAAATTGTGTCCTCAGTGACCTCCAACTCAGGAGTCTCATCAACAGACCTCTCAAGGTATGTGTTGATAACAGTAGGGGAGAAGTTGACACACTTACCTCGAACAAAAACCTTCCTATACTCAGGATTTCTTGTGTCATCACACTCATCAGAAACATTCACCAAGAATTCCCTGACCAGCTTATCATAACATGGACCCAGATTTCTCACAGTCTTCATCAGTCCAGCAAATTCCAACACATCAACCAGCTTTTTACACTTGAAAACTTCTTCCTTAAGATTTCTTTCAAGACCAAGTCTTCTGTGGTATATAAACTTCCACCTAGAAGACCCATTTTCCAAATGAAAAGAAACATTATCAAGAGGGGCTGGAGGGATAGTTAGAGGAATCTTCATACCCTTCATTGTTTTTCTGGAAGCCCCACCAGATGTGGCAGCTTCAAGCTCAGCAACCTCAAACTCAGAGTCACTAGAGGGAGGGTCTTTTCTTTTGAGGCTCTTCTTCTTGTGACCACTTTGAGCCACCTTCTTGCTCCCAGCCTTGGGGGGCCCATACACAGGTCTCTTCCCAGCATTAACAGCTTTCTTCTTCCTATCCTTTTGTCCTTCACTAACAATAGCAGCAGTTTTGTCAGATTTGCTCCTAGTCCTGCGAGCAACACCAATAGCACTAGTCTCTTCCTGAGGTCTTTCTTCAGGCACAGCTTCCTCAACAGCAATAGTGTCAGCATGGTCTAAAATAACAGTCTCAGCATTATCTACAACATCCTGAGTCTCAGTACCTTCATCTTCAGACTCTGAGGACTCATTCTCAGGGACACTCACAGAACCAGAGATGTTTGGAACCACCACATCAGGCTCCTCATGAGCTTGTGACAAAGATGCTTGAGCATCTGTCACAGCATCCTTTGTTGTGGCAGGGGGAATAGCAGGTGTCTCATGAACATCCGGATTAACAGCATTCTTTTCAACAGAAATAGCGGTAACATCTTGCTCAGTAGGGGAATTTGAAGAATCATCAACTAATTTGTCAGATACCTTAGGGTTATCAGGACCTAGGGTTTCAGACGTAGCTACAGTACTTTCAACAGCAATATTCTCAGATTCGTTGACAAAAGGTTCAACATTTGGTTCAACAACAGTCGATATAAAAGGATTGTTCTTAAGGTACAAATCCTCCATGCTAAGCCCTACTCGTTGAACAGCGGGAGTGGTAGAAGTTTTACCTTTCGATTTTGACCTCGTGTTCACAGCAGTAGAGGAGGTAGCTTTGCTAGATTTGGCAGGAGTCTTCCTTCGTGATGCAGACGACCTAGTTCGTCGCTTCTTAGTAGGAGAGCTGAGAATAGTAGTGAGGGGTTGCGCATCGGTGATGACGGCTTCAGGAGCTTGATCTTGCATAGTTTGATGAGAGGTAGAATCAGCCATGGTGATGATTTTGAATTTGCAGGTATGAAGAGAGGGCGATTTTTGAATGATGATGTGCGCGGTAAGAGAGGAGATGAGAGATTTTGAGAAGTTAAAACACAGATAGCAATGATAGCGTGTGAACGGTCTAAAAAAGGGAAGTTCAAAATAACTTCCTTGAGTGACGTGCATCAAGCAGTTGAGGAGGGAGAAAATTTCAGCTGCACGCCTCTCGCACATTAATTGCTACAATTCCTCAAATAAGCATATCCCTAACATCCGTCTTAATTTTTCAAATTGATTAGCATCAAGGGCTTTGGTAAAAATATCTGCTAATTGCTCTTCAGTTGCAACATGTTCAAGTGTAACAATTTTTTCTTCAACCAGATCCCTAATGAAATGATGTCTAATGTCAATGTGTTTAGTCCTGCTATGTTGTATAGGATTTTTGGAGATATTAATTGCACTCAGATTGTCACAATATAATGTCATAGCATCTGTCTTGACATTGTATTCACTCAGCATCTGTCTCATCCACAACAATTGAGAACAACTACTACCAGCCGCTATGTACTCAGCTTCAGCTGTAGACAAAGAAACGCAATTTTGCTTCTTACTGAACCAGGATATAAGGTTGTTGCCTAGAAAGAAACATCCACCAGAGGTACTCTTTCTATCATCTGCACTTCCAGCCCAGTCAGCATCACAATATCCAAACAACACAGTGCTTTCCCCATGAGAATACAGCATACCATAGTCACTGGTACCATTCACATACTTCAAAATTCTCTTTACTTGAGTCAGATGGCTTATTTTTGGTTCAGCTTGGTACCTGGCACACACTCCAACTGCAAATGTGATATCTGGCCTACTTGCTGTAAGATACAGAAGACTCCCTATCATACTCCTATACATGCTTTGATCAACATCCACACCTTTCTCATCCTTTGATAATTTACATGTGTGGGAGCAGGAGTTCTTTTATGAGCAGCATTTTCCATCCCAAATTTCTTGACTATATTTTTAGCATACTTACTTTGAGAGATAAATATAGTATCTTCCATTTGTTTCACTTGAAGACCAAGAAAGAACTTTAGCTCACCTACAAGACTCATCTCAAATTTAGATTGCATTTGCTGAACAAAATGCTCTATCATCTGGTCAGACATTCCTCCAAAGACTATGTCATCTACATATATTTGAGCAATCATCAGCTGTCCATTTTCATCTTTCACAAACAGGGTCTTGTCATTTCCTCCCTTCCTATAGCCATGGTTGATTAGAAACTCAGCAAGTCTCTCATACCAAGCTCTAGGGGCTTGCTTCAGGCCATATAGAGCTTTCTTCAATTTGTACACATGGTTTGGAAAACTAGGATCAATGAAGCCTTTAGGCTGTTCCACATAAACCTCTTCATTTAAGTACCCATTGAGAAAGGCACTCTTGACATCCATCTGATACAACTTGAATTTTAGTATGCATGCAATCCCAAGTAACAATCTAATAGATTCCAACCTAGCTACAGGAGCAAAAGTCTCATCAAAGTCTACACCTTCAATTTGAGAATATCCTTGTGCAACCAGTCTAGCTTTGTTTCTAGTGATAGTACCATTTTCATCAGACTTGTTTTTATAAACCCACTTGGTACCTATGACATTCACATTATCTGGTCTAGGAACTAAGTCCCACACATTACTTCTCTTGAACTGAGTTAATTCTTCTTGCATAGCATTTATCCAGAACTCATCAGTTAGAGCTTCCTTAACATTCTTTGGTTCAAGTTTAGATATAAAGCAAGAATTTGATACCTCATCATAGTTCCTTCTAGAGTTAATCCCTTGGTTAGGATCGCCAATGACTTGATCTATGGGATGGTTTTTCTGAACTCTGATAGATGGTCCTTTGTTGGGAGCAGTCTTCTCTGGGCCAGTTACTTCAGAGTCTTGCTTACCACTTGCTTCATCTACTTTCTTCGCTTCCTGTAGGTCAGATGCTGCGTCAAATGTAGCATCATCTGGCATAGCATTATTTCCTTCATCATCTACAACAACATTTATGGATTCCATCACTGTCTTGGTTCTGGAGTTGTATACTCTATAGGCTCTGCTGTTTGTAGAATAGCCTAGAAAGATTCCCTCTTCACTTTTAGCATCCATCTTTCTTCTTGGTTCCCTGTCAGCTAGAATATAACACTTACTACCAAACACATGAAAATGCTTCACTGTTGGCTTCCTGTCCTTCCATAGCTCGTACAAGGTTGTAGATGTACCTTTTCTCAAAGTCACTCTATTATGAATATAGCAGGCTGTGTTCATGGCTTCAGCCCAAAAGAAAAATGGCAGCTTCTTTGCATGTAGCATAACCCTGGCAGATTCTTGCAAAGTCCTGTTCTTTCTCTCAACTATCCCATTTTGTTGAGGAGTAATGGGTGCAGAGAACTCATGAAATATTCCTTCAGAAATACAGAAATCAGAGAACTTACCATTCTCAAACTCCTTCCCATGGTCACTTCTGATTCTAACAATTCCACAATCCTTTTCTCTCTGAAGTTGTAAGCAAAGATCCTTGAATTTTTCAAAAGTATCTGATTTCTCCTTAATGAAATTTATCCAAGTATATCTGGAAAAATCATCAACAACAACAAAGGCATACTTCTTACCACCTAAGCTTTCGACTTGCATAGGTCCCATTAAGTCCATGTGTAATAGCTCAAGAACTCTGGATGTGGACAGATGTTGCAGCTTCTGGTGAGGCATCTTGGTCTGTTTTCCTATCTGGCATTCTCCACATATACTTCCTTCCTGAATTTGGAGTTTTGGTAGACCTCTGATGGCTCCTTCAGCAATAGCTTTCTTCATGCTTCTGAGATTCAGATGTCCAAGCTTTTGGTGCCATAACTTAACTTCATCTTCTTTGGTTATTAGACAAGTAGATAACTTTGCTTTATCTTGGGAGACCCACAAGTAGCAATTGTCCTTTGATCTAACACCTTTCATCAGGATGTCCCCTTCACTGTTGGCAACTAAGCATTCACTCTTTGTAAAGTTGACCTTCATTCCTTGATCGCACAGTTGACTAATACTAATTAAGTTGGCAGTTAATCCTTTCACAAGAAGCACCTTGTCAAGTTTGGGTAGGCCTTCTTCCACAAGATTTCCAACACCCTTTATTTCTCCTTTGGCTCCATCCCCAAACGTCACAAAACTTGTAGCATAAGGCTTAACATCAGTTAAGTAATTTTTATCACCAGTCATATGTCTGGAACATCCACTGTCAAAGTACCAATCATTTCTGGATGACACTCTCAGAGATGTATGAGCAATTTGAGCAATCTCATCAGCTTCTGGTTCTATTTTTCTAGGATCCACAGTGTTGCTTGTGAAATTATTATTTTTTTGCTTCCACTGCTTCTTGGTGATCTTTACTGTGGGATCAGGTTTTGGTGAATATGTCCTGTCTGGGTAACCATATAATTTGAAACAGAAAGGTCTGATATGACCTTTTCTTCCACAGTAGTGACATACCCAACCATAATTCCTTCCTTTTGATCTGGGCCTATATCCAGATGTCTGTTGTCTCACCTGATGCTGGGGCATCTGTCTTGACATAATATGATCATAAGTACTAACAGATGGCACAAACTGTCTCACTGGTAGTTGTTCCTGCTGAGGCAAGGATCTGTAGTCAAACCCAATTCCTTTAGAATCTCCAGGTTTCTGTCCTATTTCCAGAATTTCGTCTAAAGCATCAGTACCTTTGTTCATCATCCGCAGTTGCTTGTTCATATTGTCAATCTTGGAAGAAAGTAAGATAACCTCATCATTGAGATCTGAGTTTATTTTCAGAAGTTTGTCTTTCTCAGCTTGCAAGAGAGCAATGGTCCTCTTTTGTTTTTCTACAGTTCTACAAACATCCTCACTTTTGAGATATAACTCCTTGTAGGAATCAGCCAATTCATCATATGTTACCTCTTCATCACTAGAATCATTGTCAGATGTGCACACTCCAGTCAAGGCATTCACATGTTTTGCAGTTTCAGGTTCTTCTTCTGATTCATCCTCATCAGTCCAAGACACAGTCATCACCTTCTTTTGTTTCTTCAGATAAGTTGCACACTCAGTTCTGATGTGACCAAAACCTTCGTATTCATGGCATTGCACCCCTTTGCTTTGATTGATTTTGTCATCAGTTCTAGGTTTCCTCTGATTGTTGACATTTTTATAGATGCTGCGACTGTTGTCCGGAGCATTTGTCCTAGGGCGTCTGTCCATCCTCTTCACAACTTTATTAAATTGTTTGCCCAACAACACAATATCTTCAGAGATGCTCTCATCAGTATCTAAATTACTCTCCACATCATCTTCATCAGTGTTGGAGATGAAAGCAATGTTCTTGTCTTTCTTTTCAGATCTTTCATTAACCTTTAATTCAAAAGTTTGAAGAGATCCAATCAACTCATCAACTTTCATATTTCCAATATCTTGGGCCTCCTCAATAGCACATACTTTCATATCAAATTTCTTAGGCAGGGACCTGAGAATTTTGCTTACCAGTTTTTCATCGGATATCTTTTCCCCCAAGGATTCAAATGTGTTAGCATATTCTAGCACATTCATGTGAAAGTCATGAACACTCTCTCCTTCCTTCATTCTCAAATTCTCAAACTGTGTTGTTAGCAGTTGTAGCCTTGACTTCTTAACCTTTTGAGTACCTTCATGAGCTGTTCTTAGGATATCCCAAGCTTCCTTAGCAATAGTACATTGTTTAATCAACCTGAACATGTTCTTGTCTACACCATTAAACAAAGCATTCAGGGCTTTAGAGTTTCCAATAGCTGCAGTGTCTTCTGCTGTAGACCACTCCTCTTCTGGTTTCAACTCATCAGTATCAACATTATTCGCATCTTTTATTTTAGGAGGGACCCATGCCTTGATCACAGCCTTCCAAGCTCTGCTGTCTAGAGATTTCAAGAATGCTGTCATGCGTGATTTCCAAATGTCATAGTTCGACCCATCCAACAAGGGTGGTCTGTTCACCAGTCCTCCTTCTTTATCCATTAAGCCAGAAAATTCTTTCCCTGGAGCTCACCCACACAGAACAGGGTGCCTGCTCTGATGCCAATTGAAATTCCTGGCAACCTGACTGAAATATGCTGTGCACAATGTTGGCACAACTGTCCGAGCGCGTGTCTACTCAGAACTACAATTAAAATAGCGCAGCGTAACAAAGCACAAATTAAAAGGAACACAGCGGAAATAAAAAGTACACAGAGAGTTTGTTAACCCAGTTCGGAGCAACTCTCCTACTCTGGGGGATACCAATCCAGGAATGATTCCACTATTATAGTTCTAGTGAAAAGACCAACGCAGACACACTACTTGACTTTGCACCTAGACCCTACCAGTGGCAACTCTATCTAGGAACTCCTAGATATGAGACCCCGTCTCAATTCCTACCAGCAACACAAACAGAATAGTAATCAAACACGCAAAACACACAAAGAGAGACACACTCTAATAACACATACTCACTCTGTACTTAAAAGCTTAGGAGCAGCTTACAATTACAACTCAAACAAACTCAGTCCTTAGCTTGAATCAGGGAGATACAAGCAAGGCTCACAATTAACAAAAGAAACCCTAAAAACCTTAAACACACGCTTTGCTAACACACACGGTTTTTAGTTACCCAACTAGGGTTTGTCTTCACAAATATATAATACTGAGATAGCACAGGTTTGGGCTTCAAAATAGAGCATAGGCATTGTCCGGTCCAGCTGAAACAATCTTCTAGAAATAATAAAAAACTTCCAAATATAGAATGATATCTTGTGGAACAAATAGCAAGGCAAATAAAACTTCAAGCAAATCTTCAATCAGATACACACGCCTTGATCAGCAAGCTAGAGGAAAATAAATCTTCAGGCAAATCTTTGGAAGATTGCGAACACAAATATAAAGCGCTAGCTGGCGCGAAAATCACAAGTCACATAATGCTGTTCCATATGCTACCGCATCTGTCCCAGCATCTGGCTAGTAGATGTTTTTGCAAAATGTAGCCAATCTACAAAAACCCAACAATAGATTTAACCATTTCTGTAGTTTTAATGATCTTTTTACTTTTATAATCAAATTTACCAACTTGATAGACTCGGTTATAATTAATTTCTGGCATAGACCAGTTTGTTAATCTGTTTTCCATTTCTTGAATTTCTAATTCACTATTTTGATAATTACCTTGATCTATAGAAGATTGTTCACTAGTAGGTAATGTAATTAAAGGTGGATTTCTTGAACTACTACCTAATCTCGAACTACTTCCTAATCTGCCAAGAGTTCGGCTAAACAAAGACATGATATCTTAATCTACGAAACAAATTATAAAGTTTTGTTGAATTTTTGTTTTCTTAATTACTCTCTAGCTCTCTCTCCCCCCTTATAAGTTGTTTCTAGATAGACTCCTACAGTGAGCTGACCAACCGTTTTACTGCCTCACTCTGGGTCTTACGACGTGGACCACTCAGTAGACCGACACCTAAATGCAACTTAAACTGGGTTAAAGAAAGATAAATAGCAAGCAAGAAAATTAAATTCTTTAAAACCTTAAAATAAGTTTAGTAAATTTAGATAATATATCTCAATCCAACCTGGCTCTGATACCAGACTGCGGTAGGATCGGGACTAGGCTATCAGGAATAATAGTAGTAGATAAAGGTGTTGATAATTGTTCTCCTGCTCTCTGCTGGAACTTAATAGGTTCTCCAACAAAGAACTTAGTAATGCAGTAAAGTAATGTAGTAGTACAAATGGGTTCATTTGTTTCAGTTTTTACTGTTGTATTAATCATATTTTTTTTCTTCTTCATTTACAATATTATCCCACCATCCTTTTAATTGTCCTGTAAAACCCATAATTAACATATCTTTAGTTTGAATATCGTTGTTTCCTTTTAACTTATGTGCAGTAGCAGCCATAGTCATATTTTGAATAGTATCTAATACTTGTTGCTCAGAGGCGCTATCTATATTCCATTCATATATGGAATCTCCTGAGTAGGCGTCTCCTACGAAGTTTCTTCTCTCTTCAAATTGCATATCAGCAAATGAAGGTCTATTATAATAATTTCTAGTGTTTGGTCTTGGCATCTTCCCTAAACGACTAATAATATTTTCAAATTCCATAATGTGTTCATATTCCTCTTCTCTAGAAAGAATGTTAATATTGGAAGGTTGACATAAGCTAAAACCACTAAGTTTTTTAACTAATTCTTCTATTTTATCAGTAGGGGTTTTCCCTAAAGTAAATCCTTGTAATTCTTTTGTAGTGGGAGTATCATAGTTATATATTGGTTTTGTAGGATTTAATTTATAATTCTTTTCTTCTTTAATTGGTGTTTTATCTGGTGCTGATAGCTCAATTCTATCTAGCTGTTGAGCCATAGTATGTAATGTTTGATTTGTATAATTTAGTTGGGCGTGTATATTATTCACGTCTATTTTATCACAAAGTTTATCTAAATTTTTAGTTACAGCCTTAAAAGGTGCTGCTTCTATAATTACTTTCTCTTTGTGAGGAGTAAACTTAAAAGCTTCTAAAGGTGGGTGTACTGAATCTATTGTTTCTCCTTTCGAAGTTTTCCATTGAGTATTTAATCTAACATTAATGCCTATAGTTTTTTCTAAAACAAAAGGATTTTTAATATTGTTTTCTTCACAATAAGGTTCAAACCATGCAAAGAATAAAACGTTAATTTTATAGTGTTTTATATAGTCATAGAATTCTTGACGATAATAAGAAGTTTCTTTTTCAGAGAAGGTTTTAAAATACCATTCTCTTTTATTATCATTATAATTAGCATAAAAATCTTCTTTAATCCAATCCTTATCTATCTCAAAGGGTTCTTCTAATGTAAGGGTCCTTATCATTTGTGATTCTGTTGGTGAAGGAGATCTAGAAGATCTTTCACTAAATATTGGTCTGGGTATTGGTGGAGTAAAATCCACACCTGATAAGTTTGATCTAAAGGGTATATCAACAGAGGATCTAGCATCAGAAGTTGATCCTAGACTGCTTAATCTGTCTAATCTCATAGATTGACTTCTATTCATAGTGATGGAGATAGTTCCATCTATATCTTGTATAATATGTCTAACAGTTCTAGCTTCTATCTTTTGTGGAGGAACTATATCTTTTAATATCCACTCATGTGGTAATCTTGCTAAAATCTCGGATGTTTTAAGAATTTTAGGAGTTGTAACATCGACTTTCTTAAGATTAGCTTCAATAATACAAGTTTCATTTCTAGGCGTAGACCTTAAAGATTAAATTATAATTTACTGTAGAGACTTTATAAGTCATTCTACTAATAACATCTAAATTGGAGACACCTGGGTTGAAGGTATCTTCAAGCCCTTGCACATGGACAAGTAATGAATTTTTTGTATTTTGATCACCTAAACTCATGGAAAAGTTAGGATGACAATTAAAGTAAACGGGACCATCGTTAAGGTTTGATTCAATAATAGCTATAATAGAATCTTCAAATTTAGCAATTCTTTTATCTCAAAGAATTAATAATATAGGAGTATTAAGTCCTAGTCTATGTAATGATTTAATAGCAACTTGTATTAATCCTAGATGTATATATCTATGTCCTTCATTATAATGTTCTTCTAATAACTTACTATCAAGAATATTAATGGTTTCCATTTTACTACTAATGGATTTAGCCATTTCTGTAGTTTTAATGATCTGTTTACTTTTATAATCAAATTTACCAACCTGGTAAACTCTGTTATAATTAATTTCTAGCATAGACCAGTTTGTTAATCTATTTTCCATTTCTTGAATTTCTAATTCACTATTTTGATAATTATCTTGATCTATAGAGGATTGTTCACTAGTACGTAATGTAATTAAAGGTGGATTCCTTGAATTACTACCTAATCTCGAACTACTTCCTAATCTGCCAAGAGTTCGACTGAACAGAGACATGATATCTTAATCTACGAAACAAATTATAAAGTTTTGTTGAATTTTTGTTTTCTTAATTACTCTCTAGCTCTCTCTCCCCCTTATAAGTTGTTTCGAGATAGACTCCTACAGTGAGCGACCAACCGTTTTACTGCCTCACTCTGGGTCTTACAACGTGGACCACTCAGTAGACCGACACCTAAAGGCAACTTAAACTGGGTTAAAGAAAGATAAATAGCAAGCAAGAAGATATATATATATATATATATATATATATATATATATATATATATTCGCTCACCGTTCACAAAAGAGGGTACCCCAAAGGCACACCCTTGAAGGTCACCCCTCACTTATATAAACACTACTAGTGGATATGTCCTATCCAATGTGTGACATTTTTCAATTCATACCAACACTAGTTCTTTTATAAGGGACGTGTGTTTATTCTTTCCAATTTCCACTCAAATTCACTATGTTCCAACATGATTTTTTCATCAAAAGAAAGAGTATTGATTTTCTTTTTCTTTTTTTGACAAAGAGATTGATTAATGCATCATGTGGAGTGATTTATATGAAACTCAGTTTTGACAATTATGGAGCTTTTAATGAGTCTATTTGATCTGGTACGATCACATCTCTTGTAAAGTTTCTTTTGTTGAGTCGTCTCTCTCACCTTAGTTTTGATGTCTTATTACTGAATTGTTTCCACCTTTTTATCACTTGCTTCTTTTTTTTTTCTTTCTTAATCTCCCTTAAACTTTATTTCCAGATTGATTGATTAATTCATTTAGCCTTAAAAAAAGAAGAAGTAGACTTTTATACTTTGTTTTTTACCGTTGTACTTCCTTGATAATGTTTCCTTGTTGCCTTATAAAATAAAAACTTTTTTCCTTCCTCCAAAAGTTGCGGTTCTGGAGGCTGAAACAAGCGAAGCCTTTTAAGCTTGTAATGGGTGCAAAGCTTTTAAGCTTGATAAAGTTATAGAAATCTTTAAAGTAATAAAGTCATTATAACCTCAATATTTTATATAGTAACTTTTGCTCTATTCATTAACACTACATATACACTCATGCATTTTTTAAAAGCTAGTAACAGAAAAGATTAGAAGAAGAATTTTGTTCCAAGAGAGGGAGCAGCATGCTTCCAATACTGTCAGAAATTTGTAGAAAAAAACATGTGCTTCAAAACAAACAGAAACAACCAAATATTCCAAAATAGGGAAGGCAAACCTATCGTCAGGCTATTTATTTCCTTTTATATTTTTATTTTTGATATTAAATAAATATAGCTTAATTTGATTAGCCTACTATAGGCTACACGTAATTAAATTTCGTTAGATATATAGTGATGACGGTGCAGTGTTGTCTAATTTTTATTTGTTATCTTTCAGTTCAAACTTGGAACTCAATGCTCAAACTCAAAGTGCATGCATGCCAGGCTAAGTGTATATGTCTCACGCTAAACACCAAAAGGGAAAAATAATAATTTATTGTTGTTAAATAAATTTAGGCTTAATCGCATTTTTCCCCCCTATATTTTGCCAATTGTGCGATTTTGCACCCCATCTTTTTTTTGAACAATTTTGCACCCTATCATTTACCCCTTTCTGATTTTGTAGCCCCTCATGTGTTTTTTTGTTGATGTGTTAGAATTTCGCTGATGTGTATTCATTAAATGTTTGCCATGTGTGTAATTGGTATTTTTAAAAAAAATCAAAATTCCACATATTTGCTTGCTGATGTGTATTCAGTTTGAAGAGTTTAGCAAAGGGAGAAAGCGTTCTTAATAGCTTCAACACAGACAAATTCCAAAGCTAGGAAGCACAAGACTACTTATACCATATCCATTCTCCAACAAAAAATCCAAACTCTTTAGTCAAGATGTAGCCATGGTGTTGTGGTGGGGGAGCTTGCCTTTACGACGGCTTCACCATCATCCCTAGAAGGGGGTAGTCGGTTGTTGGTCGGCGGCACCGTCGTGACTTTGAAACCACACACGCCGTTTGTTGCTGCGTTGTTTGGTTTGTATGTTCTGTTTTGCGTAACAACCACCGCCGGCGCTGCCACGGTGGTCAGACTCTTTTTGTTTGATGCACCACCCTCAAACCCCTTTTTGGGGGTTGTTTTGGATTCCATCGACCTTCCTGTCCATCCGTCTGGTGGTGGTGATTGTCGGTTTTCAACAAACGTTCGAGATCCTTCTCGTTCGTCACGGTTCTCTGCAGATTTGGCTTTAAGATGGTGGAAGTGTGCCGCCACTTGTGGTGGTATTCATAGCTGTTTCGAGTTAGCCAAATTCAATCCGGGTTTGGGTCCTAGGCATGGATCTGACCAGGATCTCCTTAGTTCACGTGAAAACAAAAATACCAGGATCTGACCAGTAAATATGTGGAATTTTGATTTTTTTAAAAATATCAATTACACACATGGCAAGTATTTAATGAATACACATCAGCAAAAAAACACATGAGGGACTACAAAATCAGAAAGGGGGTAAATGATAGGGTGCAAAATCGCTCAAAAAAAAAAATAGGGTACAAAATCGCACAATTGGCAAAATATAGGAGGGAAAAATGCAATTAAGCCATAAATTTATTACATAAGTGAGTGGATATAAAGGTAAAAACAAACGCAATATTTTTATTTGAACATAAACTATTTTTTATAAGTAACACACACAAAGATGCAATGATAAAATACACACATATTGAACCCCAAACATGCCTAGAAGTGTATTTCGAAGATGGAAAAACACCTCCCCACCAAGTTGATTAATAATTGATTAGCACTGTTATTATCAATAAAACCATTAATTTAAAAGAAACTTCCAGTCAAAAATAATAATAATAATAAGGAACGTTAGACACAACTGGCACTCGCTAGAATGCTTCAAATTAAGTAATATAGTTACGTTGAAAATGAAGAGTGCTATTTAACAATCAATTCCATTCCATGCATTGGGATTAATTCTTCTTAATTTGTTAATGTGTATATTTTTTTGAGGGTGTATACATCTTAAAACAAAGAGAAAAAAGAAAAAAAAAGTGATGCAATAGATATGATAATTTGATGATGTAATAAGAGGATAGAGATAAAGACAAAATAAGGTGTTGAATATGTGTAGCAAAATAAAAGGTGTATACTTATCATTGTTCTTACACTAATTAGTTTATATTATACATAAGCATCTTGTCAGTTGTTATAGATCACAAATAGATTAATATCATGTGGTTATTAGACTAATAAATATGCTCCTAAGGCTAACAAACGGTACTGTGGGCTGTAGCAGACAAGAAATTAGACAATATTTTTGTGGCTTAAATATGTAAAAGGTCCCTGTAAGTTAGCGTGTTTTTGGTTTTCGTCCCTGTAAGTTTTTTTGTTGTGAAACAGCCCTTGTATCTTGTTAACTTTTTGGAATTGGTCCCTGCCGTCAGATCCCGTAAAAAAAAGTCTAGCTGGCTAACAGACGCTTACGTGTCAGTTGCTAAGATGGACAAACACGCTTATGTGGCATTAAAGCTGAATAGTGGTGTTATAAGAGGGACTAAAACCAAAAACGAATATTTACACAGGGACTAAAACCAAAAAAACGTAATCACCAAAATTTGAAATTAAAAACCCAATCTTTTCTTCATCTTCTTCCTTCACCTTCATCTCCTTACAATCTTTATCAACCTTCATCATCTTCATTAAAAAACCCAAAATTTTTTCTTTCAAAAAATTATAATTTCAACTTCAACAAAAACCACATAATCTAACCCTTAAATCTAAAATTAACACCACCACCATCTTCTAACCCACAATCAAAATTAACACCCATGTCTTAAATCCATCACCTTCAACCACAAACTCAATTCAAAACTAACACCCATTTTTACCTCCAACCTTCATCAATGTCTCCCATCCTCCGCCGCTACTACACCATCCTCTCCCCAAACTCCACCACTCCTCGTTCCATTTCTCTCCCATTTTCTTCCCCAATTTTTTTTTCTTGTTAATAATTTTTACAGTATATGATTTGATTCTGTTTTGATTATTATTGATGCTTAACAACATTGAAGCTATAAGATCGTTGAAATTTTGGTGCTGATTTTGTTGAATTGTTGAGAAATTAGTGATGGCGTGGTTTAGAGCTGGTGCTACTATAGCAAAACATGCTATCAAACGAACCCTTTAACAAAACAGATCTTCATCATATCTTATATCCAAGTCTAAAGTGTTACCTTCATCACAGGTTCCGTTATCGCAGTTGACTGGTAGTACTTTAGATGGGACAAGTATTGTGTATTTGAAGGTTGAAGGTGAAAAAAATGGGTGTTAGTTTTGAGGCTAAATTATATAAGGCTTAAATATGTAAAAGGTCCCTGTAAACATGTAGTTGCAGGTTCTGGAGATGAAGGTGAAGGAAGAAGATGAAGAAAAGATTGGGTTTTTAATTTCAAATTTTGGTGATTACGTTTTTTGGTTTTAGTCCTGTGTAAATATTCGTTTTTGGTTTTAGTCCCTCTTATAACACCACTATTCAGCTTTAATGCCACATAAGCGTGTTTGTCCATCTCAGCAACTGACACGTAAGCGTCTGTTAGCCAGCTAGGCTTTTTTTTGACGGAATCTAACGGCATGGACCAATTCCAAAAAGTTAACAAGATACAAGGGTTGTTTCGCAACAAAAAAAACTTACAGGGACGAAAACCAAAAACACGCTAACTTACAGGGACCTTTTACATATTTAAACCTATTTTTGTCATTTTAGTGGGGGCCATGTTAATTCAGTGTGATTTTATTAATTGTTGTTGAAAAATAAGTCAGTAACTATTAGTAGACATGCAGTACAGTACGTTTGTGGCTTGTTGTGGTTGTTTTTATGCGTAAATACAACAATTAAAGCATATATATGTTTATATACACAACAAGTAATGTGTCTTCTTCTGCATGTGTATGTGAACATGTATTATATTTATATCCTCACATATATTAGAAAATATAAATAAATAAATAAATAAATAGATAAAGCTGCGATGTTGATCGAAATCTACTTTTCTTTTGACAATTGAACGGGGCGATCTAGAGGACAGTGACTAGATACAAAGAACTACTTAATTCTATTAATGTGAAATCACAATGAATAAACCAAATATTGTTTTTGACGGTAAAGATTAATTATGTTAACAATGTTTGTCTCACATCACATTTGAATTGACGTCACCTTAGGATCACCGACAACATTTCTTAGATAGTTATTAGGCTTAATTGATTATTCGGTCCCTTAATTTAATTATTTATTTTACAATGGTCCCTTAATTGAAAAACGTCTCAAACTGGTCCCTTATGTATTCTGCCGTTATCTATTTTGGTCCTCACAGTTACTTTTTTGATGTCTAATATTTTTAATATGATTATAACCGTTCGATTGCATGTTCATAGTATATTACAATGAACCACCCGTATCTAATTTTTTTTCCTATTCTTCTTCTCCTTCCCTATTCTTCTTCTGATTATCAAATTTGAAACCCATATCAATTTCTTCATTCATTACAGCCACCAACAACACACAATTAATACAAATAAATCACCAAAAACACCTAATTTTTTCTTCCCAACATCACGCTCAAGAACAAAAATCCAACAACCCAGAAATTGAACACAAACGAAAGCATATACAACCCAAAAATCGATCGAAATGAACATGACCTAGAAATCAAACACATCCCAAAACTGAAATCAAACACGACCCATAACCATGAAATCGAACACAACCCAATCATAAATCGAAGACGAATCAGACCCCGAAAATCGAAATTGAAAATTGAACAGAAGCAGAAAATCGAAGCAGAAATCGAAATTGAAAACTGAACAGAAGCAGAAACCGAAATCAAAAATTGAAGACGAATCACAACCCAATCACTTTGATTTTAAGAATGAGCTTCGGTTGCACGAATGGGAATTGAGAAGAAAGGAACGAAGAAGGTGAAAAAGAGGGGTTTTCTCTTTATTTATTTGATTCGATTTGATGATTTAATTATAAATTAATTAATTAATGTATTAAAATGGTTATGGGAAAAGAAAAGGGTGGGAATCTGTGTTCGTTTGTGTGGGAGAGAATAGAAGAGAATGGGATTGAGTGATGGATGATGATGATGGAAAGAAGAAAGGGGTGAGGGAATAAAATTGATGGAATATATTGGGGAGAAGTGTTGCAATTGGGTTAATGGAAGATGATGATGATGATTTTGGGTCTCCAAGTTTTTTCTTCTTCTTTTTTCTGGGTTAATGGAAGATTGATGAAGATGATGAAGAAGATGATAGAAGAAAATGAACAAAAGTGAGAAAATATTAGGTGTTAGTGGTTAACAGTAAAATACAATAGACCCTAAAAGAAAAAATCAAAAGGTTAAAATTAAAAAATTTAATAAGGTCCATGGTGGACCATCTTTAAATATGGTTCATCTTAGACATTTGATGTTAAAAACTAACGGAAAGAACCAAAAGAGGTAACGACAGAAGAAATAAGGGACCAAATTGAAACGTTTTTTAGTTAAGGGACCATTGTGAAATAAAGAATTAAGTTAAAAGACCGTATGATCAATTAAGCCATAGTTCTTATGTTCAAAAAATGTGTCCTTAACAAGTTTCACCATTATTGGAAGAAATTGTTGTGGCGGAAACTTTCAAGGCAATTGCTTGATGAATCAACTCGTCTAAATTGCAACATCTTGAGTAAATGGTGGAAACATCATTAGGTCTTAAAAGTTGCATCTTCTAAGTAAAACAAGAATAAGTTTCTTTAAATTAATTTGACACCTTAAAGTCCACTTAAACTACTCATAATTAATGGGGTTTCACCTTAGAAGTGTTCATGTTTCAAACTCCTAAGTTAATTTCTCTCATTAAATCTTACTCCTCACTCTTTAATCAATTATGAATAGGACAAATATTCAATTAAGATTATACTTTAAACTACATTTATTTCTAAATATATGAACTCGTTGACAAAATCAAGGGAATTAATAAATTTAGTATAGTATTAAATTTATTAATAACTAATACTTTTTTAATAAAATATTACACATTTTTCCATTTTTTATAATGATATTCACTATTTTATTAAAAATGACAAAGAGTTTACCTTTAGATTTATTTTGGGTCTCTATAATACAATTAACCCTTTCAAACGAACAAGTTTTTTTTCTTATCTAACACCTTTCAAACGTACAAATTGTTTCCTTCAACAATAAAAAAAGTACAAATTGTTGTACCGCGAAAACGGATACACAATGTCAACAAATTAAAGACATATAACCCTACATACTGCATTTCCATCCTTCTCACAACCGTACAAAATCTCCAACATATTAAATTCATATATCATTGATCACATAATAGTCATTTTGATCAAGTAAACATACAAAAAGTTAGTGGGTCAGTCTTAGCTAGTAATCATACTTGTCGTGTAGAAAGGTGCTGAGGATTAAATTCATTCATGTTTTAAAATGAAAAGAAGTGGCAATATTGCTTTGTTGACAACTTCAAAATTTTTAGTTCCTCCATCTCAATTTTTTTAACTACATCAATCATAATATAAACACGGTTTACAAGAGACTCTTCCCAAATACTAGGGGTGTTCATGTCCAATCCAATCCAATGCAAACCGCATTAACCGAACCGAAAAACCAAAAATCGAACAAAACCAAAAACAGAAAAAAAAAACTGCAATTTTAAATGGATTGGATTGGTTTTGAGTTCTCTTAGTATAAACCAATCCAAACTGAAGTATTTATACTTGCATATACAATATTATATGAATTTTTTATAAATGTTTTCTTAATTTACAATTATGTAACTATTTTCTAGACTTGTTCTGTAATAATGTTGACTTTTTCCCCTTCTTTTAAGAAATATTATTAATTTAGGGTTCTGTAACTATTTTCTTTAACCTACTATTTCATTTGCTTTATTTTTTTTTACAAAATAAAATGATATTCATTCATTCAAATTGAGAGTACATCAGATACAATAACATGTTCAACATCGCTAAAAACGTAAAGAGTGAATCTGCGAACAAACTCACAACACCCAAGTTAATAGCATACAACGGCAAAATTCCTACAAATAATATGATAAATTCTAAGTCACTGAAATACCCATGTTTCCGGATCTGCAACGTCGACACCCAAATCATTGATTGAATCTGTAATTGACTGAAGTTGATCTTTCAATAGGAACCAAACAAACATCGCAACAAGACGTTAAATCAAACGCCGCACTCAGACGACGAAATCACAAAAAGCACAAAATGAAAAACATGATATGTGTGAAAACCATTTATTTAAATTGAAAGAAAGAGGAAAAAGATGTAGAGGGGTGATTCTAGGTCAAAAAATGACCTAAAACCACCTCTCTTCGATGAATGAAGGAGAAAGAAAACTTAGAGAGAAGATGGAGTTAAGAAAACTTAGAGAGAAGATGGAGTTCCTCTCACTAAAAAACTAAGGCCGACTAATTTTGGTTTAACATATTTCATTGCTTTATTTCGCTTTTATTTTCTACTTATTCATTTTTTTCGTAACCTTACCTTTCTACGAAATGTCATAAAATAATATATTTTCTTGAAAGAAAATGAAAAAATATACAACAATGAAAACAGAAAACCAATCCAATCCAAACTGAAAAAATTTGGATCGGATTGGATTGGATTTGATTTTAAAACCAAACTAATTGGATGAATAAATAACAAAACCGAAGAGATTGGATCGAATGGTTTTTCCTCCCAAAATCGAACCAATCCAATCCGTGAACACCCCTACCAAATACCATCGCCAAGACGTAACCATGACCAAATAAAAAAGCTCTTCTCTATCAATAACCTTATTAGAAAATAAATACTTGTTCATATATGACACCAAGTAGCCCACAACATTGTACGCTAAATTAACATTAAACCTCTCTTTATCTTCTTATTCCCGGCCCCCAACCCACAAAAATATGAAGAAGAGGACACTCAAATCGGGAGGAAGAATCAAGACGAAGCCCAACCAACGAAACATTGTCCACCAAATATACTGAGAAAAATTACACCCTCTGACACTCCCTTTATCACCCCTTCTGTCTGGTTAGATAAGATGAATATCTCCATCTCATGCATTATAAACAATTCATTTGAGTTGTGCGTAATTTTTAAGAAAATAATTAGTTATGCTGGCTTCAATAACAAAATGAGTTTCCACTAATTGACAGTTAAGAAACCTAGCAATCTTGCGAAGGAAAGGAGAATCCACATTTATTCCAAACAACCTATTTTTTGAAAAATTCATCTTAAGCTGAGATGCCAATTCGAACCTTCTAAGAATAGCTTTCATGCTCCACAAATTTTCCACAACAATCTCTCCAATAAATAAAGTATCATCGTCATATTGTAAATGAGAAACAACTCCTCCGAATTATCCACTTGATAGCCTTTATAAAAACACTTCTCCCTTTGATGAAGACCAACATATTTTTTGGGATAAAGGATTCCATAATTGTACCTAACCTCTTCGCCAAATCCTTTGCCAATAATTTATAAAGACTACCCAACAAGAAAATGGATCTAAATTTGGATATAGGTAGTATTGATTGATTTTGTGTATGGGAAATGTTAACAATTGCCCCCGGGGCACTCTTTAAGCACTTTAAATGACAAGTTTTTTTACGAAAAGTTGTGTATTCAATGCATTAGAAATTGTAACATTTGACTTTTTAAAAGAATAGTTACTAAATTTGGGATCCTTAAAGAGTGCCCCGGGGGCACTCGTTAACAAGACCATTTGTGTATTATGCATGAAGAGTACTGGTTTTATTGCAAGGCATAAATCCGAAATATCAATAGACGGAACACGGGAACGGATTCCCTCCCATGGAACACCGTTGAGCATGTGTGATCAATGGCAACCCACACACTTAAGGCACATATTACATATATAGTCTAGACTAGACTCTAGAGAATAGTTAGGTACGTAGCAATTGTATTCTAGCCTTTTTAAATTTTTAGGGGAATTGTATTGTTGTAGTCTTGTTAGGAGGAAATATGGGTTATATACTTTTTACGTACATCCCCTCGGCCATTATATCAACCGTTGTAAAAACCCTCAACCATTTTTTCAACTGATGTGAAACCTTCTCCAAAGTTTACTAAAATTTTAAAATTGTCATCGTGTGTATATTTTCCCTCAGGTGCTTTTTCTGCCTATGTGAAAACTAAAAATTCCCCGTTGTTAAATGTATATTTTCTACTAGTGCAATGATCGCAGAAATGATATTGATTAGGTAAAATCCACACTAGATTACAATCATTTTTAATTAAAAGTGGATGTGCATGGTAAGGGCTATTGAAGATTGGTTATGTATAAATAGGCCAGTTGATTTTAGAGTCGGAGACTTGGTTTACAGAAGCCACAATTGATGTTAATTATGATTAGCAATTACCATATGGAAGCAAATGGTGGCGTGGTTAATTAATTTCGATAGGTATCTTCCGTGTTGAAACGTAGAGATTGATCTCTTCGAAGTAACTAATATTTATGTAAGGGATTGAAATAATTTAAAAGGGTGATAAAAATACTAACTTAAACATTTTTTTTTGTCAACATTCACTCTCCTATCGAGCTAAATTCAAGTGGGTCCCACCATTTTGAAATTGGGTTCCACATAAAGTGGTGGAACCCGCGTTTCATCCAATAAAAGAATGAGTATTGAAAAAAGTGTTAAAGTAAATTTTTCTTACACTGCTCATTAATGTATAAACATAATATAGGATTCGATTGATTTGTAATAGGGTAAGTACCGGTCATCGGACAAAACAATACAACACAAATCTTTAAAGTAGTGGATAATCTTTTTTCATGTACAATGTTTAAAGGACAAGGATCGCATAAACAAAATAAAATGAAATTTACTACATCACCCTTTATAAATCTCAAAATTTATAGAGGGACGAAGAATGGATATGTATATATATATATATATATATATATATAGAGAGAGAGAGAGAGAGAGAGAGAGGAGAGAGAGAGAGAGAGAGAGAGAGAGAGAGAAGCGAGCGGGAGATGAGGGAGAGAGAGAGATGGGAGGGGAGACGGTGATTAAGAGAGAAAAGATAAAGATATATATATATATATATATAGAGAGAGAGAGAGAGAGAGAGAGAGAGAGAGAGATAAGAGATGAGGGAGAGAGAATGTTTTTTAGTAAGAATTAAAAGGGTTAAATATGTTTTTAGTCTATAAATATACAAACTTTTCGTTTTAGTCCCTCTAAATTTTTTTTTGACTTTTAGTCCCCCAAAAGTTTTCTATTTTCACTTTTGGTTTCTCCTTTTAAATAAACTCATATGTAGAATTTATATTTTTGAATAAAATGTTGCATAAAAATTATAATATTATAAGAATCTCTCCAAAAAATTAGAATTTTTTAACAAAACATGAATTAAATATGAATTTTTATATTTTTGGCGGTTAAAAATTCATATTTAATTCATGTTTTGTTAAACAATTTCCAATTTTTTTGGGAGAGATTTTTACAATATTCTAGACAATTCTGCACAATTTCATCAAAAAATACACAAGTTGACTTAAAAACAGGGACCAAAAGCGGTGATTGTAAAATTTATAGGGACTAACAGTCGAAGGAAAAATTTACACTAGTACAGAAAACACTTTTTAAATCGGGTGAAAATGACTTTTTAAATCGGTTCCAGAACCGATTTATAGGTGGCCGACTTAAAAAACCGTTCTGATTTTAAGTCTTCCCCTTTACCCGATTTAAAATCTTTTATTAAGTCGGTTCACCCGATTTAAAAGCTTCTAATTAAATCGGGTTAATCCATTTAAAAAAGGTTAAAAAGGGTCAAAAAATAATCAGGTTTTTAAGTCTGGTCACTCATCCCATTTAAAAAATATAATTTAGATCGGTTCAACCGATTTAAAATCTTTTATTAAGTCGGTTCAACCGATTTAAAATCTATTATTAAGTCGGTTCAACCGATTTAAAATCTTTTATTAAGTCGGTTCACCCGATTTAAAAGCTTCTAATTAAATCGGGTAAACCCATTTAAAAAAGGCTAAAAAGGATAAAAAAATCAGGTTTTTAAGTCTGTTCACTTATCCCATTTAATAAACATAATTTAGATCAGTTCAACCCATAATTATAGTACGAAATTTAATAAATTAATCTAAAATATAATGTATACTGCCACTAATATGAAATATCATATGATCAAATTTCATATTAAACTTGTCATTGTTACAATATCAAACAAATTCAAAGTTACGATATCATAAAACTAGACAAAAGCTAAACATTAATTGTCGTTTCAAAACATAACATAATTAAATTACTTCAAAGTCTTTCCAGAATGAAACTTGCACATCGTTCTTGAACCTTTGTCATTTCATCATCAGTAAACGGAGTTTTGTCTCCGAAAATCTGGAAAAAAAAAAGTTAATATAACATATTAGAATATTAAATTAACTTTAAAAAAACATAAGAAACACAAATGGTTGAAATATTTAGTTACACACCATATCCCATGAATCAGTAATGCCAGCTGATACAATGTTCAACATATGTATCCCAAGTGCAAATAGATAAATACATGCACAATGAATACCTTATTAGAAACTAGACGCAAAAGTCTTTTTGACCATTGAATAAAAGTGTTGAGGGCCTCGCCAACCTTTGTCACCTCATCTGTGGGCATGGGGACTTGAGCATCCGAATCTAGCACTTTAGTTACTGCCACCCTCACCATATCATTTTCTAACAGCTGATTATGTATGGTTGGTCCCAACTTATATACATTTGCATATGCCACTATGTGATGTTTATTATCAACATATAATTCACACTCTTCTGGGATATCCTCATCATCATCATCTGGTATATGTGGCACTGCAGAACAACTACCTTTTGTGCTCACATGTATATTGGTACTAGGAGAACATATTGGGAAATGTTGAGAGAAAGCCGGAATAGATGATATATCCCGCATCACTTGATCCCTGATCTCCTTAGTAAGATCTTCTTTTATGGTCTCTAGTTGTTTGTTATTCAAAACAAGTGGGGAAGAGGCAGCATCATGCGAATATGGACCAAAATATTGTCGAATTCCCACACCTCCACCAACAGCACGAACACGTCCCGGGTGTTCAGGTCGTCCGATCGCTTCCGTCAAGATATCTTTACGTCCTTGTGGAACAAAGAGTCATGCAGTTGTTTTTTCAACAATAGAATCCTACAAACATAAAATTAAAATAATAAGCACCAAAGTATATAAGAGAAGAGAATAACATATGCATATAGACCAAAAAACTAGCATATAGACCAAAAAACCAGCAATCCAATTACTGATAGTGAGTAATTTCATGTCTTATTTTATGGCATTTTAGTTACTTGTTTACACAAGGAAAAAGCTAAGAATTGATGAATAAATGCCATTTATGCTTTTTATATCTTACTCTTCCCCATTTGTGTAGGAAAATGCAAGCTAGGACTTGAAATTAGCAAAGAATCAAGAAGAAAATAACAAAGCACTTCGCAGGGCTAAGGCAAGCAGAGTCTGAGTCTGATGCCAGAGTCTCATTCAGACTCTCATCCAGTCCTCATTCAAACTCATTCAGACTCTCATGCAGTCCTCATTCAGACTCTCATGCAGTCCAACTACCTCCATTCAGTCCTATCACTAGCATCATGCAATCCTCTACCTCCATTCAACCTAAACCAACTATAATCAACCCAAACCAAATACTATACTGCTAATCTCTTAAAGAATGCATAGGAGGATGCAACAATGGACAAAATCACCACTTTTATGATTAGCCATAAGAGAAATTTCAATTGGAGACAAGGCAAGGTTAGAGAAATTTACTTACAATTTTATCGGCCATACAACATGTTTCTTCAGACATGTACTCTCCTGATGACTTTTGTCGTGCCCTTATCCACTTCTCATAGCGTTTTGGTGGGGATGGAGGTGCAACTATTGAGTCTCCAATTGATTCTTGTCTTTGTTTTATTTTATCTTGCATCATCTTTTCTTCAAGCAACTCATATCCTCCACGAGACAAGTTGTGTGGGTATTTATTATAAGCCTGAATCAATTTCCCCCTATTTCTTTTCTCCTGTTACAAATAACACATAAAAATTAACGGAAATACTAACAATAAATTTAATTGATAGACTAATTTTAAGTCCAACAAACCAGAAAGTAAGGATCCTCCCGCGTCTTAATAAACGCCTGCCATGTTTCCTCATCAATAAATTTATATGTTCCAACAGGAGATTTGTCACTTAATTCCCCATCATTTAAATATCTCCTTGTCAGGGTTGTTTTGAATGCCCTCCAATGTTCACACGCATAGGATAGCCATTTGTCTTTCAATTTTGAAATATTATGAGTATTAGGAATATCCAATTGTTCCTGTGTCATTCGCGTTGCACCTCTAACTCTCTTTTTGGCAGGTTGAGTATTCTTCTCACTTTGTGCAGGAGCTGATGGATCACCCACGAGTGTGTCAACACTATTTTCGGTAGGCTGAGTATTCTTCTCACATTGTGGAGGAGCCGATGAATCACCAATGACTCTATTCACCCTTTTTTTGGTAGGCTGAATATTCTTCTCTCTCTGTTGAGGAGCTGCTGAATCACCAAATTGTCTATTCACCCTCTTTTTGGCAGGCTGAGTATTCTTCTCTATGTGTTGAGGTGCTGATGAATCACCAATTTTTCTATTCACCCTCTTTTTGGCAGGTTGAGCATTCTTCTCGATTTGTGGAGGAGCTGATGGATCACCCATGAGTCTGTAATACAAAAATATAATAATGGTAAGTATCAATTTTAAATAATGAATAAAAAATGTTAAGAATCAAAGTAAAAATTATTGATAAAATAAAAGTTACCGCATATGGATATAACTATTTTCTAAGATTTTCCTGTTTGAATATTTTTCCCATATCCCTTCATTATGATCATCACGAGTGGCATACACGTCGTCCGTTATAGTTTCATCAATAAAAGTAGGAATCCCTTGAGAGAAAGAAGGAGTCTCGGAAAAATCTAGGGAATCTTGACTTTCATGCATGTTTTTACCTTGTAGAACCACATACCACTTTTTGCTAGAGGGATCACGAACATAAAATACTTGTTTTGCTTAGGATGCCAGAATGAAGGGCTCATTTGTATAAGCTGCCTTTTCAAGGTCCACCAGTCTAAAACCAAATTCATCGGTTTTAACTCCACTGTTTATGGCAATCCATTTACATTTAAATACAGGCACTTTAAATTTAATGAAATCGACATCCCAAATCTCATCAATGATCCCAAAGTAAGGTATGGATGCCATAACCGGATTTTTATCTTTTGAACTAGAGAAGTGCATGCCCTCAGCTATGACCATCACCCCACTGTTTTGTATTGCACTCTTGTCATCCTAAGTCTTTGTATAGAATGAAAAATTATTGATATCATAACCAGTCCAAGTTATGACATCAAAGTTAGGCTCCCTTGCTAGCCATTTTAATTGAATAGAAGCTGTATTGTCACTTAAAATGGTTTCTTTAAACCATTTAAGAAAGTCTTGTTATGCTCATTCAACAACCATTTTTCATTCATTCTAGGATTTCTATCCTTGACAATGACTTTATGAGCAGAAAGGTAAGGTTGAACCTCGTCAGTGTTAGTCAATATATACAAATGAGCTTTAAGAACTTCCTCACGCCCCATGGCTTTAAGTCTTAAACCTCGGGTACCCTTACCTGCAAATCTTCCCTCATGACGAGACTTAGGAATTCCTATTGCTTCTGCGTCTGACATATAGTCAGAACAAAACTCAATAGCTTCTTCTGCAATGTATCTTTCAATAATAGATGCTTCTGGATGGCGTTGATTCTTCACATACCCTTTCAAAATTTTCATGTATCGTTCAACTGGATACATCCACCTCAAATAAACAGGACCACATAACCTAATCTCTCTCACTAGATGAACAATTAAGTGAACCATGATGTCAAAAAAAGAAGGAGGAAAATATATCTCAAGTTGGCACAAGATAATTGTAGCCTCATTTTCCAATTCATCTAATTTTTTAGGATCTATAACCTTGCTACAAATAGCATTGAAGAATGAGCACAACCTAGTTAAGACATTTCTAACTTTTTTAGGCAGTATGCCACGAATAGCCATCGGTAGTAATTGTTGCATCAATGTATGGCAATCATGAGACTTCAATCCAATTAATTTCAAATCTTTCATAGAGACAAGACTCTTCACATTTGAAGAGTAACCTTGTGGCACTTTTATATCATGCAAACACTCACAAAAGCTTTTTCTCTCATTTTTTGACAAAGTGTGACAAGCTAGAGGCAAATATGTTTGTTTACCATCTATCCGTGGAGCTAACTGTTGTCTTATACCCATCTCAACCATATCTAGACGAGCATTCACACCATCCTTTGTTTTGCCATTAATGTTGAGAAGTGTTCCAATTACACTATCACAAACATTTTTTTCAACATGCATCACATCGATACAATGTCTAACATCTAGAATAGACCAGTAAGGAAGATCAAAGAACACAGACCTCTTCTTCCATATATTTTTCTCAACAGATATTTTTTGTTTCTTCCCAAATATAACATTGACACCTTTCAACCGTTTATGTACTTGCTTTCCAGTTAAGGCTTTCGAAGCAATTTTCCAATCTGGGTGTCCATTAAATGCTTTTCTCAACCTACGATATGGGTGATTCAGTTTGAGAAATTTCCTATGTCCAAGGTAAACTGTCTTCCTTCCATGTTTCAATTGGTGGTAGCAAGTGTGTTGTTCACATATAGGACATGCTTTATGTCCCTTAACGCTATAACCAGACAAGTTCCCATATGCGGGAAAATCATTGATGGTGCAAAATAACATTGCACGCATCTTGAAATAATCACGAGAATGGGCATCAAACACATCAACGCCTTCCTCCCAAAGCATTTTCAAGTCTTCAATCAATGGATTGAGATAAACATATATTTCATTTCCAGGTTGCTTTGGGCCTGAAATCATCATGGATAACATAATGTACTTGCGCTTCATGCAAATTGAAGGAGGTAGATTGTAGATAACTAGGAGAACGGGCCATGAACTATGGTTACTACTTAAGTTTCCATACGGATTCATTCCATCTGTAGCAAGTCCAAGCCTAAGGTTTCTTGTCTCTTTCCCGAATTCCGAATATAAATCATCAATTTTCTTCCATTGCAAAGAATCAGCCGGATGACGAAGATACCCATCACGTTTCCTCTCATCTGCATGCCATCTTACATTTTTTGCATCATTTGCATTAGCAAACAATCGTTTAAGTCTTGGAATTATTGGAAGATGCCATACCACCTTCACAGGAGGACGCTTTGAGCTATCATCACAATCGAAATCATTCTCCTTCACTTTGTAGCGTGATAGCCCACACCTAGGACAATTCTTCAACGTTTCAAACTCATTTCGGTACAATATACAATCATTTGGGCAAGCGTGTATTTTCTTATACTCCATACCCATCGGACACAATATCTTCTTAGCTTCATAGTTACGATTAGGTAATGTGTCCTTCTGGAAACATTTCTTTCAACAGCTCAAGCAATTCAGTAAAGCTTTTATCTGTCCTGTCGCGGTGATTTTCGGAGATCAAGCTATTGATTAGCGTTGACTCACTAATTTTATTTCACGACTGAACTTTTAATTTTTTAAATGAAAAGTGGAAAAAAAAAGTTCTGAATTACCACATTTTTAAAAATAAGGGTTCGGGGGTTAGTTACGTTTAGGGAAGGTGTTAGCACCCTAAACGTTCGTAGTACTCTACGAGAACCTCTTGATTTTATTTATTTATTTTGGCTATAACTTGCTTATTTTTTTTTAAAAGAAAAGAATGAATTAGAATAGTGAGAAAAAGAGAAAAATGTTTTTTTGTATTTTTTATGATTTGGAAGGACAAGGTCCTTTGCCTACGTACCCGTGAGGGATCAACACCTCGTAGTTCGGGGTAGAAATAACGGTTGATTTGTTTGGTGTTTTTTATTAGTTTTAAAAAAAGTTTTAAAAATAAAAGCCAAGTGGCAAAATGGAATTGGTTTGTGTTTTTTTATTTTTTGAAAATGATTAAAGTGTAATTAAAGCAGATTAATGGTTATTTAAAGAAAATAAAAAGAAAAAAAAAACGGACGCTTGATTGAAAATCAAGGTTTATTAAGAAAAGATTTTTTTGAGTATTTTCATTATTATTTGCATGTTTTTTTTGTTTTTTTAATTAACTAAGACTAAAAGCGCAATAAAGGCTAAATGCGAGGGAATTCCGTGATGACGTTGGATCACCACGAAACCCTTTTGAAATTAAACTAACCTAATATTTTTTGTATTTTTTTTTTTGAATAGCGAAATAAATAAAAATAAATAAAAGACGTAAAGCAGAATAAATAAAGTGTGAGTGTCAGTGCATATTCTCATTTATTTTTTGTTACATTGATCCTAAGTACATTCTAATAGAAACGAAAATAAAAATGACAAAATGATAAACAAGGAAAAAAAAACAAAATTGCAAATGTATGAAAATAAATATGCTAGATTGAAACTAAAATGAAAATGTATGAAATAAATAAGAATAAAAATGCATGAAAATAAAAGGAAAATAATAATAAGAAAAATGCATGAAATACTATGAGGTAAATGCAATGGAATAATATGCATGAAAATACATAAAGAAATAACAAAAATAAAATGCAAGAAATAATAAGAAGAAAGAAAAGAAAAAAAAATATAAAAAAGGGAACAGGGGGGGTGCTACTAGCAGAAAGTAAAAAACAGAAAAAAGAAAAAAAAAAAAAAAAAAAGAGGACTGGGGCGCTGAGCCCAGTGGGCTGAAATGAGGAGAAAAGCTGGACCGGTCCGGTTCAAGCGAACCGAACCGGTTCAGCGCTTATAAAAAGGAAAAGGGCTGGTTTTTTCATTTGATAACAAACTTTCTCTTTCTTCTCATTTCCTCCCTCTGTCTTCTCTCTCACCTGCAAAATGAACACCCAGCCGAAATAGTTCTCCGGCGCGGTGGCCGCCGGCGGCGCCACCGTGCCGGAAACTGAAAATTTATTTTTTTTAAAAAAAAAATCTTTTCTAAAACCTTTTTCTCCCCTCTCTTCAAATTCAAACTCGGATTTCCCAAAAAATTTGAGGAGAGGAGTAGATCTAGGTTTGAATCTTTTTAAAAAAAAATAACAAAATCTACCTTTTAAGATCAACTTGGTTCGTGTATGGCTGGGTCCGGTGAAAGGGTGCTTCGGTTCCGTTTGGTTTGTGATTGGTGTCCGGTTGGCTTCGTGGAGGGTGGATGGTGGTGTTTATGGCTGTACGGGTTTGGGTTTGTTCGTGGGTGAGTGGGATTATGTTGTGTGTTTTGGTTTGATGAAAGGAGAGGAAGGCCCAATGTGTTGTTGTTGGAAGTGGGTAGGCCGTACGGTGTTATTGTTTGGTTGTTCGTGCGTTGTATGTGGGTGGTGGAGGATGCTGGATTTTGTTGTGTTTGTGTATGGTGAAGGAGGTTAGTGTGTTGGTGAGTGGTTTGGCCTTGCTGTGTTGTGTTTTTGTGGGTTTGGCCGTGAATTAGGAGAGGGGTTGAGTAGTGGTAGTGGTGGTTCGTGTGTCTCACTGTTTGGGGGATTTTGTTTGATGTTGTTTTTTGAGTTAATTCCGATTGAACTTTGGAAATGTTTCTGATGAATTTTTTTGCCCCCTGTGCTACTGATTCTATGTTCCTTTTTATTAAGCAATGCCAATTAATGTGACTTAAAGGCCAATGATGGACAATAAACACAATTAATCAGCAAAAGACTAAAAAAGAAACCGTTAAAATGGTTATTAAAAAACATTAAGATCAAAAAGTCAGACTTTTTTTTTAAGAAAAATAAAACAATAAAAAAAACGAAAATAAAAAAAATGATAATAAAAAAGGAAAATAATGAAACTGAAAATAAAAAGAAATAATAATTAAAAATGACAAACAATAATAATAAAAAAAGGTCGCCTTCGGAACCAAAAAATGAGGTATTTTAAAATACCTCCCTGCCGAAATTTCGTCTGAAACGACGAAAAAAATTTCGAACCAAGAGACGAGTAAAAAAGAATATTAGGTCAAAAATTGGGGTATGACAGATGCCCCTATTTAAGTCTCTTCGTCCGGAGATTTAAAGAGAAAAACTTGGATTCGACGGGTCGAAGGGACTTAAATACAGAGTACGCCAATTTTGGACCTAACAAAAATATGAAATGCTCGTGGTGCAAATGTGAATGCAAGACGGCGAAGATGACCTGACTGGGGATAACAAAACGAAATGATACCCGAGTTCGTTGAAGAAAAAGGGATCCGACTCCACTGGGGAATAAACACAGTTTCACTGGGGAAGGGATCAACTATCGTATTGACAGCTGAGAAAGGAAATATGATATGGGAAAAGACACCGACCACAAGCTGCCCGTTTGTAGAGCTTGCCACTTGAGGTAAAGATGGAAATAAAAGTAACCTGCCACTAACGACAAGAAACAAAGGTGAATGTCAGCTGTTCGGGATGTAGCCGAACTTGCCACTGACGACATGATAGAAGATAAAATGTCAGCTGCTCGGGATGTAGTCGAACTTGCCACTGACGACATGATAGAAGATAAAATGCCAGCTGCTCGGGATGTAGCCGAACTTGCCACTGACGACATGATAGATGAGGTAAATGTCAGCTGCTCGGGATGTAGCCGAACTTGCCACTGACGACATGATAAAATATAAATGTCAGCTGCTCGAGATGTAGCCGAACTTGCCACTGACGACAGGATGGTAAAAGGTATGCACAAGCTGTTCATTAAAGAAACTGTCACTTGGCGAAAAGAGGGTGACATCTTTGGACCAGACACACTGGGGATGACACTTGGGGACAAAGAGCGTTAAAAATTGTTCATGATTGATTGGTATGAAAAACAAGACTCAGGGTGGTTAATGCAACCATGTAGTAGATGATGTTGTTTGTATGTTGTATATGCATGAATGTGTATATGCATGAATGTATGAATGTATGTATGACAATACGACTTGTATGACTGTATGGAGGATTGACTTGTATGATGGTATGACCGATGAACTTGATGAGACAAGACTGGACCGGTAAGATGGAAAGTGGACCGACGACGCAGTACAAACACTCTGCAATCTTCATTGGGAATGATGCCATTGGGAACATATCAAAACATTGACGGGGTAAAGCCCGATGTATGCAACAACTGGCGGGGAGCAAACACTTCCTGGGGGAGACGTGTTAATCCAAAAACCTGGCAGAAGAGCTGGTGTCTATGTGGTCATGCTTTTCTTTTGTTTTTTCTTTTTGAATCCCTAACTTTTGCCTGGACCGCCCTTTCGGGTTTTCAGTCCACCGGGAATATATTCTTTTTGTATGCCCCTAATTTTTGCCTGGACCGCCCTTTCAGGTTTTCGATCCACCGGGACGCTCATTTTTGCCTAAGCCGCCCTTTCGGGTTTTCGACTTACCGAGCTCTTTCTTTTTCTTTTCTCTTTTTCAAGCAATTGACCATGTTTAACCTGCAAAGTTTATCCGTTCTCAGGACAGATGTCGACGCGCACTTCACTTATTCATGAGTTCAGAGAGAATGTGTTTGTTGTTTATGCTTCCCAAAAAGATTTATAATTTTTTTGAAAAAAAAAAAAAAGTATTTTGCTTCAAGTACTACCATCAAAAGTAGAAGAAATTTTATAAACAGAATAAATGGGAATTCCAAATAAAAGGCACAGGCTCAAATTCATTTAACAGAGTGGTGGCCCGCCAATGGCGTGGCTCCATGGATTTCACAAAGTTTGGAAAATGGTAAATATAAGGGGAAGGTACATTGAACACAATAACTGTTATTCTCCCTAACAACTTCGAATTCCACTGTTTGGATGCTTCAGATTCAGAGTCTTTTTTGACCACTAATGTGCCCCAAGTGAGTCATGGCCAACCTAATGCAGTTACTTTGCCTTTTGATCCTTAACTTTTGCATAGACGCCCTTCTGGGTTTTCGATCTATCAGGATGATTATTTTCTGTTTCAGGTCTCTAATTTTTGCCTAAGCCGCCCTTACGGGTTTTCGACTTACCGAGCTGTTCTTTTATTTTCTAGACAAAGTATTTCTTGACTGCATCGGCGTTCACAGGACGGGGAAGCTCATCACCATCCATAGTCGTAAGAGTCATTGCACCACCCGAAAAAGCTCTCTTGACGACATATGGGCCCTCATAATTAGGCGTCCATTTGCCCCTGGCATCCGGTTGGAAAGATAAAATCTTTTTGAGCACAAGGTCTCCTTCTTGAAATTCACGGGGACGAACCCTCTTGTCAAATGCTTGTTTCATCCTCTTTTGATATAGTTGACCATGACACAAAGCAGCCATGCATTTTTCTTCAATCAAGTTCAGCTGATCATACCTACTTTGACACCATTCAGCCTCATACAATTTGGCCTCCATCAGAACTCTCATCGACGGGATTTCGACCTCTACAGGGAGCACTGCTTCCATGCCGTAGACTAAAGAGAAAAGGGTTGCCCCTGTTGAAGTGCGCACTGAGGTACGGTACCCATGCAGAGCGAATGGTAACATCTCATGCCAGTCTTTGTAAGTGATTACCATTTTTTGGATGATTTTCTTGATGTTTTTATTCGCGGCTTCGACAACACCATTCATCTGGGGTCTGTAAGGAGAAGAATTATGATGTTCGATCTTGAACTCTCCGCACAACTCTTTCATCATCTTGTTGTTCAAATTGGTTCTATTATTGGTGATGATTCTATTAGGTACACCGTAACGGCAGATGATATGGTTCTTGATGAAACGGACCACGACTTGCTTGGTCACGTTGGCATAAGATGCTGCTTCGACCCACTTGGTAAAGTAATCAATGGCCACTAGAATAAAACGATGTCCGTTTGAAGCCTTTGGTTCGATCCTTCCAATCATATCAATGCCCCACATAGAGAAAGGCCACGGAGAGGAAAAAACACTGAGGGTAGTTGGAGGAATATGAATCTTGTCGGCATAAATCTGACACTTGTGACATTTCCGGGCATGTTTGTAACAATCAGATTCCATCGTCATCCAGTAGTAACCCGCTCTCAACAACTTTTTAGCCATTGCATGCCCATTGGAGTGAGTCCCGAAGGAGCCTTCATGTATCTCACTCATCAACATCTCTGCTTCGCGTTCGTCTACACATCTGAGTAATACCATGTCAAAGTTCCTTTTGTACAAAATATCTCCATTCAAAAAGAAATTACCAGACAATCTTCTCAAAGTCTTCTTGTCTTTATTGGAGGCTCCAGGTGGGTATTCTTGACTCTGGAGGAAACACTTAATATCATGAAACCATGGCTTATCGTCAATGACCTCTTCAACTGAAAACACATGTGCAGGCCTTTCAAGACGTTGGATTCTGATCGTTGGCAGGTCATTCTGATGGCTTACTTCATACATGGAAGACAAGGTTGCTAAGGCATCTGCCATCTGGTTCTCATCACGAGGAATGTGGTGCAGCTCAACCTTGTTGAAGAAGGTCAACAAACGTCTTGCATAATCTTTGTAAGGAATCAGGCCAGGGTGGCGAGTTTCCCATTCTCCTTTGATCTGATTGATTACTAGCGCTGAATCCCCATATACATCAAGGTTCTTGATCCTCAAGTCAATAGCTTCTTCAATACCCAGGATGCACGCCTCATATTCTGCCATATTGTTCGTACAATCGAATTGCAGCCTTGCAGCGAAAGGGAGATGGTTGCCTTCAGGAGTGATAATGACTGCCCCAATTCCATTACCGTAGACATTCACGGCCCCGTCGAATATCAAACCCCACCTGGACTCGGGATCTGGACCCTCGCCAAGCAATGGTTCATCACAATCTTTCATCTTCAAATACATAATCTCTTCATCGGGAAAGTCAAACTTGATAGGCTGGTAATCTTCAACCGGTTGATGCGCCAAATGATCGGCCAGGACACTGCCTTTGATTGCTTTCTGGGTGCGGTATTCAATATCATACTCGGACAACAACATCTGCCAACGAGCAATTCTTCCTGTTAAGGCCGGCTTCTCAAAGATATACTTGATTGGATCCATTTTGGATATCAACCAAGTGGTGTGGTTAATCATGTAATGGCGAAGGCGTTTGGCTGCCCAGGCTAGTGCACATCAAGTTTTCTCAAGTAGGGAGTATCGAGACTCACAATCTGTAAACTTCTTGCTCAGGTAATAAATAGCATGCTCCTTCCTTCCGGTTTCATCCTGTTGTCCGAGCACGCAACCCATGGAATCTTCTAACATAGTTAAGTACATGATCAGTGGTCTTCCTTCGACTGGAGGGATAAGAATTGGAGGCTCTAGTAGATACTCCTTGATGCTGTCAAAGGCTCTCTGACAATCTTCTGTCCAAACAATCCCCTGGTCTTTACGGAGTAATTTGAATATTGGCCCACAGGTGGCAGTCATGTGAGAAATGAATCTGGAGATGTAGTTCAGACGCCCCAGGAATCCTCTTACTTGTTTTTCTGTTTCTGGAGCAGGCATTTCTCTGATGGCTCTGACTTTATCGGGGTCTACTTCAATACCTTTCTGACTAACAATGAACCCCAAGAGTTTTCCAGATCTAACACCAAATGTACATTTGTTGGGATTCAGACGAAGTTGATATTTTCTCAGCCGCTGAAACATCTTTAGCAAATACTCAGCATGTTCTTCTTCAGTACCTGACTTGACAATCATATCATCCACGTACACTTCTATCTCTTTGTGCATCATGTCATGAAAGAGAGTGGTCATGCCTCTTTGGTAGGTGCGCCTGCATTTATCAAACCAAATGGCATTACTTTGTAGCAGAAAGTGCCCCAAGGCGTGATGAAAGATGTCTTTTCTCTGTCTTCGGGTGCCATCTTGATTTGATTGTAACCGGAGAAACCATCCATGAAGGAGAAAACTTTGGACTTAGTAGTGCCATCCACCAATACATCGATGTGAGGTAAAGGGAAATCATCTTTTGGACTGACCCTATTCAGATCTCGGTAGTCGACGCACATTCTGACTTTACCATCTTTCTTCGGGACCGGAACTATGTTGTCCAACCACTGAGGATACTCAGATGTAACAAGGAAGCCTGCATCAATTTGCTTTTGCACTTCTTCTTTGATCTTGAGAGCCATATCGGGACGAGTTCTTCTCAACTTCTGCTTGATTGGTGGGCATTCGGGTTTCAAAGGCAGACGGTGCTCCACAATACGGGGGTCTAAACCTGGCATATCCTGGTATGACCATGCGAACACATCAGCATATTCTCTGAGCAGTTCTATCACCCTCTGTTTGACGGTCTTTTCAAGCAAAGCCCCGATCTTGATCTCCTTCTTCACTTCCTCAGACCCCAAATTGATCACCTCCACCGCTTCTTCATGAGGCTGAATGGCTTTCTTCTCATGTTCGAGTAACCGGGCAATCTCATGTGGAATTTCCTCATCCTCCTCTTCTTCGGCTTCGTAGACAGGGAACTCAAAGTTGGGAGAGAGCATAGGGTTATCGTGTTCAACGGGCTCATTGATGTTTAGTCTGCATATATGATTCATGATTGATTTTAGAGAATGAGTGAAAAATGCAGACCTTTTGAAATTGATTAAAAAAAAGACAAAAAAATATTTTGGGTTTTTTTGTGTTACCATTTTTCAGAAAAAGCAATAAAAGAAAAAAAAATGGAATAAGCAAAATTTTTCATTGATAGTGAAAGTACTTGAAGCAAAACAGCCCTACATGATTGCACTTTCGCTCGGGCAAGCCGAAAGGATTTTATTGAAAAAGCAAAAAAACAAGAAACACATTACTTTGACACGTGAATGACTAAAGGCACGTCAACAGCATCCCAATTACAAACAAGCCCTCCAGGTGTCACAAAAGCAGGTATCATTTCTTCAGAATCATCTAAGACAGCATTGGCTTCAGGCGGGGTATTGATGAACCCGGCACTATAAAAGGTACCACTGACAGAGTCCAAGCTGACACCGTACTGAGAGACGCTTGCAGAGGAAGCAAAACCCAGTCCTTCACGATTCTTGTTTCCTGGCAGTTGTACTAGCTCTCCCCATCCTGCAGTTGTTCCTTCTTGTATTACTCTTTGTGCATCCTTCAAAGAAGCCATGGATGTCCCACTTTTCTTTGCCTCTTTGCTCTCTATAGGCAAACCCTGGAAAGGTGTCCCCTCTGTATCATCAGCGCCAATGAAAGAAAATGCCGACAAGTGGCTTATCAACATGTCTTCTTCACCACTCACAGTTATTAGCTTCCCGTTCTTTACGAACTTCAACTTTTGATGCAGCGTAGACGTCACCGCCCCGGCTTCATGGATCCAGGGTCGGCCCAACAAACAACTGTATGCCGCTTGGATATCCATCACTTGAAAGGTAATCTGAAATTGGTGTGGTCCAATTGTTATAGGCAGGTCTACTTCTCCGATCACCGACTTCCTTGAACCATCAAAAGCTTTTACTATTACTCCGCTTCTCCTTATGGGTGTACCCTTGTAGGAAAGTTGATCAAGAGTTGATTTGGCCATCACATTCAGAGACGAACCGGTGTCCACAAGTACATTCGACAGTGCATCAGACTTGCAGTTCACCGATATATGCAATGCCAGGTTGTGATTCCTACCTTCTGCTGGGAGCTCTTCATCACTGAAACTCAGATTGTTACATGCAGTGATATTACCCACTATTCCACCAAACTGATCAATCGTCACATCATGATCCACAAAAGCTTGGGCCAAGACCCTCATCAAGGCGTCTCTATGAGCGTCAGAATTCAATAGTAATGACATCATAGATATCTTCGACGGAGTTTGCATCAACTGGTCAATCACTTTGTACTCGCTCTTCTTGATCAACTTCAAAATTTCATCTTGATCAGAGTCCCTACTGGCCCCACTAGACTGGCCCATCTCCTTGTTTCCACTAGGACCAATTACCGGCAGTTGTTCAATCGCCGGATCACTTACTTTCTTCGGAAGTGCTGCTGGGATGACACGCCCGTTCCTCAATATCTTGTTATTACTCGCAATGTTATCGACAGAAGTTAGAGAGGGTAAGGGTACCTCCCGCCCATTTTCCAACATCGTGGCCTGGTATTTGTATGGGATGGCTTTTTGGGAAGTATACGGCACAGGTCCCGGCAAACAGATCACCAGAGGAGTAGTAGTTGACCTTTCACTGGTGTATGCTATCTCCACCCGTTCAGGGATGCTGAATTCAGGCGTAATGACACACACCTCCTTTTCCTTCTTCGAGATGAGCAACTCTCTCCTATCTATCAACCCTTGTATATCACCCTGCACTTTCTGACATCCTCTTGGGTCTACAAGGCACACTTCGCACGTTGTATGATCGTGACTAAACAAATTCACCTCGCACATCTTGATATGCATAGGAACCAGTGGGGTCTGAACATGTTGGACATTAAGAATGATACTATCTTTGCAACAGTCTTGTACCATATTAACAGACGGTCCATGATTCGGTAGAGGGTTAGCCTGAACGTTTGGGTTCTGGTCTCGGAAGGACAAGATGTTGGCTTAGACCAATCTCTGCACTTCTCTCTTTAAAGCAAAACAGTGTTCAACGTCGTGTCCTGGTGCCCCTTGGTGGAAGGCACACGTGCGGTCAGCTCGGTACCAAAAAGGTAGCCTTTCGGGTACTTGAGGTGGCGGCTTTGTTTGTACCAGGTTTTTCTCAAGCAAAGCTGGGAGCAACTCTGCGTATTTCATAGGGATTGGGTCAAATTGCTGGTTTCTTGGCATATGGTTTTGTGGATGAAGTTGTTGGGGGGCTTGAGGTCGAGGCTGTTGCTGGTAGTACGGTTGTTGATGAGGCTGTTGATAATGTTGATGGGGCTGTTGGTAAGGTGGTTGATGTTGTTGGTAAGGCCTTTGTGGGGTTTGTAGTTTGTAGTTTGAATTTTGGGTAGTATTGGTGGATGGTGAAATGGCAGCAATGTGTTGGTAGGATGGGTATCTTTGTTGTGGTCTCCCGTGAGCAACCATGCTGACCTCCTGTTCCTTCTTTCTTGGGAAGTGATTCCCGAACTTCTTCCCACTGTTGGCGGGGGTACTCTCTTTAACCAGACGTCCTTCCCGGACTCCTTCCTCCAGGCGCATACCCATATTTACCATCTCAGTGAAATCGCTGGGTGCACTTGCAATCATCCGCTCGTAATAAAAAGAATCAAGAGTATTCAGGAAAATCTTGGTCATTTCTTTCTCCTCCAAAGGCGGGTTGATTTGAGCAGCAATTTCTCTCCATCTTTGGGCGTATTCTTTGAAAGTCTCCTTGTCCTTTTGAGCCATGGCCCGGAGTTGATCTCTGTCTGGGGCCATATCCAGGTTGTACTTGTATTGGCGGACGAAGGCTTCTCCAAAATCATTGAAAGTTTGGATTTTGGTGCTGTCCAAACTCATGTACCATTTTAAAGCTGCGCCAGTTAGACTGTCCTGGAAGTAGTGGATGAGTAATTGATGGTTATCTGTCTGGGTAGACATCTTCCGAGCATACATCACCAAGTGGCTTTGAGGGCAGGTGTTCCCCTTATACTTTTCGAATTCAGGGACCTTAAACTTGGGCGGGATCTTGACATTTGGCACCAAACAAAGGTCGTGGGCATTTTTCCCAAAAAGATCTTTCCCCCGGAGGGCCTTAATTTCCCGTTGCATCTCATCAAACTTTTCCTGGAAATCATCCATCCGATCCTGAGCCCCTACACTTTCTGTGTGAAAGATAGGTTCATTGTCGTATTGGGTCGTATGAATCACTGGGGCTGAAAAAGGCCATAATAGCTTGAGGAAAAGTAACACCAGGTTGAGGAGCAGAAGTTGCAACAGGAATAGGGATGAGTCCTTCACCGTAGCTAAGAGGCATGCCCCAGGGATATCCGTCGGGCATTGTGTATTGTGGGGCACTGGTGTGCGCTGTGGGAGCCGAAGTAGTAGCAGTTGTCAACTGAGCTGGAGAGCTAGGGGAAGGAGACGGTGGATGAACTTGTGCGGCTGCCAGCAGCTTTACCAACTCTGTCAATTCTTCAATCTTGGTCCGCATGGATGTCATTTCCTCCCGAAGTACTTGGTTTTCTTGTTCCAGATGGTCCATTATTTTTCTCTGTTGTGCTCTAGTGTTGTATGTGTAAGTTGGTTTCTGCTGAGGACGTCGGGCCACTTTCTTGGACTAGGCAGATGGACCTTTGTTAAAAAAACAAGACGTGAGACACAGCTTGAGAAACTATGAATGCGATATGATGCATGATTATGCTTATGCAAAAAAGAAGATATTTTATCGAAGGACTTTGAAGCAATTGTAAACACCATGGTCTGAACAATTCGTTTAATCATTAAGACATTACAAAATAGCTTTTTTGACAAATTACAAGATTTTGGAAGCTAGAACATAAACATAAAACCCTAAAGACTTTAACTCAAGCTCCTGGAGTAGGTGGACTCTCGGAATCTGAATGTGATCCAGAGATCGAATCCATAAACCTCTTCTTTCTCCTGGCGTCCTTCCGAAGCCGGAAATCTTTTTGCTGAAGTAGATCGTCCTTCTCAATCATCCGTTGATTCTGGATGAAAAGCTCGTGATCCTTCTGTTCTAATTTTCCCTTCAAGGTCTCATGTTCACGTTCAAGCTCCTGGTATTTTCTCTTCCAAGTGTCCCTCTCAAGCCGCATTTGAATCAACTGCTCATTGTATTCCTCTTTGTTATCGAAGGGTATGGGTAAGGATGGCGGTGGGACGGCTGAGGATAGGTATCTGGGCAAAGGGTAGGGTAAACCAAAACTCGAAGCTCTGTCGATGACCCACTGAGTATAAGATCCATGTACAAAGCCTGTCCTCCTTCCTAACTGATTTCTGTCAACCCTACGGATAGTATGCCAAGCTCGCACAAATCTTAATCTCATATCTGTATGGTCTTCATGATTCAGGTAGAATTCACCGGTTAGGGAGAGGTTGTTAGGTTTCTCTTTCATGGGGTAACCGAACTGGCGTCTAGCGAGAGCAGGGCTGTAAGTAATTCCCCCTCGCGTACCGATGAGGGGTACGTTGGGGAACTCTCCACAACTGTCAATGATTACTCCAATGTCGGTGGCTGGTTGATACCAAATGATATCGGCTGGGGTGAGGGACATGATTCTTTGAGGCCATCGGGTTTTTTCTGGATTGGTTTTGAAGAGGTGGGTTTGAGGCAGATGTAAAGTAAACCACTTGTAGAGCAAAGGCGCACATCAAGTGATAACTCCACATCCCTTTTGAGTTATGTGGTGAATGGAATGGTAGGTATCTGCAAGTAGGGTAGGGACATGATTTCCGGATAGGAAGATCTGGATCGTGTTGATATCAACAAAATCGTCAATATTAGGGAAAAGTATGAGGCCATAGATGAGTAGGGCAAGGATAGATTCGAAGGCATCGGTACTGGAGGCTTCGGCGAAAGCGTAGGCTTTTTGGTAGAGGAATTTGGAAGTTAGGCCTTGGGAGCCCGCTTTGGTGGTGAGGTTAGTGGCTATTTCGGAGGTTTTGAGATGGAGGGCTGCTGCGATGGTTGGATGTTTAGGAGTTGGTTCAAGGCCGTTGAAAGGTATCTTGTCAGGTATTGGCAAACCAATCAGATAGGAATATTCTTCCAAAGTGGGGACAAGCTGGTAATCCGGGAACGTGAAACAGTGATAGAGAGGGTCATAGAACTGGACCAAGGTATTAAGGATCCCTTCTTCAACGTTTGTCTTGAGAATGCTGAGTAGATACCCATAACGATCTCGAAAGCTCTCTGGACTAGCTACCAAAGATCCTAGCTTCCTTAAGTTTGTCAAATCTGGGCTTTTGAAATTATATTTCTGAGTCTTCCTCATTGTGATGTTCATACCTACGATGTTTACAACAAAACTTGTCTAAGTCCTTCGATATTTGATGAAAAAAACATTTATGAATGGATGCATGTATGCATGATTATGTTAAAGAAACGGAGAAAACATGGTGAGGTTAAGTCCATAATGTTGGAGTTGAGGGTAAACACACCATTTTGGTAAGGACTATGGTTTCATATGTACCTGTATCACGGGTTCTACCAAGTTCCCAAAGTCATTGACCACTTCCGAATATTGCCGGATTACGGGACTACTCCCGGTCCAACAACGTTCGTAGGAAAGTATCGTTTGAGTGTAGTATCGCGTATCGACCAACTCAAGACTACTCTTGATTAGCCACCGCACTACGTCCTAAAAGGCCAAGATGGGTTAAAGGTGACTAAAGGTCCTCAACTTCATAGGTCACTTAAAAATAACAATGTCAAACACGACTACTCATGTCGACATGGTATTACCTTTAAGAGTCCTCCATTGAGCGGGGTTATATCACATGTACCAACACCCAAGACTACTCCTGGTATGGCACTTTGATTATACCACCATCCTATCTTATGTTTCCCTCAAGCCCGGGTATAGGACTTATCTCACCACTCACGTAAAGGGAAAAAAACACATATGCACATAATTACATTTTTATTTTTGTTTTAAGCAAGTTATAGCACAAAATAATTAAATAAATTCAAGTTAGGCTCAACCCTCTTAGGGAATCCCCAGTGAAGTCGCCATTTCTGTCGCGGTGATTTTCGGAGATCAAGCTATTGATTAGCGTTGACTCACTAATTTTATTTCACGACTGAACTTTTAATTTTTTAAATGAAAAGTGGAAAAAAAAGTTCTAAATTACCACATTTTTAAAAATAAGGGTTCGGGGGTTAGTTACGTTTAGGGAAGGTGTTAGCACCCTAAACGTTCGTAGTACTCTACGAGAACCTCTTGATTTTATTTATTTATTTTGGCTATAACTTGCTTATTTTTTTTTAAAAGAAAAGAATGAATTAGAATAGTGAGAAAAAGAGAAAAATGTTTTTTTGTATTTTTTATGATTTGGAAGGACAAAGTCCTTTGCCTACGTACCCGTGAGGGATCAAAACCTCGTAGTTCGGGGTAGAAATAACGGTTGATTTGTTTGGTGTTTTTTATTAGTTTTAAAAAAAGTTTTAAAAATAAAAGCCAAGTGGCAAAATGGAATTGGTTTGTGTTTTTTTATTTTTTGAAAATGATTAAAGTGTAATTAGAGCAGATTAATGGTTATTTAAAGAAAATAAAAAGAAAAAAAAACGGACGCTTGATTGAAAATCAAGGTTTATTAAGAAAAGATTTTTTTGAGTATTTTCATTATTATTTGCATGTTTTTTTTGTTTTTTAATTAACTAAGACTAAAAGCGCAATAAAGGCTAAATGCGAGGGAATTTCGTGATGACGTTGGATCACCACGAAACCATTTTGAAATTAAACTAACCTAATATTTTTTGTATTTTTTTTTGAATAGCGAAATAAATAAAAATAAATAAAAGACGTAAAGCAGAATAAATAAAGTGTGAGTGTCAGTGCATATTCTCATTTATTTTTTGTTACATTGATCCTAAGTACATTCTAATAGAAACGAAAATAAAAATGACAAAATGATAAACAAGGAAAAAAAACAAAATTGCAAATGTATGAAAATAAATATGCTAGATTGAAACTAAAATGAAAATGTATGAAATAAATAAGAATAAAAATGCATGAAAATAAAAGGAAAATAATAATAAGAAAAATGCATGAAATACTATGAGGTAAATGCAATGGAATAATATGCATGAAAATACATAAAGAAATAACAAAAATAAAATGCAAGAAATAATAAGAAGAAAGAAAAGAAAAAAAAATAGAAAAAAGGGAACAGGGGGGGTGCTACTAGCAGAAAGTAAAAAACAGAAAAAAAAAAAAAAAAAAAAAAAAAGAGGACTGGGGCGCTGAGCCCAGTGGGCTGAAATGAGGAGAAAATCTGGACCGGTCCGGTTCAAGCGAACCGAACCGGTTCAGCGCTTATAAAAAGGAAAAGGGCTGGTTTTTTCATTTGATAACAAACTTTCTCTTTCTTCTCATTTCCTCCCTCTGTCTTCTCTCTCACCTGCAAAATGAACACCCAGCCGAAATAGTTCTCCGGCGCGGTGGCCGCCGGCGGCGCCACCGTGCCGGAAACTGAAAATTTATTTTTTTTTTTTTTTAAAAAAATCTTTTCTAAAATCTTTTTCTCCCCTCTCTTTAAATTCAAACTCGGATTTCCCAAAAAATTTGAGGAGAGGAGTAGATCTAGGTTTGAATCTTTTTAAAAAAAAATAACAAAATCTACCTTTTAAGATCAACTTGGTTCGTGTATGGCTGGGTCCGGTGAAAGGGTGCTTCGGTTCCGTTTGGTTTGTGATTGGTGTCCGGTTGGCTTCGTGGAGGGTGGATGGTGGTGTTTATGGCTGTACGGGTTTGGGTTTGTTCGTGGGTGAGTGGGATTATGTTGTGTGTTTTGGTTTGATGAAAGGAGAGGAAGGCCGAATGTGTTGTTGTTGGAAGTGGGTAGGCCGTACGGTGTTATTGTTTGGCTGTTCGTGCGTTGTATGTGGGTGGTGGAGGATGCTGGATTTTGTTGTGTTTGTGTATGGTGAAGGAGGTTAGTGTGTTGGTGAGTGGTTTGGCCTTGCTGTGTTGTGTTTTTGTGGGTTTGGCCGTGAATTAGGAGAGGGGTTGAGTAGTGGTAGTGGTGGTTCGTGTGTCTCACTGTTTGGGGGATTTTGTTTGATGTTGTTTTTTGAGTTAATTCCGATTGAACTTTGGAAATGTTTCTGATGAATTTTTTTGCCCCCTGTGCTACTGATTCTATGTTCCTTTTTATTAAGCAATGCCAATTAATGTGACTTAAAGGCCAATGATGGACAATAAACACAATTAATCAGCAAAAGACTAAAAAAGAAACCGTTAAAATGGTTATTAAAAAACATTAAGATCAAAAAGTCAGACTTTTTTTTTAAGAAAAATAAAACAATAAAAAAAACGAAAATAAAAAAAATGATAATAAAAAAGGAAAATAATGAAACTGAAAATAAAAAGAAATAATAATTAAAAATGACAAACAATAATAATAAAAAAAGGTCGCCTTCGGAACCAAAAAATGAGGTATTTTAAAATACCTCCCTGCCGAAATTTCGTCTGAAACGACGAAAAAAATTTCGAACGAAGAGACGAGTAAAAAAGAATATTAGGTCAAAAATTGGGGTATGACATGTCCCTCCATGTCTTGCCTTCAAGTTAAATAATCTCAGCACCGCAGCCAGCTGTAGGAAGTTTATGCACCCCGGATACAAAGGCTCTTCTTTGTCACTACACAAATTGTCAGACACATGCGCTCGCTGAAAAGACTCTTGGCCGATATCACGAATCATGTCCTCTAGCCGATAATCATCCATATCAACATTAACTTCCTTTCTTTTTGACCCACTTGTATCGTTTACCGACTCACCATGCCATATCCATTTGGTATAATTTTGGCAAATCCCGTGACAAATAAGATGATCAATTATTACCTCAAAATGGAATGGGCCTCCGTTGAAACATTTAACACAAGGACAATAAAACCTTCCATTATTCTCAGGAAGTTTTTCAAAAGCAAACTGTATAAACTCTTTCACTCCTTTCTTATACTCTTCACTAACGCGGTTAGCACTCATCCAACTACGATCCATAACTACTACTGAAAAAACATACAGCCACAAAAACTATATTAAGGTGCTTACTTTTCACTTACTTTTCAAGAGAAGATGGCTGCAAGAAGACTAAATGATGCCCTATAAGACTTTCTAGCCATTATAAGCTAAAGAAATGGCTAGCAAAGAAAAACAAATTCGACATCATACGATGTCTAGCAAGCATTTCCTTCAAAAATGGAATCAAGAGACGAAATATACCATCTCAACAACAAGGCATAACACATCATCATCATAATATATTACATCAGTTTTACTAAATTCTACTATTTTGTTCAGCTTATTAAAACAATTAACTTATTAAAAAAGGACTGATTAGCTTATTATAACAACAAATGCAGCAAAATTAAAACAATTACTAAGCAGCTTATTAAAAGCTTATTATAGCTTATTAGCTTAATTTATAATTTCTCCAGTTTCAACACCAAATAAATCAAATAAGCACAACCACTAAGTCAAAAAGCACATGCAAATAGAGATGTAAAGGGAAGGAGAAAGAAGGAACCTGAGATTTGTTCAGACGTAGCGTGACAACGACAACAGAACACGATTTCGCGGTGATGACAACGGAACACAGTTTAACGGCGACGGTGAGAAAGCTGTTGAGAAAGAATTTCAAAACGAAAATCAAATAATGGGAACAAAAAAACATGGATCGAATGTGAAAGAGCTATAAAAAAAAATTGAATGTGAGGGAGCTATAAAAAAAAGTACCTTGAAGTGAAAAAGGAGCAGAATCGAAGGATAAGAGTAAGGGTTTCACGGCGAAGATAGAAATAACGGAGAAGTGACAGAGAATCTCATAATCATGCAACTGGGTTTACGATCGTGGAGATGGATGGGATAAGGGTTTACGGTGGTGGAGATGGATGTGATAAGGGTTTACGGTGGTGGAGATGGATGGTGAAATCTGAGAAAGAGAAAGAGAAATCTGGAAGCCCTTGCTAATGGTGAAGCGATTTACAGTGGTGGAGAGAAAGAGAAATCTGGAAGCTGCTTCTGAGAACAGCTTTTGAGAACTGCTGGCGCGGGAGATTTCACCAAAATTTGTGTCTCAAATTTGGCACATACTTTTTAAATAGGGTAAACCCATTTAAAAAGTATTGAAGTAAAAAACTTCCCCTCCGCATATGTTTTTAAGTTAGGTGGATAGCTGCCATCATCAAATTTTGTTTGGCACATACTTTTTAAATGGGGTAAACCCACTTAATATTTAGCGCCTATGTTTTTAAGTCAGGTGGATAGCAGCCCATTTAAAATCCTTGTGTTAATAAGTGTTTGTTGTACTAGTGTTAGAGAGATTAAAATAAAAATTTGATATATTTATAAAGGTTAAAAACATATTTAACCCAAAATAAAATGATGGAGTACTTTGATATTTTTGTTCGGTCTCCTGCTCTCCGTTTTGTCGTATCCTTGCTAAATCAAACCAAATACAACTTGAACTAAATTTGTCAAGCGTATATTATTTATTTAATTTAAGCTTTATATCATTAGAGAAAAAATTGCAATCTCATGCAAGACAACAAATAAGCTGTCAAACGTACGCATATGTGTTGGGCGGTTACCTCGCACAGATGTTGAAGTCTTGGTTTGGTTCACTAGCTAGGGTTCTGTTGGGATATTATTTATATATATATACACGATATGATATGATGTACTACAAGATTAATTTTAAGCAAATGCATGCATGCTGCTGAGTCTACCCGATGGAGTGGGTAAGATATATCAAATTTCGGCTTGGTTAATTCAAATTAAATCTCACTCTTGATTACCCTTGGGCTCACAATCACCTAGATATATAGAGTGAAAAATCAATGAAATGTTTGGAATTGGCTCAATGTTAGTTGTATCTAGCTGAACTTACCGGAAAATTTGTCTGTATCAGGTTATATATTGAACGGAAACAAACAAAGACTTAATTTCAAGGATTTGAGATTTTGTTGTTTCTTCTCTAGTATTGATTATATGTGCATAATCTACAGTTGCATGCATGGTCGTCTATATATAAATTAATTAATGGCAAATCTCATATATATATATATATATATATATATATATATATAGTATATTTAATCATCCCTGTTACCATTTATCTGTTAGTGTATAACGGCTCATCTTTCAGGAATTCTACTATGGTCACAAAGATAAATGAATAGTGTTTGGACACACTTTAAATGAGTTTTTCTAATAATAAAAAAAAGAAATTGATAATAAAATGATTTAGTATTTTGAGGAAAAGTTGTGAGCAAAAATTATTTATTTATGTTTGTGATCATAGAAGCAAGGTCGTTCCTGTGAAATTGGAGACCCGGCTCTTTTAGTAAAGATATGCCCCTAATAAAATAAAATAATTTTTTTTTAAAAGAGCAAAAAAATATTATAATGTTTGTTTCATTTTATTTTTTGAGAGAGTATTTATAATGTTTGTTGTTACACCTTTGTTATTTTATTCGATAAGTATGGGCCAAAAATTACAAGTGCTCTAAAAAAATAAGGAAAAATAAATTATTGTATTTTTATTTGTAAACATGTTGGAAATAAAAAAGAACAAAACTTAAGGATACCACCATCAAGCTCTACCACTACATTATCGCTTCAGATTTGAAAATATGACAACGCGAGTAGTATATATTCATATTATACTTGCATTATATACAAAAATAATAATAATAATATTTTGGACCCCCAAATTTTGGAGGCCCAGCTCTATAGAGTTGTTTGCACCTCGCCAAGAACGACCCTACATAGAAGAATACATCATCATCCTTATGTCATGACTTATGAGATAGGACCATGATATCTGAACACTGAGTTTTTTTATACATTTATTCAACATTTCATTTTATCTTTATATTGTCTCTTCCTATATCATCATCAATTTATCACATTTATTATATCAGTATTTTTTTTCTCTTCATTTCAAGGTCTATAAACTTGCATGTGGGGTACACTAAACATTTTGCTATGATATAATTAATATTATTACTTATTAATTATATATAAAAAAATTGAACATTTCCAGAAAAAAGGATGTAGATTAAACCAAAACACAACTTGTATTAATTATATTTGAGCTTTGAGATACATTGATCTAAGTTTGTTTTTATCAATCAATTAGTACTTAATAATCAAACTTATGATTGAATTGTTTTCCAGGATTTTGGGATCTAGTCGGTACAATCTTCTCTTTGAATAATTAGTGTGACAATTACTCTGCCTTTTTGGGGGTAACTCCACATACAATAAATATTATAATTGACAAGAAAATTTAGTTTACAATCGGAGCATTAACTACTTTAGAATCATCACTATATAAAGTGCATTCCATACATATTGTAATCATGATCGATTTCTATCTATCAATCCTGAAATCAATATTTCTCTTGTTTTATTTTCTCTTGTGGGATTGTACCATGCTTTTCTCAACCGATATTGAAGTGAATTTCCTCTTAATTTGTCCAATAGCTAGCTGTCAATATTATTGCATAGAATAAAGTGAAGAGTGCCTCCAAAATAACAACTTATTATTGAAAGTCATTAGGGCTTTATTCTAATTTTACTAACTAGCTACTGTGTCGGTGTGAAGTGTGAAGTGTGAACCAGTACTGTGAAGTGTGGAAGCAGAAAAGCTAAAATTTGATAGAGTTGATTATACAGGACAGTAACTTATTATCGCTTTCATCATGTTATATCACACCTTTGTGGGTCCTATAATTTGTAGATCTGCAGCAGTTCTTATGCACCATTGAAAGAGATCCAACCAAGAGGGATATATGTAATATTTGACATGATAGTACATATGTTATGGAAAGAGAACAAAGGGGAAAAAAATAGTTAAGTGAGAGTGAAAAAGTTGAGAAAAAAATTAGGGTCATGTTAACTAGTGTCCCCGAGACACTAGTTAAAGAAACAAAAAAGATAAGTTTTGCTTTGAAAACAATATTTTATACACTTTTAAATATTTGATTACACAAGTTTTAAAAAATCCTTATTATACTTGTTTCTTTAATAAGTGCCCCAACATTTTCTAAAAAATTATGACTCAGCAAATGAGTACATTTTGTTTTTTCCACAAAAAGGGCATAAGCCCAAAGAAAGAGAAAAGGAATTGTAAAACTAAACGAACACTCTTAGGCATACAAGTTCCCAGAAACATCATCAAACAACAAGCATTGAAGCTCTCTAGTCGGAGACTCCATAATAGAACAAGCCAAAAAACTCGAAGATAAACTATAATCAACAAGTTAATCAGCACTTATGTTTCCCTCACGTCAAATACATTATTGAGTAATAATGCATTGGTTTAGATTGTACATTAGTTAAAATGCACATATAATTTAGGCACTTTAGTTACTTGTTTTGCAAGTTATCTAGGTAAAAGCTCAGAAAGAAAGGATGAATATCATTTTATGGTTGTTATACCTAATCCCAACCATTTTTGTAGGTAAATGCAATTGCTTTGGACTTAAAGGTCAAAAATGAAAGAAAATGATGTTCAAAGGGTCGCTCAGCGAAGTCCAGGCGAGCTCCAGGCGAAGTCTGGCAGGAAGTCATAAAAATCAGGCAAACAGGGCATGGCTGAGCGAAGTCCAAGCGAGAACAAGACATCAAGCTTCGCTAAGCAAACCCCAAGGCGAAGTCCAGGCGAAGTTAGGCAGAGAGTTCCAAACCCAAAAACTTCAGGACATCGCTTAGCGAAGTCTGAGCAAACACTTCGCTGAGCGAAGTAGTTTCTCGCTAAGCGAGCAAGGGCGGTTTGGACTGGTCAAATGCTGAGGTGGCAGAAACCCAATGGTAAAGAAAGGTCACTTCGCTGAGCGAAGTCTAAAATATCAGTATACCTATAAATAGGTTCAGAAGCTGAAAAGGAGATATATTATGTTATATTTTTAGAGAGAGAATAGGGCGAAAATTGCTGTTCTTCATAGAGCAAGAGTGATTGAGTGTGGATTCACTAAGAATCTTTGAGAAATCAAGACTTAGCAATGGATCTTCATCTTTCTTTCAACTAAATCTTCTTTGTTGGGATTAGAGGTATTTAATCAAGCTTAGATGTAATCTTTTGATCTTTGAAATATATGATTCTAGCATTTTATGTGATATTGAGTTTATTTTTGCTATTCATTCTTATGTTTGATTTAAACGTTATTGAAAAATATTTTGAATCTAGGTTTAGAATAATCTTCTATCAAAATAAGAATTCTAGACATAAGATTGTGTTTTGATAATCACACAAAGTATCGGAACGTAATGCTATCGGATCATAAAATAGATTGAGAAATTGTCGATTAAACGATACGATTGATCTCACAACGTCATTTAGACATGAATGATGTTGTCGGGTGATGCGTGATAATATCACTAAAAAGCTAGAATCCATATATATGATCATTAGAATATATTCGATGTTTGATTGACGAACTCTAATCCAAACGCTTTTACGCCTTATTACTCTTCATCTTTATTTATTGCATTATAGTTCAATTAGGTTTAAGAAACAAACAATTTATAAACCCGAACTTAGAACGATAGCAATTGTTGAACGGCTTACAATACCGCACTAGTCCCTGTGGATACGATATAAAAATACTTACTTTTGATAACAACATCAATTACTAAAGTACATATCCTACAAGGTTACAACACGTGAATTTTCAATTTTTACATTTCGGTTACCTTAAATTTTTTAACAATGTTTGGTAGACATCTCAATAGGTGTATACACCTTGAGAGAAAAAGGAGGTCATAAAACAATGATGTGATGATATGAGAAAGATGGAGAAAAATGAAGTGTTGAATGAGTGTTAGAGAATGCGGGTGTCCAAATATCATTATTGTAAATTTATAGTAAGTATAATTTAAAAAAGTTTAGAGAACACTCATACAAAAAAAGTTTAGAGAACACGCGTACACTCAATTAACGCCTTCAGAGAAAGAAATAGAGAGTAATATGATAGATGCGATATGTCAATGATGTGATAAGAAGGGAGAAAATGAGATGTTGAATATGTGTTGAAAAATTTAGGATGTCCAAATATAATTCTTGATAATTTCAATGCCCTGAAATCAAATATATTAGAAGTGAAAATATTAGCTAATGGTTGCCTAAACAATGATATGTATACGCCATATATTTGTCTACACCCATTTAACATCTCATATTTTTCCTATCTCTATTTTGATCACATCATCAACTTATCACATCTATCACATCATTCTTTCTTATCTCTTTCTCCCTCCAGATGTATACAATCAATATAACAGGTGTCCACCAAACATTGTTCTATATATATATGAAAAAAGAACGAAGAGTGCAAGAAGTACTCGAGAATAATACAAAAGCAATAATACATAAAAATTGGAAAAAGGTGAGTAGGCGAAAAATAAACAAAACGGGAAAGAAAACAAAAAGTCAAACATCCTAGAGGCCATCGAAGACCGGACAAAATCCCTAAAATCAGCCAAAGCACTCAGAACGGAAGTACTCCCAAGAAAGGGAAACCCATAAGGCAACCTATGCAACCCACAATCAGAGTTGGCCAGTCTCCTGCACAGACCACTATCGATCATAACAGGTTCCAACACCCAAGATGATCCTTAAACGGCACTTCCCTAAAAAAGCCAAATTGAAAGACACAGATCGCTCACACTTGCCCCCCCCCCCCCCCAAGGAAGCGCCTCAACAGCCAAAATTAACACTTCCACACTTTAACAAACATCTTAATGTAAGAGGGATAGAAGATATGTATAAAGTTAATGACCAAATTGATAAGGATCGCTCTCCCACTGCGGCTAGCAAACCTATCACCTCACGACCTAAACCTTTTGGAAATAAGATCAATGAGGGGTTCTCAAGTCGACTCCCTACGAGGATCATCCTCCACTCACAGAGCAAGATACTTGAAGGGGAAAGTCCCCACTCTATAGTTCACGAAGCTCTCACCTAACCTCAGAAACCGACTGCCAACATTAACCCCCTAGCATAACTCTTTGTAAATAAACATAAAGCTCTGTAGAAACGCCTTAAGAGTCCATACGTTCTCCACAAAATCTTCACCTAAGAAGATGGTGTAGTCGGCATAAAGAAGGTGGGAAACTGTTGGATATTTGGTTGTTGGCTTCATGTTTGCTAAAATCAAATATACAAGAAGTTGTGCGTCTTCAGAAGCTGGAAGCAAGCATTTCAGAAGCTGATCCTCATTTGTGAACAGTACTTCAGAAGCTGGGTACTTCAGAAGCTGAACAGTACTTCAGAAGCTGAACCTTCAGAAGCTGATGTTCAGACGCTGAACAGTACTTCAGAAGCTGACCTTCAGAAGCAACCTTCAGAAGCTGAAATGTTCAGACGCAGGACTTCAGACGCAGACTTCAGAAGTACCTTCAGAAGCTGGTTTTCTGCGTTCTGTTGTGCACCTTGGAGTGTTTATTTTCTCGTGTGATCTATTGAAGATTTGTCTTAAGAATTCTCTTGGATTTGTTTCTAGAAGGAAGATTAATTTGCGTGAGATATTTGTTGAAGATTAGTTCCTTTTATTTGTGAATATATTTTCAAAGAAATCTTTGGAAAATATATTTCTGGAAAATAAATTGCTTCTATTTGCTTCTATAGAATTCTGGGAATATATCTTTGAAGGATTTGGTTCAAGAATTATGTTGCTGCTAAAGCTATAAATAGAGGACGCTGTCATTGAAGAAAATCAACTCAACTGAAGTCAGTTTTAATAGAGTGTTCTTAGGTGTTGAGTCTGTGAGTTGTGTGCTCTGTTTTTGTATACCACTCAATTGTTTAGAGTTGGTTTGTTTTATTGAGTTGTAATCACTTGAAGCTTTTAAGTAAAAGTGACGTTTTATGTTTTTGAAGAGTGTCTTCATCTTTGTTTGTTTAGAGTCTGATAATCACTGGGGCAGTGATTGACTGAGGGAAGTGAGATGGGATCTCAGGTCTATGAGTTCCTAAGTTGAAGTCAATACGGGTAGTGTCTAGGTGATAAGTTGTAAACTGGGAGTTTGCTGAGAACTTAGAACTAGGACTATCATAGTGGATTTCCTTCCTGGCTTGGAGCCTCCAGATGTAGGTGACGTTGCACCGAACTGGGTTAACAAATCACTTGTGCATTTTATTTCTGTCTGTTTTAATTCTGCTTCTGAACTATTGTTTTTGCATACTCTGTTTTACTGAACCAGTACTCTGTTTTACGTTCAGAACCAGGTCCTGCCAACCACCAAGCCTAAGTTGCCAACCTTAAAATCAGAATACAAGTTGTGCGCCTATGCACTCTTGATCGAAGCAATCAAACCCGTAACAACCAGAAGAAAAAGAAACGGTGATAACTGGCCCCTTATTTAAGATATATTTTAATATTAATCTCTTGAGTTTGACACTCATTAATCAAAACAAATAGACTACCAAAAAAGACACACACCTGAATCCAAAACGCTACCTAACCTCAAACCCAAGTATCCTTGTTACATATTGCAAAAAATCCAAATAATTTGGTCATAAGCTTTCTCAAAATCCACTTTGAAGATGACTTCTTATATTTCTTGTCAAAGTCAGTAATCTTATTCACCACCATTCCTTCATCCACAAAGTTCCTACCCTTGATAAAGATCGATTGGTTAGTCGAGGTGATCATAACAATGAAAGTTATCAACCTACCTACGATAACCTTCATCATCTTATAAAAGGATCTCATGAGTGAAATAGGCTTAAAGTCCCCCAATGAAGTGAGGAGTCTACCCTTGGAATAAAGGTAACAAAATATGACGAGAAACTTTACAACAAGTTGGTGTGGGAATTTATCAGATAGAACCCATATTTCCCCCCTAAGAAAATTCCAAAACTTCTTAAGGAAAGAAAGATTGAAACCATACCGGTCCTGGCTCTTGGTCCTTTGTTGTCGGCTACCACCGCATCAACTTCTAACAATAAGAAAGTGGCTGACAATGCAGTATCATCATCTAGTGAAATGTCACTTAGATAGATATCGTTCAACATCGATCGGTCCTAAGTAGTATCAAGTAAGTGATGTGAAAACAAGCTAACAATCTCCTGACAAACTTTTGCAACATCTTCGACCCACATGTCCCTGACTCGAAGCGCCAAAAGGGAATTTCTCCTCCTTCCATCTTCATGCAAGAATGAAAATATAACCATGTTAGTGTCCCTTCCTTGAGCTACCTCAACCTAGATTTTTGGAAGATCTGGTCATCTTTCTTGTACTTGCAGTGATTACAATATCTAAAACTAGGGTTTAGAACCGTTTAAGTGATGCCTTGAGAATGTCTCTCAAGTGGGTATTTATAGCCTTATTTGGGCTTGGTTTCTCGTGGCTTAGGCCCCAAGTAACTGATAAGTGCCTAAAAGTGGTTAAAATGTTCATTTAATTAAGGCACTTATGTTACTTATTTCACAAGTTATCATAGGATAAGCCCATATTTATGGTTCAAAATGCTATATTTGTGATCCTATGTCTTACCCCATGTTATTATTGCAGGAAATTCATGCTTGATCATGCTGAGCAAAAGAAAATGAAGTTTTTATCAAAGCCTCGCTACAAGCGCAAGCATCCTCGCTACAAGCGAGGATAGGCAGGGAATTTGAAGGCTTCATCGCTTCAAGCGCCTGATGCCACGCTTCAAGCGAGCCTAGGCAGGGATTTTTAGAGGTTCATCGCTTCAAGCGATGGACTGGTCGCTTCAAGCGACCAAGGGCGGTTTAAGGCTCCATGCTGACGTGGAGGATCCCCATTGGCCAACAGACTTCCTCGCTACAAGCGACCAGCTCATCGCTTGTAGCGAGCGTGCAAAAATTCAGAGTATTAAAGCATTTTTGGCTCATTTTCTGATATAACCAGTTGGAGAACTGGGATACTTTTTCTTCCAATTTGTTAGGATTGCTTTAGTAGTAGTTTAGGACTTAGTAATTAGGGCTAGAGCTTTGATCTTCAAAGATCAAAAGTGATTGAGTAGTGGAAATCAATCAAGACTTTGGGAAATCAAGACTTGGTTTGTATATTCATCTTTTCTCTTCACTTTTGCATAGTTGCCATGAAAATGAGCAACTAACATCCCTTTGTTGGGATTAGAGGTAATCTTTCTAGCTTTGATTATAATGAATGATTATGTGAATATATGGTTTAGCAATTTATATGTTTATGAAATTATTCTTGCTTTTCATTCTCATGATTGATTCAAATGATATTGACAAATACTTTTGAATCTATGTTTAAGAATAATCTTCTATCAAAATAAGAAAATCTAGAAATGGATTTGGGTTTTGATAATCGCACAAAGTTTCGGATCGTAATGCTTTCGGATCGTTTGATTGATTGGGAAATCGTCGATTAAACGATACGATCGATTTCACGATGTCATTTGGGAAATCAATGATATTGTAGAGCGATACGTGATATTTACGCTAAAACGCTAAATTCATATGCATGATTTATTTATTACATTCTTTGCAAGATTGATGAACTTTAATCTCAACGCTTTTATTCCCTAATTCTTTGTCGTTTTAATTCCCGCATTTAAATTCCGTTAGTTTATGAAACCAACCGTACAAACCCTTAACTCAAAACAATACCGATTGTTGAACGGTTCGAAGTAAGGCACCAATCCCTGAGGAGACGATAATAGAAAATACTTACTTTTGTTGTATGAAATACTGCTTCAACAAAATGGCGCCGCTGCCGGGGATTAGTGTTTTGTTATTTTGAGCATCGCAATAATTGATAGTGTTTTGAGCTTTTGTATATATCTTGTTAATATTATTGTAAATTATCAACTGTTTGGCATTAACCCTCTTTGTTATGCAAAGAAAAGTTTCTTGTTAGTTATTTGTGTTTCAGATTCTCATTGAAAGAAATCATGGCTGATCATCATGATTATTTCAACTACTATGATCCATACGAGTATGAAGCTTATCAACAATATCAACAATATCCGTCTGAAGATGAACAAATGGCGAGAACAGAGAATATTCTGAATATGTTCATGCAACAATCCATGATCAACATGCAAAATACCAACCAAAGATTGAGAGCATTATCATGCCAATTGGAGATTTTGCGAGTTCAAATGAATTATCTACCAAGAATCATGGAGGTTCAGACCAACAATCAATCCGTTTTGGAATTCGGAGAGATTGTTGAAGACGATATTGAAGAGAGTGAGGAAGAGACAATGTTTAAAGGATGTGGTATAGAGCCATTAGTGGAAGAATTAGAAATACCACACAACTTAGAACTTCCTCAAGAATGGTCAAATTCTGAAGAGGCCAGTGTTGTTGATAGTGAAGAAATTATGGAGATTGAGAAGCCGGAACCGTCCCATAACAAGGAAGAAACTTGTGGAAAGGAGGGGGTGAAAGTGAGCAAGGCCGGATTGGAATTGGTTTTAGATTGCTTGTGTACCTTGCTCAGCTTATTTTGGTTAGGGAGGTTATGGACTCCACATCAGCTGTTCTTCAAGTTCATGGAATTCCTCCCACAGCAAAGGGATACTAGAGCTGATGTGCTCTCCGTCTCGTATTGGCCACCCTAACGAATCAGGCGTCGAGCTAAAGACGTAAAACAAGCGCTTGTTGGGAGGCAACCCAACTGAGTAGGTTTATTGTTTTTAATTAGTATTGTAGTTTTGAATATCCATTCATGCATGTAGGGATAGTGGCAAGGGCTGAAAATTTTAAAATTTCTGTTTACTGTCATGGTCGATGCAGCGATGTATCTCATCGCTATAGCGACGAGCTTCAGACTCTGTCGCTGTAGCGACGCATCTTTCGCTTGTAGCGATGGGACCAAATTCTGACAGTACAGTTTCCAAAGCCGCCTTAAACCCTTATGTACTTTGGATAATCTTATTTTGGTTATTATGTTTAATATATTATGTTTAATTTTAAATTTTGTTATTTATTTTTTGAATTTTTCCCAACAATTTGGAAAGAAAGATTCAAAAGCCAGTGCTTGAGCTTAGAATCAATTGAGTGATAATGATAGAATGAGTGTTAAAGCGCGCAGCTAAGGTACTCGTTTTCTTGTTTTTCTAGGTATATTCTTGAATGTGAATAAGTTCTTTACACACAAGTTAATTTATTCAGTTTTACGCAAGCATTTGTTTAGTTTTGAACCAATATAGAACTAGCCAAAATGTGAGGTATCCTCAACCATTGTATATATATGCAGGAGACCAACATTTCATGTTTAACTCAGTTATTTTATGTTAAATCTGTTGTTGTTTTAATTTGTATAAAAGCATTGAAGTGATCAAGGCAATTTTTTGAAATTGAGTGAAATACTTGACCAAATAAACCTACCCTGTGAGAAGTGAGTATCTGTGAACCCCTCTGAGCCTATTGAATCAGAATTGTTAATTGTGAACTGTCAACTTTCATAAGCTCAATTGCTTATTGAAATTGCCGGAGTTTGTAAAAAATTCAGTTCATAGTTAACTCTTTATTGAATTCTGATAGTTGTTTTCTTGTGAACCCTTATCCATCGTTTTTATTGACCTTTGCCATAATAACAAAGGAACATTCGATTAGGGTGTCATTGAAATAAGTTGGGGAGAAAGGGAGGTTATGTTTATGTCAATGTAATGGTGAATGTGATAATTGATCTTGACAACAAGAAAAGAAAAGAAAAAAAAAAAAAAAAAAAAGCAAACCAAGAAAAAGAAAAGAGAAAAAATGAAAAGGTTTGCAAGAATTCAAAGAAAGGTTGTCAAGATCAATCAAGAATAGAAAAGTAAGAAATTCACCAAGTGTTGTATTGGAAAAAAGAAGGAAGTGTAATTGATCGAATGTTTCCTTTTGCTTGGCCATTTGAATTCAAATATCCCACATATGACAATTCTTTTGTAGCCTAGCCCAATTACAACCCTTAAAGACCTTTTGATCAATGCCTTTTATGCTTTTGGAAATGATAATTAGATAGACACATAATGTGATTGTATGTTATCATGTTTATTGGATGAGTGTTCATACCCTCACAATAGATTTCAATTTGTTCATATACTTTATATAGAAGTGTGTTAGGTTTGGTTCAATTTTAAACATGTTGCTTGTTTAGGATTGTGTGATTTAATTCTTTGTGTTTAGAACTAGTTCACATTTATTGTATGTATCTCGTTTAATGAGAAACCTAATCCTAGCTTGCGCAATCACGTTGAATCACTCATCTGACGCTTATGTGCTTCAAACTTTTAATTCTTTTGCATTCTTGCTCAAAGCCATGGTTAAAGCTTGTTTCCTTATTTGTTGTGTCCTTTGTTTGAGGACAAACAAAGATTTAAGTTGGGGAGTGTGATAAGTGCCTAAAAGTGGTTAAAATGTTCATTTAATTAAGGCACTTATGTTACTTATTTCACAAGTTATCATAGGATAAGCCCATATTTATGGTTCAAAATGCTATATTTGTGGTCCTATGTCTTACCCCATGTTATTATTGCAGGAAATTCATGCTTGATTATGCTGAGCAAAAGAAAATGAAGTTTTTATCAAAGCATCGCTACAAGCGCAAGCATCCTCGCTACAAGCGAGGATAGGCAGGGAATTTGAAGGCTTCATCGCTTCAAGCGCCTGATGCCACGCTTCAAGCGAGCCTAGGCAGGGATTTTTAGAGGTTCATCGCTTCAAGCGATGGACTGGTCGCTTCAAGCGACCAAGGGCGGTTTAAGGCTCCATGCTGACGTGGAGGATCCCCATTGGCCAACAGACTTCCTCGCTACAAGCGACCAGCTCATCGCTTGTAGCGAGCGTGCAAAAATTCAGAGTATTAAAGCATTTTTGGCTCATTTTCTGATATAACCAGTTGGAGAACTGGGATACTTTTTCTTCCAATTTGTTAGGATTGCTTTAGTAGTAGTTTAGGACTTAGTAATTAGGGCTAGAGCTTTGATCTTCAAAGATCAAAAGTGATTGAGTAGTGGAAATCAATCAAGACTTTGGGAAATCAAGACCTGGTTTGTATATTCATCTTTTCTCTTCACTTTTGCATAGTTGCCATGAAAATGAGCAACTAACATCCCTTTGTTGGGATTAGAGGTAATCTTTCTAGCTTTGATTGTAATGAATGATTATGTGAATATATGGTTTAGCAATTTATATGTTTATGAAATTATTCTTGCTTTTCATTCTCATGATTGATTCAAATGATATTGACAAATACTTTTGAATCTATGTTTAAGAATAATCTTCTATCAAAATAAGAAAATCTAGAAATGGATTTGGGTTTTGATAATCGCACAAAGTTTCGGATCGTAATGCTTTCGGATCGTTTGATTGATTGGGAAATCGTCGATTAAACGATACGATCGATTTCACGATGTCATTTGGGAAATCAATGATATTGTAGAGCGATACGTGATATTTATGCTAAAACGCTAAATTCATATGCATGATTTATTTATTACATTCTTTGCAAGATTGATGAACTTTAATCTCAACGCTTTTATTCCCTAATTCTTTGTCGTTTTAATTCCCGCATTTAAATTCTGTTAGTTTATGAAACCAATCGTACAAACCCTTAACTCAAAACAATACCGATTGTTGAACGGTTTGAAGTAAGGCACCAATCCCTGAGGAGACGATAATAGAAAATACTTACTTTTGTTGTATGAAATACTGCTTCAACAGTAACTTGGGCCCAAAGCCACGTTTAGAGTGTTCTGGAGCGTTCTAGAGGCTTCTAGAAGCTCTTTGAGGCAGCGCCCCCTAGCTGGTTCGCCTAAGGCCCTTCTGGCCCTTATGGAGGGTGTTGAGCCCTTTCTTGAGGACGCCAAGTCCTTCTGGAGGGCTTTGTGCCCTAAATGATAAGATTGATAGTCCACAGCCCAACAAGCACGAGCTTTGGGACAAGGCGAAGTGATTTAACTGTTGAGGTGTTGACATTTCGCAGCCCAACAAGCACTAGGCTCGAAGAGGCGAGTTGATTGTCTATGGTCTCTGGAGGGCGACGTCGAAATTATTGGCGAGGTGACACAAAGGGCACGACCTTTGATGTTTTTGACAGCTGCGGGTCGAATGGTTGGGATTTAACGACTTTTCACTTTTTGTGACGTGTTTTAATCTGAGCGCCCTCGAGATTCGTGCCCAATCAGAGTCTTTTGCTTTGCGTTTTGAGAAACGCATCGCATTTTTTTAGGAGCAAACTCTGCATCTCGTCCACGGGGAACGACGACGATGTAGTCTTGGAGCCATGTCGCCCTGGCAAGAAGGTCTGCCTTCGTCGCCCTAAATGAGTGAAGGATGAGATTTTTCATATGCATGCGACAGTGTTTGAAGACTTAGGGGTAAGGTATCCTTTTACCCCCTTTGAAGTAGATGTTTTGAAAACCTTAATCGTGGCGTCGTCACAATTGCAGCCCAACAGCTGGGCGTTCATTAGGGCATTCAAGATTCTCTGCGACGGGTTGGGTTTTCAGCCTTCTCTTGGTTCTTTCTTCATGTTTTATGGAATGAAGGGGGTAAGCAAGCTGTCTTGGGTTTGTGTTAGTGCTAATCCGAACAGGCGTCTATTTTTGCCTTATGCGTCGCACTATAAAATTTGGAGGGACCTTTCTGAGGACGAGGGGGGCTAAAGGTTGCGAGGCGGCCGCCGTGAAGGTGAATGGCGGGATGAATTTTCCTTTATGCTGGACGAGCAATCCTGCCTCAGTAACGGGGTACGAGTTTGAGAAGCTAGACGACTTCAAGAAGGGTGTAGTTTGTTTTCTGGAGAAAATGTTCCCGTTGCACATCTGAGAGCTGTTAAATAGGGAGGGGGATTTTGTGTCTTTGGAGACATATTTGCGTGAGTCACTTGTTTCTTTCATTTGTCTATGCATACTGTTTATGTTGTTTTAGTCATGTAGGTATTGATTTTCTCTTTTGTTTTTGATTTTGACATTGTGTTTTGTTGGATTTTGGTAATGCTACGGGGCTGAGTACCCTTTGAATGTATCTTTTTTGTGTAGTCTCTATGAGGTTTTGTTTGTGTAATTCGTATGTAGTCTTGTTTGAGAAAATTTTGTTGTTTCTATGAAGCTTCGTTTGAGAAAATTTCTTTATGTCGTATGATTAGGAACTTATAGTCGTTTGGCGACCTAGAGCCCTCATGGGGTTAGGAAAACGAATGTAGACGACCTAGAGCCCTCATGGGGTTAGGAAAACGAATGTAGACGAGTTGTGTTGCGTTTCCATCGCCCAGGTGGATCGTATGGTGTTAGAAGTCTTTGTAGATACTGCAAAACATAATGTAGAGACAATCATCTAAGAAAGTAGGGTGCCTCGTTAAAAATCTGCAAAACAAATCGCAAAGATCGAAAAAGGTTAGAATAAATTTTGTGTTTCATCTTCATGTTCTTAATGGCGGGACCGTTGCTTCCATATGCATTCTTTTTCCACGGTTTTATTTTTGGCGCGTTGTTTGGTGAGATCTTTTTTTAATTTCGTCCTTGGCAAGCTTGTCTGCATCCTGTCTGTTATTTTTCTGAAAAATAACATTACTTCCGAACTTCAAAGTAACCCGCATAAATAAAGTAGTCTTTAATCGTATGCAATCATTTTCAATGGGAACTAACTACTCTTCATCTTCTTTTATTTACTCGCCCATATTTTCTACTCCTCTTCCTGTTCTTTTTCATGCTTTTACTAGATTCGAAATAACTTTCTTACTTAATTGTCTTGTGCTTTTAATCCTTTTATTTCTTCTATTAGATTGGATCTAAGTCTTCTATTTTATCCTACTACTTCTCTTAAATCAAAATTCGCTACTTCCCTATTTAGTTTTGAACTAACTCGCCCACTTCGCTCTTCTATTTTATACTTATTATTTTCCCCCCTACAGACTAGAAACTAATTTTCTTGTTATATTATGTTCTATGTCTTTATTCATGTTTTTATTAAACAGTTAGCTCAGTTCGCAAAGTAAATGGTACATGAAAGGGGTTTCCAAGAAAGAGAGGTGGGTCACTTGGACCACTTAAATACCAAGGTTTTCCTCGCCAGAATCCCTCATATGTTACCTTTTAACAATACTACACTTTACTTCTGTCACATGGTACCTAGAGTAGTCTTTCTTCTATTAGCTTGGTACTGTTGTGCTCTACTCATCTTTCTTTTTCTGTTAAATTTTAACTAACTCGCCCACTTCATGTTTTACTCTTGTTTCTATTCACTCGCCTATCATATTAGGTGAAATGTTGTTGCTGAAATTATAGGCTATTGAGAAATACTAGGAGCTCAATTATACGAATCTAGTTGGAACTATTTTGTATGTTGATTATCCACATATTACGTATATATGCATCAAAAAATAGTTGGAAAATAAATAATATCGATTAAATTCTATAATCAAACTGGTTCCACAAAATATGAAGACTTAAGTTGTTACTAACTTCTTTTGAAATGTCTTAGATGTACAATAGTTCTACACATAAAAATCAGAAGGATGAAACCTGATCGTTGATTTTCTCTCTTTGACTGAAGCGTTGTGTTACATAGAATTCTGGTGTTGCTGATGTGGTGATGTTGTTAATACACTGCCTGATCCCTGCCTCAATCCTGCAATCACCACATAACTTACGCAGCATCTAACTTGCAATTAGTAGAGAGAAAGAACTAATTGTGCCTTGAACTTGAGTATCAACCACCATATGTTAAGAATATCTGAAAACCATATAATAATGTCGAAAGATTATTCATTCGACGCACGCCGATTAATTCAACCCCAGAAATTATGGTGGGAAACTATGTTGTAACAAAACTGTTATAACAAAATTGGAACCTATGAATTAAAGCTTAAACGGATTTGCGTATATATACAATATTCTTCATAAAATTGGTTTTTCTCTTATTGCCAAAAACTAAAAACAAGTTGCATCATAGTGCATATAATCCCAGTGAAAAACTAATGCATATATGTACACATAGGTTGAAAATTATTAGAAAATTAAATACTGGAGCACAAAGCTCATCTCGGTAAGTAACTATAGGGTACAAGATTCATCCATATGGGTCATAAAAGCTCATCGCATATTCATTCAATAACAGTGGAAATGATTTCAATATAACTATCATACTTATAAAAATCACCATGAAATTATAGTATATTAATCTAATTAATATAATTGTAATTCTCCACTGTCAATTGTGTATGTACGCAGTTTATATAATACCTTTAATACAAAGATAACTACATGTCGTTTAATAATTATAACATGGTTGACTAGTCACAATAAAATCACAAGAATTGCAGCATGGTTAATATATGTAACTTATGAAATACGTATTCCGGTTCCAAAATCATGTTAACAATTAGTCACTAGTCATTGCAACAAGAAAATACCCAATTTTCCTACCAAATTTTCCTAGGAATTGGAATTCTTCGGAAAGCTATTTCAGACAAAATGGGTCCCCTTTGTACAGAAAAGTACGCGTGGCAGCATTTTAATGGAGGTCTTTACAGACGAAATTTTTCCTCGGAAAGCCCTGGCCCCACACGCACTCAAAACGGTCAAAAAGCATGGCGTGGCAGGATTTTAATGGTGGTGTTTACCGACGAAATTTTTCGTCGGAAAGCTTGGCCCCACTATCCGTTTGCATGTGAACGTTGGAGAGGCGTGGCACGCTGTGGTTCGTTGGTGTTACCGACGAATTAATTCGTCGGAAAGCATCATGGAACTAGCCTTTGCAGCCCGTTGCAATTGACCGTTGCAGCACCATATATATATATATATATATATATATATATTCTCATACTCCTTCCATTTTATATACTTCATTCTTACTACTCTCTTTCACTCCAAATCACTCAAATTTTCTTCCCTATATTCTCTCAAATTCTCTCAAACTTTCATCCATGTATTCTCTCAAACTTTCATCCCTATATTCTTCAATATCAACACTATTCTCCATCATTTTATTCTCAATCTCTAACTAAATTTTCTCACTTTAATTTCTTTAATATCAAAATTCTATTAAAAAAATTTCTCAATCATTCTCACTCAATTTTCTCACTCTAATTTCTCTACCATCAAAATTCTTTCGATTTTTTTTTCTCAATTATTCTCACTCAAATTCTCTACTATCAAATTCAATATCATTCTCACTCAATTTATTCAAGGTAAATTATTTTGGTTATTAAAAATGTTTTATTTTTTAAAAAAATATTGATATTGATTTTATTAATTATGTTGTATTATTTTTTGTTGTTTCTTGCTTCGGATCCATTTTAAGGTTGGTGTTGTTGCTGCAGCTGCTGCTTGGTTTTTTTTCATCCACATTATTCATCGTCTAATTATTTGAGGTTGGTATATATCTTCTACTTATTTTAAATTGCTACAATGGTTTGACTAGGAATAAAAAGAAATATGTATAAAAAAAATTGTTAGAAAAAGAATGTAAATTAGTGAATTAGTTGTTGTAATGAAATATGTTAAAAAAAATTATTATGAAGTTAATTGATATGAAATATGTGAATTAGTTGTTGTAATTAATTTTACCGGTGGCGCGCGGAATTCTTATCCGCGCGTAACTTTTGTTTGTGGCTCGTAATTTTTATATGCGCGTAATGTTGAATTCATACAAATTTTAGAAAATGTGACATAGATTAATTAGAAAATGTTATATATGTTAGTTGTAAAATATTATATAATTTTTATGCAATTCATGTGACATATTATATAATAAATATGTTTTAGTTAATAAAAATGCAAGTAAAAAACGTTGTTAGTAAAAATGTTGTTGTAGTTATTTTAAAAAAAGAAGGTTAAGTTAGTAAAGAAATATGTTTAAAAATTAGTTAATTAGTAAAAGTAATTTATGTAATGAATATGTTTTAATTAGTTAATAAAAATGCAAGTAAAAAATGTGGTTAGTAAAAATGTTATTGTAGTTATTTTAAAAAAAGAAGGTTAAGTTAGTAAAGAAATATGTTTAAAAAGTTTGTTAGAAAAAGAAGATAAATTAGTAAAGAATTATGAAGTTAATTTATATGAAATATGTATAATTCGTACGAATTTCTAAATATTTAGGTTTTTAGAAAGAAAAAAAATTGTTATTTATATTTAGGTTGTAGTCATTAACTTTTGTCGGCAACGCGAGGATTTATTATAATTGAGTTGATATTAGTGACGCGGAAGATGGATCAATATATTTTGCATCGTAGTTGGATGTACGCTAGAAAATATCCGGGGGAAAAGAACACTTAAAGCGGCTTTTGTGGATGGAGTTCGTGAATGTGTTGCTTACACCATGTCGCAACGTGCCTTTACATTGGAGGGAGGGATAAGATGTATGTGTATTAAATGTACATGTAGGCTGCTTCAGAGCCCAAAAGATGTTCTAAATCATTTAAAGGATCATGGTTTTATGGAGAATCATTACGTGTGGAAATATCATGGTGAACAAGAGCCGACAAATGATGTTAATATGCACGCTTCAAGCAGTGGGGCGTGTACGAAGAGTGAAAACTTTGGCATGATGGAAGATATGGTTGGTGATGCTCTTGGGGTGAACCTGGCTTACAACGAGGACGAGGGCGCTGAAGAGGAAAGAATCCCGAACGAGAAAGCGTTGAAGTTTTACAAAATGATGATGGAAGTAAACAAGTTGTTGTTTGAAGGGTCGTCTGATTCTAAGTTATCTATGAGTGTGAGGCTTTTAGCTGCCAAGTCAGATTGGAGTGTGGTCGAAGAAGGCGCAGAATGTTATACAAAAATGATGAGGTACGCAACTCCTATAAAGGACAATTTTCCATTGAGTTTTTATGAGGCTAAGAAGTTGGTGTCGAAGTTGGGATTGCAAGTTAAAACTATTGATTGTTGCGTTAAAGGGTGCATGCTGTTTTACGACAACGAATTCGGTAAAAATGATGGGTCGTTGGTGGAGTGTAAATTTTGCATAACACCGAGGTATCAAGTACGTGATAATGCCAGTTCTCGGAAGCAGAAACTAATCTCAGTCAAGTCAATGTTTTATCTGCCAATAATACCAAGATTGCAGAGATTGTATGCATCAACTCACACAGCCGATAAAATGACGTGGCATTATTACAATAGAACAAATACAGGTGTGATGCGACATCCTTGTGACGGGGTGGCATGGAAGCACTTTGACGCAGTGCATCCTGATTTTTCAGAAGATCCACGTAATGTGACGCTTGGATTATGCTCTGATGGATTTGTCCCGTATATCCAAAAGTCGGCAGCGCCTTATTCTTGTTGGCCAATTCTTCTTACCCCTTATAATCTTCCTCCTGAGATGTGCATGTCAAAACCTTATTTGTTTTTGACTTGTGTTATACCAGGACCTAATAGCCCATTAGATGGTATAGATGTGTATTTACAACCCTTAATTGATGATTTGAAGAGATTGTGGATCGGTGAATCAACATATGATATTGCAAGGAAGGAGAATTTTAGGATGAGGGCAGCTTTAATGTGGACTATTAACGACTTTCCTGCATATGGAATGTTATCTGGATGGTCGACTCATGGTAGATTGGCTTGTCCACATTGCATGGAAGAAACAAAGGCGTTTAACTTGCATCACGGAAGAAAGAGTTCGTGGTTTGACTACCACCGTAGGTTTTTACCAGCAACACATGAATTTCGTAAGAAGAAGAATTTGTTTCGTAAAGGACAAACAGAAAAAGATGGTCTGCCTCCTAGGACAACATCAGAGGAAGTATTCTGTAGAGTCACTGAATTAGGACTTTTGAAATTCCCAGATGTTGGCAAAAGAGTCAGACACCCACAATACGGTGACACGCACCATTGGACTAAAAGAAGTATCTTCTGGGACCTCCCTTACTGGAAAGACAATTTACTGAGACATAATCTTGATGTTATGCACATTGAGAAGAATTTTTGTGACAATATAATTCACACGGTGATGAATGTCTCTGGTAAAACAAAAGATAATGAGAAGGCTAGAATGGACTTGTCATTGAGTTGTAAGAGACCAGATATGGAGCTACAACTTCTTCCAAATGGAAAATATCTAAAACCTAAGACTATTTATAGTCTAACTGCTGATGAAGCAAAATCTGTTTGTCAATGGTTGAAAGAATTGAGGATGCCAGACGGATATTCTTCTAACTTGTCAAGGTGTGCCGACGTCAACTCCGGAAGACTGCGTGGAATGAAAAGTCATGATTCCCACGTTTTCATGGAACGCTTACTTCCAATTGCATTTAGTTCATTGCCAAAAAATGTTATAAACCCGTTGACTGAAATTAGCCAATTTTTTAAAGACTTATGTGCTTCAACCTTGAGGATGGATGAACTTGTTAAAATGGATCAGAATATTCTAATCACTCTTTGTAAGTTGGAGCAAGTTTTTCCCCTGGGTTTCTTTGATTCTATGGAACATCTTCTGGTGCATCTCGCATATGAAGCTTGGCTTGGTGGACCTGTTCATTATAGGTGGATGCAAAGCAAATGGTTAGAAATAAAGCAAGGGTTGAGGGATCAATAGTTGCAGCTTACGTGGTTCGGGAAACAAACTATTTCATCTCTCACTACTTCGACAACTTAATGTTGATCCCAAGAAATACACGAAATGAAGTTATTGTTGAAAGTGAAGAGTGTCAGTCAGCCTTATCAGTTTTTTGTCACCACGGACGTCTTTGTCATCCAGGGAATGATTACTGGATGAACAATGCTGAGTTGCAGTCAGCGGCCATTCATGTGTTGATTAATTGCATCAAAGTTGGACCATACATTGAGATGTTTCAAAATATTGGTAACATATATACAACTTTTCAAGGATGGTTTAAACATCAGTTGCTAAATGCTCATCCGACTACACTGATATATAAGTTGAGGGGGTTAGCCGAAGGTCCGGGAAGAAAAGTCAAACAACATCACACTTACTTTGTCAACGGATTTAAATTTCATACTCAATCACGGTCGGTGGGCAAAAAAACAATTAACAGCGGTATTTACGTCAAAGGAATCAGTGATGGAGGTGAAGATGACTTCTATGGTGTGATCAGACACATATTTGAAGTAACTTTCCTATATGTAGATGAACCCAACAAAGTTGTATTGTTTTATTGTGACTGGTTTGACCCTGCAAATGGGATGAGAATTGATCCAAAGTATAAAACTGTTGATGTACGAATGGACAAAAGGTATAATGTATTTGACCCTTTCATTTTGGCAAGTAAAGTTAGTCAAGTGTATTATGTACCTTATCCTTCTCACCACCGACGCAAACATGGATGGTGTGTTGCTATCAAGTGTAAACCAAGAGGTCAAATTGAGACAGAAGTTCAAGATAAAGAAGTACCTTACCAAGATGATGAAATATCACATGTTCCAGAAGTGATTGAAGTCGATCCTGCTACGGATTTGGTTGACAGAGATGACGGTCAGCAAGTTGATGCTGGAATGTTAGCTGAAATGTTACTTGTTGACACTGACAGTGGGGATGAGTCTAGCAACTCTATAGACAATGGGGAAGATGCAATTAACCTTGACAATAATGTGGATGATTTTTATTATGCGGATGTTTAATGTACGATTTTATCATATGAATTATTTTAATCTTGTATATATAATGTGACAATATTTTTTTCATTATATTAATTATTGTTTATTGTATTATGACAGGGATGTCTGGGCTAGACAAAGATAGGCGTAAGGCTAAGGTTGTAGAGTCCGAGAAGAAGAAGAAGAAAAATAAGTATCAAAACATAATAGATATTACCTCAGAAGAGACCAGATCATGGCGTCGTCTACCAGGGGTTTCCTTTCGTAACATTGATGAACGGACTGGTACTCCTATTCCTACTACTACTACTACTACTACTCCACCACCTTACTCCACTCCATCCACAACTATTCCTCCCGCATCATTCCCGACCATCCCTCCCGCATCATTCCCGACCATTCCTTTCTTATTAGATTCCTCCCACATACACTATGCCTGGATTTGTTATGCCTGGATATAGTCCGCCATTATCACATTCGCCGGGTTTCAATACCACCCCATATAATAACGTACATGTTCCTCCCACAAGATCATCAACGGACCTGATGCAAGAATTTATGCAAGATGGAAATTTCTTAGGCTTAATGAATGTTGTTGAGCATCAGCCTCAACAACACCAGTAGGACCAACACGAAGAGCCACCAGCAACACCAGCATCAGCATCAACAGCACCACGACGAGGACGACGTCGCTACATCAAAGACTTGCATTATGCGGATGGGCTACTTATGATTACCCCGACACCTGGATCGTAAGTATTAAAAATTTAATTTTTATTTGTTTTTTAAATGCATAATTTAATTAACACTTCAAATTTGTAGGTTGGAGCCATCTAAGAGAGTGACAGAATTTATTCGAGGAGCCATCCAGATGTTTTACTTGAAAGATAGGTGTTGGGCCGTCTATAAACATCGTACTAGAGACGACAGGGCGGCACTTTTTAAATACTTTTCGGTAAACACAATTTATTATATATTAAATAATTGTAATTACTTTATAACATGCTATATTTTTAAAAACTTTAATGTCTAATAACTTTTTTGTTTATTGCAGGAGCATTGTACCTGGCCTAGAGAAGTCCATCTTCTTGTAGAGAAGCTCTTTCACAAGTTAGCTTCCAAATGATTATCAGATTTGTTATATGATGAACGGGAGGAATGGAAAAAACATAAGGGCAACTACCGTCCAGAGTGGATCGGGGAAAAAGCGTGGGAAGACTGAGTGAAGTATTGGATAGAAGATCCAAAATTTAAGAATCGTTCCAGAGCTAGACATAGGCACGCACAAGGATGTGTCAGTGTCCCTACCCATGCTAGACATCTGGTAAAAAAAATATTTCACTATTTAAATTTCTATATACATGTATATATTAAATAAACTCAAATGTTCTAATTGGTTAATATTTTTCGTGTACAATTAGGCAAAATCCTTGGAGAGAGATCCTTATCCAAATGAGGTCCATAGAGAGACTCATTTCAGCCAGTGTACTGGTCAGTATGTCGATGCTCGAGCTAGCAATACCCATGTAAATTTGCAAATATTCGTAATATATTTTAATTAGAAAAAGAAAGTGAATTATTAAAGAATTATGTTGTTAACTAATATGAAATATGTTAATTATTATTATTATTATTATCATCTCATTTTTATTTGACATTATTTGTAAACAATTATTATTATCTAATTTTCTTTACTTTTCTTTATAGGCATCTTATGACGAGTACGTAGCACAGTTTTTGGCGCAGAATCCTGAGATTCAATTGCATGAAGAAATTCCCGACTCCATCAAAATTGAATTATGGGTAAAGGCTGCAGGAGGACAACAAAGACCGGATAGAGTATACGGTCTTGGAGCGTTAGCCGGCAATGCGGTGCATGGAAATTTGTTCCGTGCTCCTGTTCTACCAGAGCCCAACTCAGCTCGTTCAGGAGAGTCTCTTGAGATGCAAGCAATGATAACTCGATTGAACGAGGAGTTGCAAAGACAAAAGGAGGGTACGTCAAGGAAAGATGAGGAGCTAAGGAAAGAAATGAATGTCTTTCGAAAATTCCAAAAGATGATGACAAAGAAGTTCATGGGTGGGAGAAAGAGTAGAAAGACATCTGATTCATCGTCGCCTGCATCAAGTCAATTTTCACCGACACCTCATGAAATACATGACGACGACGGCGATGATGATAATGATGAGGACGAGGACGAGGACGAGGATAGCGAGTAATTTATATTTTTGTTTCTTAATTTTTATGAATATTTTCGTTGTGTTCAAATCATTATGTTGATTTTAATTAATTTAACCAAAAACAATATTTATAATTTATTTTTTCTAATTTTTTTTCAAATTCTTCTAACCAATAAAATAATTGATTTTTTGAAAAAAATAAATTATTTTCCTAGGAAAAATTCATAGGAAATTCCTAGGAAATTAAATAAGAGGGAAATGAAAATTGGAGGAGAGGGAAACGAAAATTTGAAATTTTTGGGGGGAAGGTTTCCTAAGAAAAAGGAAATTCCTCGAAAAACGTGACAGAATTTTTTCCCACTATAAATAACACACTATACTACACATTTTATCATTCATTCATCCATCACTACTCCAACAAATATTCATCCATCTCTATATTTTCTTCTTCCTCTTCTTTTTCATCTTCTTCAACAATTTCTAAACACATATAATTTTTTATTTTCTTCACCAATAATCTCTTATCATTTTTTCAACATACATTTTCTTCTTTCTATTCTTTTCTTCTTCTTCTTCTTCTTCTTCTTCTTCTTCTTCTTCTTCTTCTTCTATTTTCAACAACTCTTCCACAACAATTTTCCATCTTAATTAACACCAATTTCTTCAACAATAATCTCTTATCATTTTTTTAACATTAATTTTCTTCTTCCTATTTTCTTCTTCTTCTTCCTTTTTCAACAACTCTTCCACAACAATTTTTCATCTTCATTAACACAATTTCTTTAACAATAACATCTATTTATTTCTTTCAAAAATAATTTCATCAAAATATTTCATTCCTACTTTTGTTTTTATTCAAAACACTTTTAGTATATATATATTTTTAAAAAAAATCATTTTTTAATACATATTTTTTCGAATACTTTTTTTCAAAATTTGAATTTCGTTCAAATTTTTTAAAAAAAATTCAAATTTTTTTGGCGCAATTTTTCAAAATTCAAATTTTTTTCAATTTTTTTTGCACAATTTTTTCAAAATTTTTGGCGCATTTTTCAAATTTATTTTGGCGCAATTTTTTAAAAATTTGAAATTTTGGCGCAATTTCTCAAATTTTTTTTAAATTTGAAAATTTAATTTTTTTTTTAAAATTAATTATTTTCCACAGAAACAATTTTTAAAAAATTTCAAATTTTTTTTTGCGCAGTTTTGAAATTCGAAAATTTAAATTTTTTTAAAAAATTAATTATTTTCCTCGAAAACAATTTTAAAAAATTTTCAAATTTTGTTTAGGCGCAATTTTGAAATTCGAAAATTTCAATTTTCTTTAAAAAATTAATTATTTTCCTCGAAAACATTTTTTAAAATTTTGAAAATTTTTTTTTTGGCGCAATTTTGAAATTTGAAAATTTAGTTTTTTTTTTAAAATAATTATTTTCCTCGGAAACTAACTATTAAAATATTAATAAAGTTTCGTCAGAAAGCATCTATCAGACACAGCAATCTGCAAAAAAGCTTTCCTGCAGAATTTTCCTCAGAAATTCCTAGGAAAGCTTCTGACAGGAAATTCCTCGAAAACACGTAGGAATAGATTGAAAATTTTCTATGTTAATTTTCGTCGGAAAACACCGTTTCCGACGAATTTAGGGTGTTTTCCTAGGAATTTCCTAGAAAATTTACTTATTTCTTGTAGTGGTAGTCTAATATATGGATAATAAAAACGAAGGATTTAAACAAAACAATGACTCAAAGACGTAAGGTTGTAGTCAAAAGACACATTGACATCTCAAAACAGAACAAGTCCATATGCATAGTTAATTCATAGCCCAGAAAAAGGTAATGCCATATAACATATGTCAAAGAACTGCATTTATTAATTTAATATATATATATATATATACACACACACTTTCAGATCAAAACATATATAATCTTCCCAAAGAAATCCGAAAATCAACTAGTTTAAATATTATGGGTACATCGACATTCATCTTTCAATGTACCTCATTGAAAAATAAGCTTTTCCTTCACGATTTGATTGAAAAGGAAACAAAAATCCAGTCCTGATATAAAACTTAATTGAAACCGTGAACAATTACATCGATTAAAAAATCATTGCAGAACACAATAGCATTGATTAATAGACATAAACCATCGATCAACAATTATCAAAAATTTTGATCAACCATCAATGAATGAATGAAACAAACAACGACCATCGAAATAAACATATGCCAAATATAAATAACATAAAATCCCTACAGCGAAAACTCAACTCAATGAACGATTTTTAAATACAAGGACAGGGATTAACAGATAACAAAGTTTAGAAAGGTACAACCTGACATGATATCATGGCCTCTTCGGCCATCGATGTTTGGGCGATTTGATAGTCGCCTTTGCTGTATTCCTGGCGGCATCCGCGAAGAGGAAATGACACGTCAATGACAGCGAGGCTGTGGAAAAGATTGGAAAGGTGCGGCCATGTTAGTTTTACCGTGGCCCCACGGTGGGCGCCGACTATACTCGCAGTGAGTACAATATCTAAAACTAGGGTTTAGAACCGTTTAAGTGATGCCTTGAGAATGTCTCTCAAGTGGCATTTATAGTCTTATTTGGGCTTGGTTTCCCGTGGCTTAGGCCCCAAGTAACTTGAGCCTATAGCCACGTTTAGAGCGTTCTTGAGCGTTCTAGAGACTTCTAGAAGCTCTTTGAGGCGGCGCCCCCTAGCGGGTTCGCCTAAGGCCCTTCTGGCCCTTATGGAGGGCGCTGAGCCCTTTCTTGAGGGCGACAAGCCCTTCTGGAGGGCTTTGTGCCCTAAATGTTAAGATTGACAGTCCATTTCTTTTTCAGCATAATTGACAAGTCAGCAAAACCTAGACTTTTTTAGATTAAATTATAAATTTGTTATGATTATTCAAAAATTCAAGTTTATTGATCTAATTTTTTACATATTTATATGTATTCTTATAAACTAAAATATAAATATAATATCATATGAATTTAGATTCACTAAAATGTCTGTTGTTAATCTTTCAAAAAGAAATGTCTTGTAAAATATATCGAAATGAAATTTAATCTCATTATATCATGAATCTTTGGCAGACTGCAAACACGATTTAGACCTTGATTTTCTCAATGAGACGAGACTTAATTCTAGCAATTTCTGGCTAAATCTATTACTACGTACCCTGTTAAGTATAGGCAAAATCCACTTCGATCATTTTCGTCAAAAAGAACTTTACTCAAATTCTTTGGACCGCCCAGAATGCTTACCTACCTTCTTCAGGTCTCCATCCAAAATACCTTTAAATAATTATCATGATTCTGATTGTGAAAAGTTAATTTGCATCCAATCAAATTCTTCTCAAGGCTTTTGGTGCATGTCTCCGGGTAATAGGAAGCCTATCCTTCCAAGTTTCTAAGACATGCATGATTACACAGTATAACAAGGTTCTTAATAAATTATATGCACATATCACTCACATTACTATTTGCACACGTGGCACAAAACAAAAAACATGGTTGGTAATTTATCTTCGTTGGTTTTCACTTACTGGCCGCACCTAACATTACTAATAAATTGTGTTCTATAACTAGGGAACTAGCTAGCTATATTTGTGTTACTATCAAAATTTAGTGGGAAGAGAACAAAACTATAGGGAAGAAACCAAATTAATTATGAGATTACTAATGAAATTACTCTGCAACTAATAGAAATGTATAGTTCTCTTAGCTTTAAATTTAATTTGAGGAAATTAGTATATATAATTCATATAATTATATACCCCAAGCCAATATATGTTCCATTATATAAGTGTGACAGCTTCACACATTATTGAATTTTTAGGACATATATGTATCATGACTTAATCTGATTTGCTAGCTATTAACTTGTGTTGGATTGGACATAAAGATAACTAGAACTAATTTGGCATATGGATGCTTGGATATTGAATAGCAACATCATGGATCCTGGATCCATCCATCTAGACCATACAATTCCATCTAAATTACGTTACGGTTCCCTTATCAACTGATCAGCAAGGGCACTGCAGAGGAACAATCATCAAAACAATGGGCTGCCAAGAAAGAAAGGAAGAACAAAAACTACTTTGTTTATGTGGAAAGCAGTTTAGACTACGGATATGGAAAAACATTAATCAAGACAAACAAACACGTTCTCTCCTTTTCTTTCATTTGACATTGACATTGACAAGGATGTTTCAGGAAGTTTATTGAGATGTCGTTGAATTTATAGAAACAACCATACCAATGGCAATGCCAACAAGATAGATATACATGTATAATTTAAAAAAATGTAACATCAGGCTTAACTGATTAAGTTGAAATTAAATAACATAAATAGGAGAAATCATATTTTTCATTGAATAACTAAACACTATCTATATAATTAATTTGAATGAAATGAGTATGGTTATCGTATTTTGGTTTTGAACACGTACATCAAGTGTCATGATTAATGGACTATCGGATTGTTCTACTTAATTTTTTAAAGGGTTGTAAATGAAGTAATTAATACCTTCAATCCATCCATTATAGTGCAAGTTAAATTTTACTCCCTTCGTCTGTAAATACTTAGTTTATCATCACAATTATGCTGATAATAATTGTTGCTTTGAACCTAAACAAAATTCCAAACTACGTGCGTAAGGCTAGAAAAAGAAAATGCCTAGAGGAAGCATTTTGCGATACTCATGTCTATTTCATGTTGCACCTTTATTGTTAATTAACGGGTCCATAATGAAGTTGACATTGCAATTATAATTTAGGCTTAATTGCAGTTTTGGTCCCCCTATTTTAACCATTTTGCGAAATTGGTCCCCCTATTTTAAAATTCGACAGTTTTGGTCCCTCTATCAAATAATATGTCTAAAATATGGTGATATAACATGTTTTAAATGAAGTTTTTAAGTGAATTTTCTTACGATTTCATCGATGTTGATATTTTTGTCAACTTCAGATCATATACCATGATATTTAAAACCTATCACATAACATTTTTTAGTTAAAAAATATGATGGAGGGACCAAAACTGTCGAACTTTAAAATAGGGGGACCAATTTCACAAAAAGATGAAAATAGGGGGACCAAAACTGCAATTAAGTCTACTTTGGCTTTCACAACTCCACACTTTCATTCAGCTGCATATTGTTCATTAAAGTGAAAAGGCATTTCGTGGTTACAATTATATTTTTCTTTTTGTCTTTAAATTTTTTAATTAATTGAAACCAGCTTCTTCTTTTTTCGTCGAAATAAACCAGCTTTTCACGCAGTGATAGGCAGAGAACCACTTGAACAAAGCACAAGTTATCAAGCATTCAGCAAATATTATGTCTTCCACGTCATCAATAATCAAATAGCGTAACGAATAATGCCCTCTAAGTTTTTTTTTTTTTTAAAGGGTCTAATGCCCTCTAAGTTAGAGATCAAAAACTTGTATGAAAAATGTTCAAGATCAAGAAAATAAAAATGAAATGAACGTATTTATTGTTGTGACCATGGGCTTGATCTAGCAAAAGTACGTGGCCCATTTATGTAGTTTATCAAGGGAAATTGCTCATCTCACTTCTAATATTTGAAAGTGAGAAAAACACACAAGAAGGGGGGTTGAATTGTGTGGACTTAAAAACTTTTCTTTCTCAAAACTTATGATAAGTTCAGAAATGGATTCTGAACCTTTTTCAAAGAGTTTGTGCAGCGGATATAGAAGTAAGGAGAGAAGGAAAGAGAGACACACAATATTTTTATACTAGTTCCTTCCACAAGTTGGAAGTAGTCTAGTCCCCCTGTCACTTAAAGGAGATTTAACTATAATAAAACTGATTACAATTGCTCAGAACACAAAGTAATGAGACTTCAATGCTCAAACACCTAGTAAGAGACTTCTAATGCTCAAGACACTAAGTCAAGAGACTTCAAATACTCAGAACACAAAGTGATGAGACTTCCCTGCTCAGAACACAAAGTAATGAGACTTCTAATAGCTCAGAACACTAAGTAATGAGACTTCAGGATGCTCAGCACGCAGACTGAGACTTTGGTTCAAACTGAATTACAAAGAAATTAAGTTTGAGTTGAACACTTGATCAAATATCAGAGGTGTTCACTTAATACAACACAGGAATAAGACTCTAGACTTAAGAAATTCTAAGATTACAAGTTTGTAAGAATTTCTAAGAGTTTTAGTGAACTACGAGTTTTTGACAGCAAAACAGAGCACACTTTCAGACAGTTTTGTTTCAAGAGTCTTAGCAATTTTCTACTTCAAATCTTCACCCTTTTATAGAGCAAAAGATAGCTGTTGAGAATTGCCAGAAATCCAGCAAAGAGCCGTTGCAATTGGAGGCTAGGTTAGCTGAAATTGTGTGCTGAAACTGAGCAGAAAAACAGAGCCCGTATTTTTTAATTCTTTCCTTAAAAGCTGGGGAATGTTTTGGCCAAGGAAACAACTGTTCCATTGGAGTTGTTCTGACATTTGCAGGCATTAAATGCAGACAGAGACAATTGCTTTTCCATCCACGTCAGACTTCAGAAGCTTCTTCAGGAACAGTACTTCAGAAGCACACTTCAGAAGCACTGTTCATCAGACGCACTTCTTCAGACGTTGACTTTTGTTGACCCTCAGACTCAGCCTTCAGACGTTGACTTCTGTTGACCCTCAGACTCAGGCTTCAGACGTTGACCAACGTTGACCTTCAGACTCAGCCTTCAGAAGCACCCTTCAGACGCAGTCTTCAGAAGCTGCTTCAGACCCAGTTTTGCTTCAGACTTGCAACAAAGGCTTCAATGCTTTCTTTCTTGCTCTTAGCTTGTTCTTCCAAAACCAATATAAATTACCAAGCATTAAGAACATGGTTCTGCACACTTAGAACAAAGCATTAGCAATACCAATTTTCTTTTTAACACTTTGTTATCATCAAAACCCAAAAGAGAGTTGTTCATACACATTTTGTTCCAACAATATTGCTTAAAAACATACTCCAACGGCAGCTATTGTCGTTCGGCTTTCCAGCGACAGCTAACTGCGGGCACTTTTTAGAATGGATTAATCACTTTTAAGTCGTTTTAACCAATCTTAAAAGTGTCCAATAACATTTAACTAACGCTAAAAAGTCGAACGACAGTTAACTGTCACCAGGACAACGGCAATTGAAGAAAATAGCAATTTGAAAAGTGAGATGAACAATTTCCTTTATCAAGATGAGCCTAGTTACAGGCAATTCAGCCAGCCCACATCCCTTGTGGCTCATAAGCAATTCATCTTCCATGTAAGCATTGAGGTTAGACAGTAATTTAGCTTTAAGGCATCTATAACTATGTTCTGTGCTTTAAGACAGTAATTTAGCTTTAAGGCATCTATAACTATATTCGATGCTTTAAGACAGTAATTTAGCTTTAAGACAGATTGTTAATGGATAAATTTGATATTTTTTTCAAAATAAAAATTGACAATGGATAGATCGGATTATTCTACTTAATTTTTAAAGGATTGTAAATGAAGTAATTAATAGCTTCAATCCATCCATAATAGTGCAAGTTAAATTATATTTAATCCTTTCATATTGTCCCCATACTAGATATAAGATGTTATTATTAACAAATTTCATTGTTCCTTTTGTAAGATCTCCTTCGAATTTCAATTGTATCAATTAGTTTTTAATTAAAATACTCCTAATTGTTTTATAAAGGTCCTGAGTGTTGATAATTAATCCATAACTGTAGTGAAATCAGATACTGAACGATCAGAAGCTGAAGTTCAGAGTCTGAAGCTTCAGAGTCTGAATGTTCAGAAGCAGAAGTTCAGAGTCTGAAGCTTCAGAAGCTGAAGTTCAGCGTCTGAAGCTTCAGAAGCCAGAGTCTGAGTCTGTTTAAGAGTTTGTTAGAGGTTGTTAAGAGTTTGTTAGAGTTTGTTAGAGGTTGTTACTTAGCTTGTGATGTAAGCAAGTGACATTTTTGTGTATATAAAGCCATGTAATGCGCATACTCATCACTTAATGAAAAATTACACATTACAAATTCGTATGCTCTGTTTTTTTCATTCTTTCTTCCCTGTTTTCGTATTATTCATTGTTCTTCATCTTAATGCTGCGCAACTGATCCAACAATTGGTATAGAGAGCCTGGGTTAAAATCTTAGGGAAACACGAGTGAAGTGTGAGGGGAAATCATCATTGGGAAACACTAAGTGAGGTGTGTGTTGATTTCTGGATCAAAGCAAAGATGAGTAACAATGGTTTTGTATGAAACATTCTGGTTCTTGATGGCAAGAACTGGGAACGATGGAGCGCATTGATGAAATCGCTTTTTGGAGCACAAGATGTGAGTGATCTGGTGCAGAATGGCTATGAGGATTTGGGGGCAAATCCAACTGAAGCACAGAGGTTGGCATTCAAAGAAGCGGAGAAGAAAGATTGCAAGGTTCTGTTCTACATTCAACAAAATGTTGATAATCAGCATTTTGAGAAGATATCAAAGGCCACAAGATCCAAAGAAGCGTGGGACATTCTGGAAAACTATCACAATGGGGGAGAAAAAGTGAAACAGGTCAAGTTGCAGTCATATAGAAGGAAGTATGAGATGATGCAAATGGAGGAAGATCAGAAAGTAAGTGTTACTTCTCAAAAATTATTGAGATTGTGAATCTGATGAAAAATTGTGGTGAAAACATCTCAGATCAGATGGTAGTAGAGAAGATATTGAGATCCTTGAGTCCAAAGTTTGATTTCATAGTAGTAGCAATCCAAGAAGCAAAGGATGTTACAACTATGAAGATTGAAGAATTGCAAAGTTCACTGGAAGCACATGAACTGTTAGTGATTGATAGAGGTTCTGAAAGATCTGAACAACAAGCCCTTCAAGCACAAACAGAGGGAAATCACAAGAATTTCAAGAAAAAGGGATCAGGAAGAACAAACTGGTCCAACAATGGAAAGTCTAAGACTGATGACAAAACTGAATCTTCAAGAAGAGGAGGTTTTGGCAAAGGTCATAATAAGAAGAAGGAGTTTGATAAAAGAAAAGTTCAGTGCTACAATTATGAAAAGTATGGACATTTTGCTGATGAATGTTGGTTCAAGAAAGATCAAGAGACTGATGAGGAAGCAAATATAGCTCATGGACATGATCTCAATACAGTCCTGATGATGGCTACTACATGTGAAGAAAAGATCAAGAATGAAGAGTGGTATCTTGATTCTGGGTGCTCTAATCATATGACTACTCATAGAGAATGGTTAACTAATTTTGATTCTAGCAAGAAAACTAGTATCAAATTAGCTGACAGCAGAAAGCTTGCATCAGAAGGTAGTGGAAATTTAGTGATCAAGAGCAATGATGGTGGGAAAATCATTATTGAAGATGTTTTCTATGTTCCAGATATGGAGTGCAATCTGATGAGCATAGGTCAATTAGTGGAGAAGGGGTTCTCAGTAACAATGGATGACAATTCATTGAAACTGTTTGATGCAAGGAAGAACTTAGTGCTAAAGTCTACCCTGTCAAAGAACAGAACCTACAGATGCAGCATCTCAAGTGATAAGATGATGTGCCTGTCTGCAACAGTTAGTGAAGATGTTGAAGCTCTATGGCATCTGAGGTACGGTCACTTGAATTCTAGAAGCCTTAGTGAATTGGAATCTAAAGAATTGGTGCATGGTTTACCTAAACTGAACATCAGAAAAACCATTTGTGGAGTGTGTGTGAAGAGCAAGCAGAGTAGGTTGCCCTATGTGCCTGAAGCACCTAAAAGAGCAAGTGTGGCATTACAAGTGGTTCATTCTGATATATGTGGACCTTTTGAGGTAGCTTCTTTGGGTGGTAGTAAGTATTTTATTACTTTTGTTGATGAATTTACAAGAATGATATGGTTGTATACTATTAAGCTTAAGAGTGAAGCTTTGGAGGTATTCAAAAAATTCAAAGTCTTAATAGAGAAAGAGAGTGATAAAGCTATTAAGATTTTGAGGACAGATGGTGGAGGTGAGTATACATCCAAGGAATTTGAAGCTTTCTGCATGAATCAAGGAATTGCTCATGAAATAACAGCCCCATATACACCACAACACAATGGTCTTGCAGAGAGAAGGAACAGAACCTTGCTTAACATGGCCAGAAGCATGATTAAGCAGAAGAACCTACCACACAAGTTTTGGGGTGAAGCAGTCACCACAGCTGCTTACATCCTAAACAGATGCCCTACAAAGAAGCTAAATTTGAAAGTACCAGAAGAAGCTTGGTGTGGAAAGAAACCTAGTGTGAAGCATTTCAAGGTTTTTGGTTCTTTGTGCTACAAACATGTGCCAGATGCTAGAAGAAGTAAGCTTGAAGATAAAAGTGAGATTATGATGCTTATAGGTTATCATCCAACTGGTGCATACAAGCTGTACAACCCTGTAACTCAGAAAGTTCATATCAGTAGAGATGTGATAGTGAATGAAGGTGAGCAGTGGAAATGGGAAAGTGAACCTATTTATAGCAGTGAGGTTCAGCAAAGCTGTATATACCCTGATTCAAGTGATGAATCAGAAAATGAAGAGGATCATGATGATGCTGAAAATGATCCAGAAGTAGATGTAGCACCAGTGAGGCCTCAAAGAGTCGGACAAGCACCTAGCAGGCTGAATGATTGTGAAATCATCCCTGATAATGCAGTGAATGATGAAGGGGATCTTATTCATTTTGCATTGCTAGCAGATTCTGAACCAATCAATTATAAAGAAGCACTGAAAATTGATGTATGGAAAAGAGCTATGATAGAAGAACTGCAATCAATTGAAAGGAATCAAACCTGGGAACTTGTTAACCTGCCAGAGAAGAAAAGGAAAATTGATGTGAAATGGGTGTTCAAAGTGAAGTTGACTCCAAATGGCAGGGTCTCAAAGTATAAAGCAAAAGTGGTGGCTAGAGGCTTCTTGCAGAAACATAGTTTTGAGATTGCATGCAAGGAAAATATGGTTTACATAATCCATATAGACTTCAGAAAGTGTTTCAGAAAGTGTTCAGTTGAGTTTGGTATATATGTTCAAAATTCAGTGATGAAAGAACTCAAGTGTGAAGTTGTGAAACCTCTAACTTTGAAGATTGACAAATTTGAGTTTTTGAGGAAGAAACTTGGTGTCCTTAATATTCAACAATTATGAATTAAGGGGGAGTGTTGAGAATTAATCCATAACTGTAGTGAAATCAGATATTGAACGATCAGAAGCTGAAGTTCAGAGTCTGAAGCTTCAGAGTCTGAACGTTCAGAAGCAGAAGTTCAGAGTCTGAAGCTTCAGAAGCTGAAGTTCAGCATCTGAAGCTTCAGAAGCCAGAGTCTGAGTCTGTTTAAGAGTTTGTTAGAGGTTGTTAAGAGTTTGTTAGAGTTGGTTAGAGGTTGTTACTTAGCTTGTGATGTAAGCAAGTGACATTTTTGTGTATATAAAGCCATGTAATGCGTATACTCATCACTTAATGAAAAATTACACATTACAAATTCGTATGCTCTGTTTTTTTCATTCTTTCTTCCCTGTTTTTGTATTATTCATTGTTCTTCATCTTAATGATGCGCAACTGATCCAACATTGAGTTCAATTCTTAAGTGTGACATTATTTAAAAATAATTATTTAAGTAATTTTTTATAGCCACTTAAAGCTTGATACATGACAGCCAAATAAATGACATGTCAGTTTCATGTCATTATTCCCGTTAAAAGTTGGATGGCAATTGAACAAAGGGACCAAAATTGTATGATTTAAAATAAAGAGGAACTAAAATTGTGAAGAAAAAAAAAGTGAAGATTTCAAAGTTGAATTTGAGCCAAAAATAATTCAGGCATATATTAGGCTAACATCATGTAGTATTGTGTTGGAAAATATGCATGCTTTAAGACAGCAATTTCACTTTAAAGCATCTATAATCATCTTCAACGACAAACTTCGAACTCCACATGCTTCACCACACATAGCTTGGATTACGCCAAACACAAGAATTTAGAAAATTACCCTTTGGATATTATTTATCTTTGAGCGATTTGGTGATAAGACTACCTTGGTTTGACAGTAATTTCCAAGTTTTTTTTTAGAGCATAGCATAATTGAAAGCATAATGGTTTTTGATACCCCATCATTCTTACAAATACTTAACCTCTTCTAGGACATCCACCTGATATCTTTGGATTGGGTTCTATTATTTCCCCACCAATAAGCATTAAGCATTTCAATATCATCAACAACATATGCATGAATGAGGAAAAGATTCATAATGAGGGAATAAATTGGAGAAAATTTAATAAAATTTTTCCTACCGCCTTGAGATAAACGTGCTCCAGGAATTGATTTTCTTTCAGATCCTATCTTTGATAAATTTAAAGAAGCCTTTTCTATCTCTACCAATCATAGAAGGTAAGTCAGGGTACTTTCTTGTCTCCCAAAACTTGTACGACGTCCAGTATATTAGCTATGGAATTTTTCAAAGGGATTGCTTCATTTTGGCTACAATAAATTTTTGACTTTTGAAGATTAATGGACTATCCGGAAGCACCTTAATAAGTTGAGAGAGTATTTGTCATCAATGTTGCTTCATCCTCAGTGGCTCTAAAGAATAAAAAATAATCATCTGCAAAAAGTAAATGAGATAAGATTGGTGTGTTTATACAAATTTTAACACCATTTATATTGCCTCTACTCTCGGCTTGCTAAGATAACATATAATTGGGCCTACTTTATTGGGATAACATACCTCCTTGCCTCAGCCCTCGCCCATATATAATTGGGCCTACTTTATTCCCATTTACAATAATTGAATACTCCCCAATCTTAACACAGAGCATGATCCAACTGATCCATTGCTGGAAGAAACCCGTATTTACCATCTCATCACACAAATAAGCCTAATTAAATCTATCAAAGCTTTGCTAATATCAAGTTTGACAGCAACTTCTCCCTTTTCTCTCCTTGTTTTGGATTCCATGAAATGGACTACTTTAATCGCATCCAAAGCATTATCAAGAATAGATCTATCAGTTACAAAAGCGGGTTGATTTTTTGAGATTCACTTATGAAGGACCTTCTTAACTTGTTTGCTAAGACGTTCGCCACTATTTAATACAAAACATTACACAAATTAATAGGATGTCAATCTTTAATTGAGTTTTGAGTGTCACCTTTTGGAATCAGGGCAATATTTGTTGAGTTGAGCTTAGCAGGGAAACTTTCAGAAACTAGCCCATCACACCCGGCCGTGAAAATCTCTTGACCACAAAGTTGCCAAAAGTGTTGGTAAAGTTCCAGATTGAACCCATATGGGCCCGATCACTTATCTGATTACATTGAAAATTTGGCTTCTTTAAACTGACCTATATTGAATAGTGAGGCCAACATTGCATTATCACCACTACTAATCGACATTGTCAATAGAATGGTTGCTAGAGTAGTCATGAGTAATAGCTTTTAAACCTTTTGTTGATCTACACACATTCCCATTGGCATCTTCCAATTTTTTAATCTTATTAACATCCTGCATAGAAGTAGCAGCAACATGGAGGAATTTGGTGTTGAGACCACATCCTTGTACTATAAAGTTTTGGCTCTGTCTCCAAAAAAACGGTCATTTTCTACCAATAGAGCATCTAATCTTCGTCTCAATTCTCAAAGAATTAAAATATTTGATGAGGTGACCTGAGTATGAGCTATTTCTAACAATTTCTTGCATTTGCCAATCTCCTTCGTCGTGTTGTAATAATTCTCCTTACTCCATTTAGATAAATCAATGGCACCTTTCTGTAATTTATAAGAGATAATGGAGTCTCCATATGCTTGCCACTGTTGCTCAACAAAATGGCAGAATTCAAGTTCTACTGGCCAAGAGTTTTTAAACATGAAATCTTTTTGCACAAAATTTGGAACATTCTTCGGCTCACAAGAGAGCAATAAAGGATAATGATAGGAAGCAGTAATAGTTAAGCTTTGTCCGTTCCTAAGCTCTTCAAGTAAGTGAAAGGATACCCCCTCCATATTCAAATCAATCAAACTAGCATTTGTTAGTGCCTCACGAAAACCATTGATGAGCTAATTTGGTATATCCAACCTGTTGGGTGGGGTCACTCCCCAAGTGGGACCCACCAATTAATAAAAGAAAGAAAAAAAAAATACAAAAAGAAACAAAAAGCAAATGGGCTTGGCCCATGTGTCCACGTGTGATGGAAGAAAGGGATTTTGAATCCCTAGTTACAACAACAGTAGCAACTGTAGCGAAAAACACAACAACAACAGCAGCAGCCGCGTGAAAGGAGAAGAAGAGATTTTGGTTCTAAGTGATAAAGAGTGTGTAGCAAAGTTACTTGGTTTGAGCTACAACTTGAGTATGTGTTTTCTATCACTTAGTTAATTTTTACTATTAGTTTAAATCTATCTCTAAGTTGTGCTAGTTTACCCATTTGTGTGGAAGTTGTGTTGTTGATTAGTTTCCACCTTGGTGATGATTATTGTTGCTCCCTAGTGTTTACTAGAAGACTATTGTGTACCCATTATTTATTCATAGTGGAAGATTTACCTGGCTTGATCCCGTGGTTTTTTATTCTCTCACATTGAGAGGATTTACCACGTTAAAATTCTGGTGTCTGATATTTATTTTGCTGCTATTATTATTCTGTTCTGGAATTGGATTTTTCTGGTTGTCCATTTAATTGCACAGGTGGTTGGGAGAATTATTTCCGCATTTTAAAGAAGACTCATAAGTCTGTTTTTCCCAACAAAGTGGTATCTAGAGCCCGGTTGGTTTGTTTTGTGCATTTTAAATGGAGAAAAATTCTGAGCCAAATATGATTAAGTTGAACTCTTCCAATTACACACTTTGGAAGACTCTCATGGAAGACTTGTTATACACCAAAGACTTGTATGATCCTATTGAGGGTGACTCTGCTAAAGCCAAGGATACTTCTGATGCTGATTGGAAGAAGATGAATAGAAAGGCAGTTGCTATAATCAGACAGTGGCTGGATTTAAGTGTGTATCCTCATGTTGAAGCTGAAACGAATGCTCATACAATGTGGAATAAATTAAAGGAGTTGTATGAACGCAAGAACGTGCAAAATAAAGCATGTTTGATCCGAAAGCTAGTTAATATGAAATACAAAGATGGGGAGTCGATGGCAGAGCATATGAGTGTGTTTCAGAACACTGTGAATCAGTTGGCAGCTACTGATATTAAGCTTGATGAAGAGTTGCAAGCTTTATTATTGCTTAGTTCCTTGCCTGATAATTGGGAAGTTCTTGTTGTGACACTGACGAACTCAGCTCCAAGTGGGAAGTTGGTAATGTCGACGGTTAAAGAAAGCATGCTTAATGAAGAAGCTCGAAGAAAGGAGCGTGGTTTGATTGGTACTCCTACTCAGTCAGAAGCTCTTGTTACAGAGTCACGGGGGAGAAGCCAAACTAGAAATTTCCATAAGCGTGAAAAATCTGAAAGTCACAACAAGTCAAGAAGCAAGTCAAAAACTAGAAAAGAAATTACACACTTCCATTGTGGCAAGGTGGGACATATGAAAAGAAATTGCAGGATACTCAAGAGAGATCAATCAAGGGAAAGAGATGAAGGTAGTGAGAAGAAAAATGATAAAGACACTACTGCAGTTGCACGTGATAGTGCTACCGATGTCTACATTATTTGTGATAATGATGATGATTCCATAAATCTTGTCAGCCATGACTCAACTTGGATTATTGATTCGGGAGCCTCATACCATGTTACTCCTAGGCGTGATTTCTTCTCATCTTATACCATTGGTGATTTTGGTACGGTAAAAATGGGAAATGAAGGAGTTTGTGAAATTGTTGGTATGGGAGATGTTTGGGTTGAAACTAGTAGTGGTTGCAAGCTTCAGTTGAAGAATGTTAGACATCTTCCTGATATTCGTCTCAACTTGATTTCGGTCAAAGCCTTGGATATTGAGGGCTATCACACTTACTTTGGTGGCGGTGGCATTTGTAAGATCACCAAAGGGTCTCTAGTGGTAGCAAAGGAGCAAAGTCCCACTTCTCTTTACAGGATGCCTGTAAAGTTATGCAAGGAGGAGGTGAATGCAGTTGAAGATGTATCGACTGATTTGTGGCATACACGGCTTGGTCACTTGAGTGAGAAAGGACTCAACATTCTTGTGAAGAAAAATTTTCTTCCGGTAAAAGGTACACCTCTAAAAACTTGTACTCATTGTTTTTCTGGTAAACAACATAGAGTTTCCTTTCATAGTTCTGGTCCTCATAGGAGGCCAAATATTCTAGATTTAGTTCACACTGATGTTTGCATGATGGATAGTAAATCTCTTGGTGGTGCATTATATTTTGTTACTTTTATTGACGACCACTCTAGAAAAGTGTGGGCTTTTGCTTTGAAATCTGAAGACCAGGTACTCGGTGTGTTCAAGCACTTTCATGCAAGTGTTGAAAGAGAGAAAGGAAGGAAACTGAAATGTGTCAGAGCAGATAATGGTGGTGAATACAGAGGTCCATTTGAAGAGTATTGCAAAGAGCATGGAATCAAGCTTGAGAAGACAGTTCCAAAGACTCCTCAGCATAATGGAGTTGCAGAGAGAATGAACCGTACTATTAATGAGAGAATCAGGTGTATGCTTTCTCATGCAAAATTATCAAAAGCCTTTTGGGGTGAAGCAATGGCGACTGCAGTGGATTTGATCAATCTTTCTCCTTCTATTCCACTTGATGGTGATGTTCCAAATAGAGTATGGTCAGGAAAAGATGTCTCTTATGGTTATTTGAGAGTGTTTGGCTGCAGAGCTTTTGTTCACATTCCAAGATATGAGAGGTCCAAGCTTGATAAGAAATCGATCAGTGTTTGTTCATGGGTTATGGTCATGAACAGTTTGGTTATAGATTGTGGGATCCTGTTGACAAGAAAATTATCAGAAGCCGTGATGTGATATTTCTTGAAGACCAAACCATTGAAGACTTTGACAAAGCTGAGAAACAGAAATCTGATGCTAAAAGTTACAATGATGTTGCGCCTAAACCTCCTAGTGAAACTTCTGTTGATGAGGGAGATATACAGGTAGATGATGAGAATGTAACTGATAATCATGTTCCTCACCATGATGAGCCAGTTGAAGAGGAACCTCCTGAGCCACCAGTTGAGCCTGAATTGAGAAGGTCTAGTAGAGAGCGTCAAGTTTCTCAGAGATATCCTCCACATGACTATGTGACAATTACTAATAGTGGAGAGCCAGAGCACTACCAAGAGGCCATTGCAAATGTTGACAAAGAAAAGTGGTTGAAGGCCATGCAAGAAGAGATGAATTCCTTGCATGAGAATCACACATTTGAGTTGGTGAAGTTGCCTAAGGGCAAGAGAGCACTCAAGAACAAATGGGTATACAAGATAAAATCTGAAGACAATAAATCCCAACCAAGATACAAAGCAAGATTGGTTGTGAAAGGATTTAATCAGAGGAAAGGTGTTGACTTTGAAGAGATTTTTTCACCTGTGGTGAAGATGACTTCTATTCGAGTTGTGCTTGGATTAGCGGCTAGCTTGAATCTAGAGGTTGAACAACTTGATGTGAAGACGGCGTTCCTTCATGGTGATTTGGAGGAAGAGCTCTATATGGAGCAACCTGAGGGCTTCGAAGTCAAAGGCAAAGAAAAGCTTGTTTGTAGATTGAAGAAAAGTTTGTATGGTCTCAAGCAAGCACCACGACAATGGTACAAGAAATTTGATTCATTCATGGAGAAGCATGGATATGGTAAAACTACAGCTGACCATTGTGTGTTTGTCAAGAAATTCTCTGATGGTGATTTTATTATTCTTTTGCTATATGTGGATGACATGTTGATTGTTGGTCATGACACTAAGAAGATTCAAAGCTTGAAGAAAGAGTTAAGCAAGTCTTTTGCAATGAAAGACTTGGGTCCTGCGAAGCAAATCCTTGGCATGAGAATTTCTCGTGACAGGAAGAATGGTAAATTGTGGTTGTCTCAACACAATTACATTGAGAAAGTGTTAGAGAGGTTTAACATGAGCAAAGCAAAACCTGTGAGTACTCCACTTGCTGGTCATTTCAAATTGAGTTCAGAACAATGCCCTACAAGTGAGAATGACAAAGAAGATATGAAGAAGGTTCCTTATGCATCCGCAGTTGGTAGTTTGATGTATGCTATGGTATGCACAAGACCTGATATTGCTCATGCAGTTGGTGTTGTTAGCCGGTTTCTCTCTAATCCTGGTAAAGACCATTGGCAAGCAGTGAAGTGGATTCTCAGATACCTTCGAGGCACTTCTAAAGTATGTTTATGCTTTGGAGGTGGTGATCCTGTGTTAGATGGCTACACAGATGCAGATATGGCTGGTGATCTTGATTGTAGAAAATCTACTTCTGGTTACATGATGACTTTTGCAGGGGGAGCAGTGTCTTGGCAATCAAGGTTACAAAAATGTGTTGCTTTATCCACTACTGAAGCTGAGTATATTGCAGCTACTGAAGCGGCCAAAGAACTTTTGTGGATAAAGAAATTCCTACAAGAGTTAGGCGTTGAGCAAGAGAAGTTTGTGTTGTTTTGTGACAGTCAGAGTGCAATCCATCTTGGAAAGAATCCGACATTTCATTCCAGGTCGAAGCATATTGATGTGCGGTATCATTGGATACGAGAAGCATTGGAGTTGAAGTCGTTTTCACTTGAGAAGATCCATACTGACGAGAATGGTTCAGATATGATGACAAAGACCTTGCCTGTGACGAAGATGATCTACTGCAGAAAGAAGGCGGGCATGGTGGAGCAGCTCCTTCCCACTTGAGTCGTGAGGGGGAGATTTGTTGGGTGGGGTCACTCCCCAAGTGGGACCCACCAATTAATAAAAGAAAGAAAAAAAAATACAAAAAGAAACAAAAAGCAAATGGGCTTGGCCCATGTGTCCACGTGTGATGGAAGAAAGGGATTTTGAATCCCTAGTTACAACAACAGTAGCAACTGTAGCGAAAAACACAACAACAACAACAACAGCCGCGTGAAAGGAGAAGAAGAGATTTTGGTTCTAAGTGATAAAGAGTGTGTAGCAAAGTTACTTGGTTTGAGCTACAACTTGAGTATGTGTTTTCTATCACTTAGTTAATTTTTACTATTAGTTTAAATCTATCTCTAGGTTGTGCTAGTTTACCCATTTGTGTGGAAGTTGTGTTGTTGATTAGTTTCCACCTTGGTGATGATTATTGTTGCTCCCTAGTGTTTACTAGAAGACTATTGTGTACCCATTATTTATTCATAGTGGAAGATTTACCTGGCTTGGTCCCGTGGTTTTTTATTCTCTCACATTGAGAGGATTTTCCACGTTACAATTCTGGTGTCTGATATTTATTTTGCTGCTATTATTATTCTGTTCTGGAATTGGATTTTTCTGGTTGTCCATTTAATTGCACAGGTGGTTGGGAGAATTATTTTCGCATTTTAAAGAAGACTCATAAGTCTGTTTTTCCCAACACACCCTGCCTCTTTTTTCATTGAAAGAAAGAATATCATTGAAATCACCAATAATACATCATGGTAGGCTTGATTCATTTGCTAGCCGATGCAACAAATTCCAAGAATCACATCTACGACTACCTTCTTGGTAACCATAGAAACATGTTAACCACCACACATTCCTCGTATAGAATCAAAAATTTCCATATCAATGTGATTTGAGGAAAAATGGAAATGTTGCAATTCAAAGTCTTATTCCACAAAAATGCCACTCCACCTCCTCTTCCTTCTTTATCTGCCGCAAAACAAAAACGATAACACAAATAATAGCGTACACTTTCTATTTTATTAATATTAGCCATAGTCTAAAATAGTATCATTCCTTCCGGTTTGTAGGTCCGGACAAAATCATATAATTAAGAATTGTACTCAAACTACCTAGAACGGGATAATTTTAACTAATAACTTCATTTCTTCTAGGAGGCTTAACTATTAGATCGTGCCAAGGAATATGGACGTCTACCAAAAAGTTCTGAAAATTGATGTTCCCACATCAAAGATTGTTATGAAACACCATGAAATTACCAATATAACTCTATCGGCAGAACTACCGATAGATTTTAACATGCGGTAGTTAACTACCGATGGAATTTAGAGTTAAATTTGTCATTTCATGGTGTTTTTTAACATTGAGGAAAGTGTGAAAAACAATTATCAAAAGTTCTTGTGTTAATTTGTAGAAATATAGGTATCTACCAAAATAAAAATTGTAGAAATATGAGTGGCTGCTATAAGTAGCGAAGTTGCTATTTCACCCCAAATATATCATTGCTTCTCGAAGAAAAAGCTGACAAAGATGAACTAAGTATGGTCATGGTCTTATTTAGACCTATTCAACTATATAAATTATATATTTTCCATGAGTGACCAAGGACTCAAAGGTATATATTTTGAATGGCTAGATCAACCATCTTCAGAAAGTCAATAAGATATTGTATGCTCTCAGCTTCGCAACAATTAAAACTTTGTAACTTTTCCGACTATTTTTTAGGCTCTGTTTAACGTACATAAGAAAATTAGTTTTGTATTATGTAAAAATATTTTTTTTATCAAATTAATAAGTCATAGCATATCAAATTCGATTTAATAATAAAATTTATTAATCCAATAAAAATATTGTGTAAGATACAATATTTTTCTGAATAAGGTGTAAGGTACAACATTTGTCTCATTTGTGACCATATAATTGATTTTTTTTTCTGTGCTACTTTCCCCGACTATTTAAACATGGAATTTTGTTTGACTTTACAACTATTAATATAGCATGTCTTTAACTACTTTTTCAAACAAATACATTCTTGATTCCATAAAAAAAAATATTAGATATATATTGTTGCTATGCAAACAAACTCTTATATGGCGACAACAAAGTACATATCATCACCATAAAAAAAGTAAATATCATCTCTTGATTAAGATTCTTTAAAAAAAATAACTATATTAATTAAGATAAATCTTAGAATTTGTGGTTAAATCTAACACAATTCCACAAAATCGACTTGTAAAATGAGGATTATCCTGGTTTATAAACACATATTGAGACCATATCACTTTTAATATGGGACTATTAACACACACACCCCCTCACGTTCAAGACTAGACATTTAGAGCGTGACAAAGTGACTTAGTGACATGATAGCAAGTGAATCAATAGTTCTTAAATATGCTATAATATCATCGTAGAATTTATGGTTTTGGGTAAAAATACAACCCCATAAAACTATTACAATATATTATTTACAACAAAAGTCTTTAATTTACAACAATAGAAAATGAAAGTTCAGTCCCCGTGAACATAACTCAGTTGGCAAAGACAATGCATTGTTATATGTAGGGGCCGAGGTTCGAACCCCGGACACCCCACTTATTCACCTTAAAAAGTGAATTCTAACCACTAGGCTATCTGACAAAAAAAAATTAAAAAAAAATGAAAGTTCAAAGTATAACCACACATGATCAAGAAAGAAAGTAAATTTTGAGCACTTAGCTAAAATGTTTTTTTACTAAAAATAATCTTTCATTCAAATTGACGTAGTATTTCGAAAACAACACAAATTCAAAATCGTAAAAGCTAAAAATGATGAATTTATGAACTAAATCACAATATTCAAGTTAATAACATAAAACGGTAAAATGCATGCAAATTTGATAAAATCAAACTGATCAGAATACTCATGTGTTCATATATGTAATGTTAATGTATAAATCATTAATAAAATAATTTGTAATGAATCAAAACTGATCCGTCAATACAAATCAAACCAACACAGCAACAAGGTAAATAAAAACGTCGTTCTAAAATGAGGAATAAAACAATACCACATTCAAACGATTGGACAATCAATTGTATTGTTTTTTTTATACAATCTAGTAATTTTGTATTAGTTCAAAAATATAAAAGATATATTTTGCGAAAGATACAAATTAGAAGAGTTGTGGTAATCTGTATTTGAATTCTATGCTACACATCTCTTTCTTTCTCTTGTTTCCTTTTTTTTTATGATATTTATTCATTCACATATTTCTTTTCATTTTCTCTTTTTGTACTCGCATGTTTTTCTTTATAGAGAGATTCTATAGCACCAAACAATCTATATTGCAGTGATTGATATTTGGCAAAAATGAAAATGACATGTTGGATATTTAAAATCGTTAAACATAATAAGTAATATTTTTATTTAACGACCATAAAATACATTAAAAATATCTCTTGAAAAGATTTTGGAGTTATTTCTATGGAGCAACAAATCAAATCATCTTCGAGTTATTTAGCCAAAAAGAAACGTGCGAGTAAAAAAATAACCAAACTAAGATGCACTCTTACATAGACCCAACAATAATGCTGATGCACATTACACAAACAAGGCTCAGCCTACGGTAAGAGACCAAAACATGTCTCTCACCGTACAAATTGATTTTCCACCGTTAGATTTATTAATAAAATCATCAAATTGATTTTTCACTGTTTGATTTTTTCATCATCTGACCGCACAATAATTTATTAATATATCTAACGGTGAAAAATCAATTTACACAATAAAAGACATGTTTTGGTCTCTCACCGTAGCTTTCGCCGATCAATATAGCACAAACACACAAGCATTCTTTTTGTAACGAGATTGGTCAATCTTATTCAGAAGTTTCCGCAACATTATGTTGGTCCACGTTGGACACCGTCGTCTCTGACCAAACAACACAAGAGATCAATGTCATTGTAATGTAGGCCTCACTTCCACTTGACTTTATGAGCTTACCCCAGTTACACGACACCTTCCTTATTCAACTGTCCTAAACAAACACACGACACAACATCTTTAATTTCATCTCTTTCTATTTCAGACACAAACCTCGTTTCATTTATAAACTCTAACCCTTCACTAATTCAAACTCATTCACCTTCCCATACCAGAGGCAGAGAGAGAGAGAGTTCACTCACTATGGATAACTCATATCAAAATGACAAAACTATCCTTATGTGTTTTTTCTTCATCTTCCTCCTTTTCTCCGGCGTCCCCTTCGCCGGAGCACAATCCAACGAAAAAACAGACGACTCATATTACAACCGTGTAAGCCCCTCCATGGCTATAATAATCGTAATCCTCATCGCTGCTCTTTTTCTCATGGGTTTCTTCTCAATCTACATCCGTCGATGCGGCGATTCACCTTCCAACAGCATCCGCAACATGGCAGCCGGACGATCACGACGCGCGGCGCATGGTCTCGACGCTTCGGTGATCGCCACGTTCCCTATCTTTGAATACTCGGCTGTGAAGATTCACAAAATCGGAAAAGGCGCGTTGGAATGTGCTGTGTGTTTGAACGAGTTTGAAGAGAGTGAAACGCTGCGTTTGATTCCCAAGTGTGATCATGTTTTTCACCCTGAGTGTATTGATGAATGGCTCGGTTCACATACCACTTGTCCGGTTTGCAGAGCTAATTTGGTTCCTCAACCGGGTGAATCGGTTCACGGTATCCCGTCGATTAATACCGAACCACAAGATATTGAAGCTCAAAACGACGCTGTTGAATCGGTTCATGAACATCAAAACGCGGACGGTTCTGTAAAACTCGAGCCAACAGAACCAGAAGTGTTGAATGTAAGCCAGACGCTGAACCGGAACCGTACGAGAGGTTCGCAGTCTGGTCGGCCACGTTGGTTTCAACGCTCTCATTCAACCGGTCATTCATTGGTTCAACCGGGTGAGAATACTGAACGGTTCACTTTGAGGCTACCGGTTGAAGTGAGGAAACAAATATTACAGAACCCGGAATTGCATAGAGCTAGAAGCTTAGTTGTGTTGCCAAGAGAAACTAGCTCACGGCGAGGTTATCGAACCGGTGTTGGTGAAGGAAGTAGTAGAGGGAAGTCTGTAAGGCGGTTGGACCGGGGTTTATTATCAGACCGGTGGGTTTTTACGATGGCGCCACCTTTCCTCGTAAGAGCGTCGTCGATGAGGTCACCAAGGGTGGCTAGTAGCGCCGGTGAAGGTACGTCTGCTTCAGCAGCTACGGCGGCGGTTGTTGAGTCGCCACGGCCACCGGTTTAATTGTCTGTTTCAGCCATTCCCTCTTACAATTTCATTGTAATTATTTAAATTTTTTTATATCACGAATTAGTGTTTATTTTTCACGATTTAGTTTGTAGTGTAATATGTGTATAATGCAGCACATTATTGTCTTAAATTTAATCTAGTCACGATTCCCTAAAAAAAAAATTAATCTAGTCACGATATATTGACAATTTCATGATCAATATTGCCATTTTAGTTGATAGAATACCGTGGAAATTACCAACCATCAATTAAAAAAAAAGTTAAATAAATAAATGGTCCGGCTAAATATATTAATATTTGATTTTAGTTCCCAAAATATTATTTAGGTTTTTAATCCCTCTAAAATTTTCATCCATTAAATTAGTTCATACTTTTTAGTCAACTTATGTTTAACATTTACATTTTTTAATGAAATTTTTTTGAAATAGATAGAATATTATGACAATCTCTAAAAAAAGATAGAATTTTTTAACAAAACATGAATTAAATATTAATATTTTTCTTTTTTGTGCTAAAAAATTCATATTAAATTAATGTTTTGTTAAAAAATTCTAATTTTTTTGGGAAAATATTGTCATAATTTTCTATCTATTTCTATAAAATTTAATTAAAAGATATGAAAGTTAGACATAAGTTGACTAAAAAGTAGGGACTAATTTCATGGATGAAAAATTTTAAAGGGACCAAAAGCTTAAAGAATATTTTAGGGAGATTTAAATCAAATGTTGGTATATTTAGGAGACCATTTACTTATTTAACCCTAAAAATAATAAAACTAGATGTGTTTATTGGTTGGTGCTTCCATCCATCCATGTAGCACTAATATTCTGTATCCTTGCTGGATCCATAAAGAAAACAAAATGGGATGTTGATGCATGTTTTTTTATGGCCATTTTTTTTTATGGGCAAGGATGTTGATGCATGTTTTTGGCCAGAGACGGAATCCTATTAATTAGGAGTTAAATTAATCTATATTTAATGAAGGAAGAGTTTCGTTTTTTTAAGACAAAATGAAAGGAGAGATGAACACCTTCATCAAATTCTTTTACACCTTTTCGTACCAATCATTGTTCTCTTATATAAAAAGTTAGAGAGTATTTTTTGTTAGCTTTATGTCGTTAATTGTTGGATCGAGTAAACAAGTCCCATATCTCTAACCATTTTAGTTATCTCACTTTGATAACAGGATTTTTCTTCAATTAGGATTATGACATTATATATATTAATGACTAAATTACACATGAATGGAAGACAGACGGACAACTAGTTGCGTCGCTAGATCTTTTTAAATGACGAAATCAATCGTCGTAAAAGGTCCAACCCATAATCCCACAAATGGTGTAAAATGATGAGGGAATAAGTAACTAACTAATAGTTGTTAATCATGAGGGAGTGAGCATCTAGTGGGGTTCATGTAAATAACCAAATTAGGGTTAGCCTAACAAAATGTGAGAGCTCAAACATTAAGAAAAGATGCCATAAAATGGTTAAGAATAGAAAGAGAAACAAATATTTTATACTAAATAGACTTGACAGTGACCTAAACTTGTGTTTTAAAAGGAGAATCTATCTTTACCTTAAAATACAAATAAAAATCTTGGGGAGTTATTTCATTTTTTGGATGTGGAATAATGTTTTCATTGAGTGAATTACTTGAGGTAAAGTTTGTCTCTTTTTCTTTTATGAAAATAATTTAGAGTTATCCACATTTAAAGTTTATCTTTTTTTTTTTGGTACAAAAGAGGTAAAGTTTATCTTTTTACTATTGGACTAAACCAAAAGTTAGGTATAATTTAACTTTATTAATGTACAAAAATAAATCAGTTAAAAAAAATAATTACGTTGTTTCTTTATGTTTCAATATTTATTTATCTATATTTTTTATGATATAATTTTTTTTTCTGTTACCCTTCTCTCACACCATGAAGTTGCATGGGAATCACTTGTGTAATATTGTGGTGGGATATGCTTTTCTCAAAATTATAGAGACTTTTCTAAAAAAAAATAACAATATGCTAAAATATTAAAAATACTATGGAAACTCTCTTACATCAGTCTCCTCCACCTCTGAAGAACTCGACCGAGTTCTCATTCTGATAAAAAGCTTATCATGCATGTTGACTCCTCCAATGAACAAGAGACCATCATCTTGGGTCCCATTGAGTGAAAGACAGAGAAGAGGTTAACTCATGTTTAGATGTTGCTTGAACTTCAGTCCTATGTGGAAACTGAGACACAATAGAAGAGAGTCTTGATTTGGAAACTATTATTTCATCATCCATAGGAAACTTTTCTTTGATATTTGAGTTTACCTTCATGGGAGGATTGTCATTTAGAGAACCTTAATCATTATCAAAATCTTCAATGGAAATTGAAAGAGAATGTATGCCTATTTGGCCATCACCATATTCATGTGAAGAACTTTTATGCGCAAAAGTAACAATTGGACCTGATGATGAACTGACTAATTCTAAATGAGTTGACAATGTTATTGGCTTGGTATTAGTTGTTGTGTTTTCATCTTCAACATTTATCTCAATACCCTTTTGTTTATGAGCAACTAATTGTATGGGCCGCTTATTCCTTGTTCCTGAAGTGGTGGACAAAGTTGTTTCTACAATTTTCTCTGACGTTGAACCCTCCAAATTATTTTCGAAAGAATGTTTGATGGTAGTATCAGTTTCCTCAAGTGGATGTTCTTGGTTCATCAAACATTGTGACGCAGTCAGAAGCGCTTTCGTTGTCTGAGTAACGTCGATCTCCTCTTGCTACAACGTAAGTCGATCAGTCTCCTCCACCTCTGAAAAACTTGAATCCTCAATAATTCAATTTTTTCCACCATGTGGAACCCTAGTTAGTCCACCTCTCCTGTTCGGATTGTTTTTGTTGGCGATGTCGTCCACTTTAGTTGTCAACGCCGCCATCTGTACAGTCAAAGCATTGAGGGCCACGGTTAAAACTGCAATAAACTCTGCCTTTGTAACCAGGTGATCTCCCATGGCTGGTTACGTTAGGAAAAGAACAGGAGAAACCTGCTCTGATACCAACTGACGCAGTCGGAAGCGTAGGCTAGCAAGCGCTAAACTTAGATTGAAAAGAAATAAGTTTGCAAGCGACAAACTTGTGAAAATAGGGTTCTAGAATCCACCAGAAATTTAGAAAACTCTCTAAAATATTATTGAATTAATAAAAGTTGTCTCTTATGCTACAACTGTTAAGCTTAGATAGGGAAATAACAAAACCCTAATGGACCGAAAAATAACAAACTGAAATAAAACAAAAAAAATAACAAATATGCTGAAATATTAAAAATACTATGGAAACCCTCCTACATCAGAATGTCACATGACATTGCCCAACCACAATGTGACACATAGTTTTTTGGTTTCTCGTCTCTCTTTCACAAGACTTTTTTGTTTTATTTTAAGATGAGAAAGTCACATGTGACATTGTAGTTGAACAATTTTTATATTTTTGAACTATTAAATTAATTAATATATACTCAGAAATTTTTGGGTCACCACTCACCTCATAGGTTACGCAAAACGCTATAGAATTTTGCAGCAGATTATGTTGACGGTCATGTAGAGCAACTCATTAATTATAAACTTTCTTGACCCTTTCTCAAGCTAATTCTGTTTCTAGAATAGTATGGTCAATAGCAAAATTCTCATAATTATTGGTGATGACATCATGACATATGGCTGCTTTTAATTAAGAATCTTTTAGTTCCACTTTGAAGCTTTTCAAATATTTCAGTCCCAACATCTCAACTAGCCCAGGCCCACCTACCTGAAGTGGATAAACATTCAACAATGGTTGTTATAAGTCCCAACCAAGTGAGACGCTGCAAGACAAAATGGACTTTTTTCGGATTTTAAAGTCTCTCAGTTGATCGGTAGATATTGGGATGGGAACCAATTCTAACATAAGCAAGCATTAGTATATTGCAATGCTTAAAATATGCAAATTAGTTGGCCTGGTGAAGTGTGATGGATTGATGGTTACTTTTAATTAATTGAGCTGCAGATTTCGCTGTGGACATATACCAAAGAACTTGAAAATCTATATTATTATTATGGACTCTCTTTGTTCTTGATGCTTGATTTTCTTGTGTTAACTATATCAATTTGCTTTCTAAAATGATGCAAGCTGTCAAGTACAAGGATTCCTTTTAATTCAAAGTTTCCAACTAATACTTTCCGCCCTTTTGATTAGGTATTCATGAATAAGACAACATAAACTTACACAAAACAATTTAGGTGTAGGATGGTTTAGTTTTAAGTTTTGTTTGGGCTGGTTTTTTCTTTGCACATACCTAAATTCTTTAGTGATTTGATGTGCATTTGTACAGCACGTAGATCCCCAATTAAATTATTAATTTCGGCCATTTAGCCATCCACCTATTGCATTTGCTATCCGTTTCATATATCTTTTATTAGATATATTCAAGATAATTAAACATTTTGGGATAATTAATTCGACATCGTCCAATATAGTAAAGGAAGAGGGAAATCAATGTTATATATGTTGACTTAATTCTTCCTTATAAATCCGTCCAAAACATTTTAAGTTTGTATTATATTTTCTTCTTTTGTTTTATATTCTTGATTATGAGTGTCTATGACAGTGTAGTTTGGAAATGTGTTTTGTTGATTGTAATGGCGTTGCAAATATTTGAGGTAAGAAACTCACATTTGAGAGGAAGATCAATGGATTCAAATGTAAGTGGTTAGTTTGATATCGATTATGAACCAGAAAAATGTTGTATTTATAAGAGAAATTATTCATATTCTCAATATCATAAGATTTTGGATGAATGTGTCTCAATTTATTGATACTAGATCATTACCTCGTTGTTACTCATGACCCTCCCCCAAACTTCCTCAATGATGAGTATGTTGACCAAATACATTACTTTTTAATTATCGTAAAACACTAATCATTAAACAATTGATTTTTTTTGTTAACTATTGTGAATTCATACTCAAATTACACCAATAAACTTAGAAGTATGGACCAAGTATCAATGACAACCAACAACTAAATAGTCTTAAGCAACAACAATAGATGTAGATCTAATTTAGCAAAGTGTAAAGCGCGATCGTAAAAAAAACAAGATAAAGAGAGTAGAGAGTAGAGGACCAACAGACCAAGAACTTGTTTACCGAGTTTCGTCCAAAAATGATCTGCATTTGGGAGATGGAGCATCTCCTTAATCCACTATCAAAAAGTCATTACAAAGCAATACAAACAATTACAGGAAATTAGCTTCAACAAGCTATATAAGAACAAACTTAATTTCTACCATTTTTCAACTTTCCCTTGATCAAGAGAGTTACACAAGTGACCAAGAAATTTAGCCCCAAATGTTCTCCAAGAACATCCCCTAAATTTCTCTAATCTACCCTCTTATAATCACGCAATGATTTTCACTCTTCCAAAATTAACTAAGTGTTTCCCAATTATAGAATCTCTCACCAAAAGGCACCAACCCTTAGCCTATACCTTTTCTAAGAGTTTTCTCTTTTTGGTTCCACGAGATTCACTCAAGATGCACACAAAACTCTCACACTATCATGTGTTTTATAAGCCTTGATTCCCACCCAAAAGCCATAAACCATAGCCTATACATTTTTTAAAAGTCTCATTGTCATACCCCATTTTTGACCCATTCTCAATTCTCTTTTCTCGTTTTTTAAGCCAGAAATTTTCGTCGTTTCAGACGAAATTTCGGCAGGGACATATTTTAAAATACCTCATATTTTGTTCCGAAAGCGACCGTTTTTTATTTTATTTTATTATTTTGTTATTTTTTTTATTAGTTATTATTTCTTCTTTCTTTTTAAGTTTTTATTATTTTTAGTGTTTCCTTTTTTTTATTTTATATTTTCGTTTTTATTATTATTGTTTTTTATTTTACTGTTTTTTTCTTTTATTTCTTTCAGTCTTTTTTTTCTCCAGTCCAGGCCCAGAGGGGCATTTTCGTCATTGTTTTTTACCCTAATTTTTACTATTTATAGTGCATTTACTGCACTGAGTCAGAATCAGTCAGAATTTGTCAGTACAGTACCCGAGAATAGTACACATAGTCAGAACCACTAGCACCACTACTCAACCACCGTCCACCACCAACACCGACCAGTTTCCGGCCACCCAAAAAAAACTAAACTTTTTTTCCTTTTTTCTCTTCTCTCCCTCGGCCACCCACACAACTCACGGTTTACTACCCACCACACACACACACGTCAACAGCAAGCACACACGCAAACACGGCCACATCACACAAGTCACACAACTCACGGCCACCACCACACAAGTCACATAGCTCACGGTCACCACCACATACCACCCACACACGCACGCAAACAGCCATATAAACACAACAACAACAGCGCGAACCCAAACCCCAAAGGTAGTTTGCTTTTGAGATTTTAAAATTAGATCTAGAACTTTCAAAAAAGATTTTGAAAAATCCAACTTCGGATTCGAGTAGAGAACGAAAAAGGAATTCTAAAAGTGAAAAAAATTTAAAAAAAAGGGGGTTTCTGTTGTTCCAGCGCGGTGGCGCCGCCGGCGGCCGCCGCGCCGGAGGGGAATTCCGGTGCCAGTTTTCAAAGGAGGGAAGAGAGAAGTGAGAACAAGAGAGAAGAGGAAGAGAGAGAGGGAAGAAGAAAATGAGAATTTTTTCTGAAAAAAAACATTTATAGGCGCGGCCCAGAAGCAAAGCCCAGGCGCAGCCCATCTCCCTCTTCTCCTTCCCTGACTTTCAGTTTCTCTCTGCACCCCATTGTTTACTCACTGCACCCCCTTCTTCTTCTCTTTTCTTTTTTTTTATTTTATTTATTTTTCTTGCACTTTTATTTTTTAGTTTTTTTATTTTTCATGCATTTTATTTACTGTCTTTAATTTCCAGTACGCCATGCATTTTTTTTTATTTATTTTATGCACCATACTTATTTTTATGTCTTGCATTTTTATTTTCTTTTATTTTATGCATCATATTTATTTTATGTCTTGCATTTTTTATTTTCCTTTTTTATTTTCCAGCACCATATTTAATTTTCTGTCTTGCATTTTTATTTTCCAGCTCCATATTTATTTTTGTCTTGCATTTTTATTTTTTTTTATTTTATTTTATTTTATGCACCATATTTATTTTTATGTCTTACATTTTTATTTTCTTTTATGCATCATATTTATTTTATGTCTTGCATTTTTTTTTTATTTTCAGCATCATATTTATTTTATGTCTTGCATTTTTATTTTCTTTATTTATTTTATGCCCCATATTTACTTATTGTTTTGCATTTCATGCATTTTTTATTTCTTTTTAGCATATTTACTTTAATGCATTTGCAATTTTATTTTATTATTTTTGTCATTTATTTTATTTCCATTTGAATGTATCTAGGTCCAATGTAAAAAAAATATAAATGAGAATATGCACCGACACCACATATTTTTTTTTTATGCTTTATGTCGAGGACGATAACGTAATAATGACCGTATTCGAGGAAAATGACCCTCACTTGATCCAACGTCATTTTGAGGGATCCGGCGCGTTTGGACTTTCTCAGCATAACTTAGTCTCTGGACCTTAGGAATTAATCAAAACTTTCTCAAAAAAAGTCAAAATGGTCATAATCCAAAAACATTTTATAATCAAAAATTTCAAAAAAAAAAAGTCAATTTTTATCCTTTCTTTCTTAATCAAATTTCAATCAATCTTTAATCAATCAAAACTTTTTTTCTTCAATTTAAAATCAATCAAACTCACTTCTTTTTATTTTTCTATGCCTTTCGGCCTCTTATCTTTCTCAAAACATTTTTCAAACTTTAAAATTAATCAAAACCAATCACTCGGCTTTTTACCCCGAACTACATGATTTTGATCCCATTCGGGTATGTAGGCAAAAAACTTTGTCTTTCCAAATCAATAAAATAACAAAAACATTTTCCTTTCTTTTAAAATCCTCACTTTTATCTTTTCACACTTAGACATTTATTTTACAAACAAATAATCAATTTAGCATAAAGATAAATAAAAACAAGAGGTTCCTATAGAGTACTATAGACGTTTAGGGTGCTAATACCTTCCCTTTGCGTAACCAACCCCTGGACCTTGATCTCTCTCAAAAATAGGGTTTTTTGAACTTTCTCCCTTTTCCTCGGAAAAATAAAAGATCGGTGGTGAATCTTAAAATTGCGAGTCAACGCTAATTAATAGTTTGATATCCAAAAATCACCGCGACAGTCATATTTTAGTTTCATGAGATTACACACAAAAGAAACAAGTTTTGGTCCTTTGTACACTTCAAAAATTGAAAAATAAAATAAAAAGAGACTACATGGATATCTTGTGCGCCTAGTGCAAACTTCTATGCACTTAGTGTACTACTCAGCAGCTAGTACAATTTGTATTGTATTGGCATGTGCGCCTAGCTCGCCACACCCTACACCTTACATGTGATGAAAAAACCATCACATCATTAAGTCTATGTACGACTTTGATAGAGCAGTGGCAAGAAATTATCATTACACAATACACTAGATGATGGATATGTCATGTCTTTTGTAATTGCTTATACATGGTAAGCTGATGAACCATCGAGTGAATTTTTTTTTCTGACTCTATTGTGGAAAAAAATGATTTTTTTGACCCCCTTTAAAAAATATTTACCAAAATGATTCACTTTTAATTTTTGGGGGTTTTTTTTTTGTCCTTTAGTGTAATTACCGCCATTCCAATTGACGGTAATGGCAGAAAATTCAAAAGGTGGTACTGTAGCGTGCAGAAAAATCAAAGGGGTGCAAGATGTTTACTGTACCGTGGCAGGCTTTTGTTTTTTTTTTTATTATTGAATGACCCATTACCGCCAATTGGGCCGGCGGTAATGGAGGACCCCTTTTTTTTTTTCATTTTGTTATTTTTTCTACCCCTATAAATACCCAACAACATCCCTTTCATCTAAATTCGCTCAAATTTTTCATACATTTTTCTCACTTCTTCCGCATTATGTCTGACTCTGGCTCAGATACGATTTCTCCTGCTTCTCCTCCTCCTCATTCCCCTTTAAGATTGGTCACTGTTAAATTTGATCAATATATACGACCTTTTGAAATGGTAGTAACTCCATGTATGACTTTAGTGGAGTTGAAAAATTATCTCAATCATATTTTTCGTCTAGCTAATGAGCCTTACGAAAAGTCAGTGAGATTTATTACGAAGAGCGGTTTATCGATTTGGGATCGCATAAAGACTTTGATTATTATTACGAATACAAACTTCTGAAGAATGATGCTGATGTTCAAGATATGTTTTCGTCTGAAGAAAATGCACAAGGTCCATGGTATCTTGACGTTAAGTCAAAATAGTCGATACGTGGAGAATCAATTGTTTTAATGTTGTTTGTTTGCTTTTTTAAGTTAATGTAATTTGGTTTGAGTAGTGTTTTGATTAATTATTATATTTTCGTGTTTGTCTTTTCTCGTCTATTATATTATTTAATTAACATAATTAAAATAACATTAAAATCATAATACGTGGATATTTTTTAAACGACGAAATTTGATTAAAGATTAAAAAAAGTCACAAATACTTATAAAAGCTTGGTTGAACACATAATTGATAATGATATTAACTACTGGTTATTTAAGGTCGGACAATTTCTCCTAATATGTCTGGAATGCCGACACAACCCACACAGTCTCGGTGTCGGTCTTCTTTCTTCCACCTCCTCGTCCATTTCAGTCCTAATGCGAGTACTAATGGGTCGACCTTTCTTTAGTCTTCACATGTCTGGATTATGGCGAAGCTTGGGACTGTTGTAGGGGTCCAATAACTCTTGTCGTGGACAATCTTAAATGATGTGTTGTAAATGGCATAAACACTCTTGTTTTTGAACACATCTGGAATAAGGGTTGTGTAGTCATAGTGAAATGAAGAACACGTGACTATGACATGTGAACAAGGCAAATGCAAAGCTTGATATTTCCCACAATCACACCACCCTGCTTGGAGGTCCACCTTGAAAGTTCCCATTGGCCTTCCCTCCCTGTAGTTGACTGTCTCACGGACAGAGAAGGTATACCTCTCTCGGTCAAACTGTTCGACTTGATGGGTGTTGGACTTACCAATGTCATCCTTAATCACATTCTGGCAATATTCGCTGAACACATCTCCAGAACCTACCCTTGCAAACGCACTTTGAGCCCTTTCGGCAAAAAGACATGCCAACCTATAGTATGTTGATTGGACTATAGGTGTAATAGGTAGGTTGCGAGTTCCCTTAAACTAAGATTAATAAATACAGGGTCGATAATCGTCTAATAACCGCTTTATTAGAACGATGGAGGCCAGAGACACACACATTTATTTTTCCATCAGGCGAGTGTACAATAACGTTAGAAGACGTTCATATGCTCCTTGGTTTAAAGGTTAACGGTGCACCGGTTACCGGACCTACGACCGTAAAATGGGAATTAGTTGAAGAAATTTTAGGAGCAATGCCTAATAAAAAAAGGCGTGACGGTCTGCAAATAAGATTAAGTTGGTTAGAATCTTATATTGTAGGTAATGGGGAAGTAGGTCCCCCACAGTTCAGCACCTGTTTAGAGCATATGTTTTATACTTGATAGGCACTCGTTTAATGCCTAATTTTTCTGGCAACCTTGTACATATAAAATGGTTGCCATTGTTGAATAAATCACCACAGGATATTGGACAGTACAGTTGGGGTTCTGCTTGTTTGGCCACGCTTTACAGAGCTATGTGTGACGCCGCAATAAATGGCGTTAGTGACACAACTGGGTGTACAATACTCCTACAGGCATGGGCTTGGTCAAGAATGTCATGCATATCTCCCGTGCCAAAGAACCCACCACAAGCTGAAAGACAACCTCCTTTGGCAACTATGTAAGTTAAATAAATATATTATTTCTTACTAATTTTAAAATTCATTTATCAGGTATATTAATTATCTAATTTTAATAATATTAACTAGATGGCTAGAACGTGGGAGTAAATTTATGGAAAATCCTCGGCATAATCTCCTTTCAACACGTTCAAAAATCGACAATATGACATACGATCAGGTATGAAACTTAACTATTTATTCTCGGGATTACTTTTTAAGCAACATTAAAATACTAACATTCCTCTTTTTAAACAGTTTTGCTGGAGGCCCTATCTCCACTTCCATTACAGCAACGAAGAGGAAAGTCAGATATGGTCTGCAAACACGTATCTCATCTGTTTCGAGATAGTCGAAAGGCATCATACAGATAGAGTCAGACTACAATTTGGCTTACCTCAACTTCCACCCACCGTGCCAGAAGATATGACACATTTCCACATTATATCTTTGGCGAATAAAAAAATAAAAGGCTCGTGGGGAGATCAATTTCAGTTTCAAATACAAAATTGGAACAATCGTCTTCAATTAGCACTTGATGGAGTTAAATATAACTATTTGGTTTATCCAAACCGTCAATATTTTGAATGGTATTGGACCCTTTTTAGAGATCATCTGTGGATTTGTAGAGAAACGCTGTTGCGAAACCCAATGGAAGAATGTTCCAGAATTTTACAACAACTGTCGTCGAAATATCCCGCAGCACCAGCAACCTATCAAACACCACCAGACCCCTCCTTTGTGCCAGATGCAAACATCTGGTCAGATACCCCTCCACCCTTTAACCAATTCATTACACCTACACCCACTTACTTTGACCCAAGCTTCAACCCATCCACCGACTACAACTACAGCCAGACCTACCAATCCCCACCACAATCCACAAACCAGTTCCCGCAACACTCCCCAATACCATATCCTAGCTACTCCCAACAGAGTCATCATGGAGAAAGCTCCCGAACATCAAAATATTCCATCGATGACTTTATTCCAACCCAAAACACACCCCACAACAGTTACCCTGAATACCCCTCTTTCAACCTACCAACCCCTCCAACCATTGTAAATTATCCAGAAACAAACTACGCCCCACAATGGCCACAAACACAAACCAATCCCATAGAAACACTGGCTGCGGGGTTTAACGACGACGATTTTGTAAATGATATTTGGACAAACTCTGTCCCACCACAAGTGCAAAATGAGGCGAATTTGGAAACAAATGAAGCTGAAATAAACGAGGAGGAAGTGGAAGAGGAAGACCAACAGCAACCCCAACGACCCGTACGAACTCAAAAAAATAAATTTTGTGCTACGGGAAGTCATAATTTACATTGGGGTAACTAGTTTAGAAGAAAAAAATAGGATCGTCTAAATGATGTAATTATTTTTTTAAAATCAATATATTTATTTTTTTTTTATTTTTTTGGTTTTTTTATTTTATTACCAAACTACGACAGTATATATTGATCAAATTTAACAGTGACCAATCTTTAAGGGGAAGGAGGAGGAGAAGCAGGAGAAATTGTATCTGAACCAGAGTAAGACATAATGTGGAATTGAAGCGAGAAAAATGTATGAAAAAATTTGAGTTAATTTGGATGAAAGGGGTGGTGTGGGGTATTTATAGGGGTGGGGGAATAATAAAACGAAAAAAAAAGGGAAAAGCCATTACCGCCGGCCCAATTGGCGGTAATGGGCTGAAAAAATTAATAAAAAAAAAGCCTAGCCTGCACACCTGCAGCTAGGCCTGCGCCCCCCCTTTGAAAAAATGGCCATTACAGCCAATTGAAATGGCGGTAATGACACTAAACGACAAAAAAAAACCTCACAAAAAATGAAAGTGGGTCATTTTGGTAAATATTTTTCAAAGGGGGTCAAAAAAATCATTTTTTTGGCCAACAGGGTCATAAAAAAAAATTTCCCATCGAGTGCGAATGTCCAAAGAAAAGGGAGCTTATTGAAATTTTTTTTTCTGACTCTGTTGTCCAAAAAAATGATTTTTTTGACCCCCTTTGAAAAGTATTTACCAAAATGACCCACTTTCATTTTTGATGGGTTTTTTTTTTGTCGTTTAGTGCCATTACCGCCATTCCAATTGGCGGTAATGGAAGGATTTTCAAAAGTGGTGCAGAATTCTGGCGTGGCAGGTATGATTTTGAAAAGAGGTGCAGGTAGCTATAGTAGCGTGTCAGACTACTGTAGCGTTGCAGGCTTTTATAACTTTTTTTTTTATTATGAATGACCCATTACCGCCAATTGGGCCGGCGGTAATGGGGGGCCCCTATTTTTTTTCGTTTTTTTATTCCCTCACCCCTATAAATACACCACACCACCCCTTTCATCCAAATTCACTCAAAATTTTTCTTACATTTTTCTCGCTTCAATTCCGCATTATGTCTGACTCAGGTTTAAATACAATTTCTCCTGCTTCTCCTCCTCCTCCTCCTCCTTCCCCTTTAAGATTGATCACTGTTAAATTTGATCAATATATACGACCTTTTGAAATGGTAGTAACTTCATGTATGACTTTAGTGGAGTTGAAAAATTATCTCAATCATATTTTTCGTCTAGCTAATGAGCCTTTACGAAAAGTCAGTGAAATTTATTACGGAGAGCGGTTTATCGATTTGGGATCGCATAAAGACTTTGATTATTATTACGAATACAAACTTCTGAAGAATGATGTTGATGTTCAAGATATGTTTTCGTCTGAAGAAAATGCACAAGGTCCATAGTATCTTGACGTTAAGTCAAAATAGTCGATACGTGGAGAATCAATTGTTTTAATGTTGTTTGTTTGCTTTTTTAAGTTAATGTAATTTGGTTTGAGTAGTGTTTTGATTAATTATTATATTTTCGTGTTTATCTTTTCTCGTCTATTATATTATTTAATTAACATAATTAAAATAAACATTAAAATCATAATACATGGATATTTTTTAAACGACGAAATTTGATTAAAGATTTAAAAAAAAGTCACAAATACTTATAAAAGCTTGGTTGAACACATAATTGATAATGATATTAACTACTGGTTATTTAAGATTGGACAATTTCTCCTAATATGTCCGGAATGCCGACACAACCCACACAGTCTCGGTGTCGGTCTTCTTTCTTCCACCTCCTCGTCCATTTCAGTCCTAATGCGAGTACTATTGGGCCGACCTTTCTTTAGTCTTCGCATGTCTGGATTATGGCAAAGCTTTGGACCGTTGTAGGGGGGCCAATAACTCTTGTCGTGGACAACCTTAAATGATGTGTTGTAAATGGCATAAACACTCTTGTTTTTGAACACATCTGGAATAATGGTTGTGTAGTCATAGTGAAATGAAGAACACGCGGCTATGACATGTGAACAAGGCAAATGCAAAGCTTGATATTTCCCACAATCACACCACCCTGCTTGGAGGTCCACCTTGAAAGTTCCCATTGGCCTTCCCTCCCTGTAGTTGACTGTCTCACGGACAGAGAAGGTATACCTCTCTCAGTCAAACTATTCGACTTGATGGGTGTTGGGCTTACCAATGTCATCCTTAATCACATTCTGGCAATATTCGCTGAACACATCTCCAAAACCCACCCTTGCAAATGCACTTTGAGCCCTTTCAGCAAAAAGACATGCCAACCTATAGTATGTTGATTGGATTATAGGTGTAATAGGTAGGTTGCGAGTTCCCTTAAACAGAGAGTTCCATGACTCAACGATGTTGCTTGTCATGTGGCCCCATCGTCAACCCCCGTCATATGCTTGAGTCCATTTTTCTTTTGGGATATTGTCCACCCAATCTAACGCACACTGATTTACCTCCTGAATTATATCGCGGTATTAATCAAACATGGGTATGTTTAGGGCATATCCTGTATATGATGGAAAAAATTTAGTCAGATAGTGATGCTAATAAAAACATTAATTAAAAAATTGTAAGAAAAGATTTATACCCATATTATTTACTTGATGTTTTGCTTGATTTAAATCTCCATCCTTGATTGTCCTCATGAAGTTTTGCTTGATGTGTCTGATGCAGTACGCATGAGTTGAACCAGTTTCTTGCCAACCATTCCGTGGGTCGTTGAATGCCTTTTAATCGATTCATGTCTGTCGGAGATCATGCAGACGGCTAGTTCTCGCGTGACATGCCTTTTAAGATTTTTAAGAAAAAAACTCCATCCCTCTTTTGTCTCACCTTCGACAAGCGCAAAGACGATTGGAATTGTTTTGTTATTACCATCTTGGGCAACCGCAAACAACAACGTTCCCTTGTACTTGCCATACAACCACGTTCCGTCGACATGGACAACTGGTTTACAATACTTAAACCCATTGATGCATGGATAGAAGGCCCATAATAGACGATGAAATTGTGTCTCTTCGTTCGCGGCAATTCGCGTCTTTAAATCGAAGACTGTTCCTGGCATTGTCTCCTTCATCACGTTCAGCCATTGCAGAAGAACATTATAAGATTCCTCCCAATTCCCGTAAATCGATTTGATTGCCGCATTCTTCGCCTTCCATGCCTTTCTATACGTAGTTGTGTAGTTAAACTTTTCTCTTATATGCGCAATGATCAACTTAGGCTTAGTGGAGGCATCTGCATGCACAAGGGGTTTGATGCTGTCGCTTATAATTTTGTAGTTGAGCTTGCGGTGATCTTGTGACATTGAAGACAACGTGCAGTTGTGTGGACCGATCATGGCCCCAATTTTCCACGTGGCAACATTTAATTGGCCCATTCATTACCGCCAGTCCATTTGGCGGTAATGAATCTTCATTCCACGTGCTACAGTGTTTAGAATGATGCATGATGGGACTTGGACGGTGCAGAAATGAAAGGCATGCTTTAATCCGTGAGTGAACAATACATAGGCATCTTCTTTCATTTATTTTTCCAGTATAAATTGAAGGATTCTACGTTCTATCTTTACACAAAATATTCCAACTTCCTTCATATTTTTCATTCACTATAATTTTTTCTAAGTTGTCGTTGTTTTAAAACCAATTCAAGATGGAACAATTCCTTCATCTAGGCAACCAACATAGATCCCGTCATATTTCAGAAACACTAAATGTAAGTTTATTTTATTAATTTTATCTGTTAATTTTTCCGTTAAGTTCGTCAATTTATTTATTTCACACAGTATATAGTTCACAAAATCGATTAAAACTCTCAAATAATGTGGATGATTAATCGTTCGTTAATTTTTTATTGTAGGACGAGGAAAAACATTATATTTGGAATCGCTGTCATATAGTGGAATTCGCCGTGCCGTCGTCCATTGTCGATATGTTAAAGGTAGCTGGTTTATGGGAGGTTACAAAGATTAATAAATACAGGGTCGATAATCGTCTAATAACCGCTTTATTAGAACGATGGAGGCCAGAGACACACACATTCCTTTTTCCTTCAGGCGAGTGTACAATAACGTTATAAGACGTTCATATGCTCCTTGGTTTAAAGGTTAACGGTGCACCGGTTACCGGACCTACAACCGTAAAATGGGAATTAGTTGAAGAAATTTTAGGAGCAATGCCTAATAAAAAAAGGCGTGACGGTCTGCAAATAAGATTAAGTTGGTTAGAATCTTATATTGTAGGTAACGGGGAAGTAGGTCCCCCCACAGTTCAGCACCTGTTTAGAGCATATGTTTTATACTTGATAGGTACTCGTTTAATGCCTAATTTTTTTGGCAACCTTGTACATATAAAATGGTTGCCATTGTTGAATAAATCACCACAGAAGATTGGACAGTACAGTTGGGGTTCTGCTTGTTTGGCCACGTTTTACAGAGCTATGTGTGACACCGCAATAAATGGCGTTAGTGACACAATTGGGTGCACAATACTCCTACAGGCATGAGCTTGATCAAGAATGTCATGCATATCTCCCGTGCCAAAGAACCCACCACAAGCTGAAAGACAACCTCCTTTGGCAACTATGTAAGTTAAATAAATATATTATTTCTTACTAATTTTTAAATTCATTTATCAGGTATATTAATTATCTAATTTTAATAATATTAACTAGATGGCTAGAACGTGAGAGTAAATTTATGGAAAATCCTCGGCATAATCTCCTTTCAACACGTTCAAAAATCGACAATATGACATACGATCAGGTATGAAACTTAACTTTTTATTGTCGGGATTACTTTTTAAGCAACATTAGAATACTAACATTCCTCTTTTTAAACAGTTATGTTGGAGGCCCTATCTCCACTTCCATTACAGCAATGAAGAGGAAAGCCAGATATGGTATGCAAACACGTATCTCATCTGTTTCGAGATAGTCAAAAGGCATCATACAGATAGAGTCAGACTACAATTTGGCTTACCTCAACTTCCACCCGCCGTGCCAGAAGATATGACACATTTCCACATTATATCTTTGGCGAATAAAAAAATAAAAGGCTCGTGGGGAGATCAATTTCAGTTTCAAATACAAAATTGGAACAATCGTCTTCAATTAGCACTTGATGGAGTTAAATATAACCATTTGGTTTATCCAAACCGTCAATATTTTGAATGGTATTGGACCTTTTTTAGAGATCATCTGTGGATTTCTAGAGAAGCGCTGTTGCGAAACCCAATGGAAGAATGTTCCAGAATTTTACAACAATTGTCGTCGGAATATCCCGCAGCACCAGCAACCTATCAAACACCACCAGACCCCTCCTTTGTGCTCGATGCAAACATCTGGTCAGATACCCCTCCACACTTTAACCAATTCATTACACCTACACCCACTTACTTTGACCCAAGCTTCAACCAATCCACCGACTATAACTACAGCCAAACCTACCAATCCCCACCACAAACCACAAACCAGTTCCCGCAACACTCCCCAATACCATATCCAAGCTACTCCCAACATAGTCATCATGGAGAAAGCTCCCGAACATCAAACCATTCCATCGATGACTTTATTCCAACCCAAAACACACCCCACAACAGCTACCCTGAATACCCCTCTTTCAACCTACCAACCCCTCCAACCTTGGTAAATTATCCAGAAACAAACTACACCCCACAATGGCCACAAACACAAACCAATCCCATAGAAACACTGGCTGCGGGGTTTAACGACGACGATTTTGTAAATGATATTTGGACAAACTCTGTCCCACCACAAGTGCAAAATGAGGCGAATTTGGAAACAAATGAAGCTGAAATAAACGACGAGGAAGTGGAAGAGGAAGACCAACAGCAACCCCAACGACCCGTACGAACTCAAAAAAATAAATTTTGTGCTACGGGAAGTCATAATTTACATTGGGGTAGCTGGTTTAGAAGAAAAAAATAGCATCGTCTAAATGATGTAATTATTTTTTTTAAAATCAATATATTTATTTTTTTATTATTTTGGTTTTTTTTATTTTATTACCAAACAAAAGGTCGTATATATTGATCAAATTTAACAGTGACCAATCTTAAAGGGGGAGGGGGAGGAGGAGGAGAAGCAGGAGAAATTGTATTTGAACCAGAGTCAGACATAATATGCAAGAAGTGAGAAAAAATATAAGAAAAAATTTGAGTGAATTTGGATGAAAGGGGTGTTGTTGGGTATTTATAGGGGTGGAAAAAAAAGAAAACGAAAAAAAAGGGGACCCCCATTACCGCCGACCCAATTGGCGGTAATGGGTCAATTCATAATAAAAAACAAAGCTGGCCACACTTTCTGCACGCTACAGTAAATTCTGCACCCTTTTTGAAAATCCTGCCATTACCGCCAAATGGAATGGCGGTAATGGCACTAAACGACAAAAAAAAAAAACCACCAAAAACGAAAGTGGGTCATTTTGGTAATTACTTTTCAAAGAGGGTCAAAAAAATCATTTTTTTGGACAACATGGTAAGAAAAAAAAATTTCCGAGCTTATTTGCTTAATGAGTTGTTTGGTGTAGACATTGAAACTACTTATGACGAGTACGATAAATTCAAGGGTGCTCAGATCTCATATAGTTGGCTGAAGGCAATCTACAAGGAACATCTCACAAAAGCCTTGCAATTGCATATTACACAAGGGAGGGAGGTTGAGAGCGATGGGCACATGATTATGTGTATACGAGCTTACCTACTTTACCTCGTTGGATGCACTATCTTTACAGACAAGAGCAATCAAAACGTTGATGCGGTGTTTCTAGAGTACCTGAGGGACCTCAGTATAGCTAATAAGTGGTCTTGTGGTGCTTCAGCTCTAGCATACCTTTACTACTACTTAGCTAAGGAAACTGATCCCGTCGAATCACAAATGGTTGGATATTGTACCCTCTTGCAGATGTTTAATATGTATTTTTAAATTATTTTTTTGAAGGAATATGTATTTTTAATTTAATATGTGTTTGTAATACTTTGATGTATTTTTTTTCAGGCTTTTGTTATAGAGTATTTTTCTAAGATATATCCATATGATATCGACCCCAACTATACCATCAAGAGGCCACACATAGTGCAGTTTGTTCCCGACAAGGGTCACAAGTAATCAGTGAATTATAAGATCTTCTTCGATCTCCAAGAGGTCGATGACATGACCTTCAGCGCCTATGATAACCATCGCCAGACACGTCCGTTCGACAACATATGTTGCTATTCCATATGGATAAAGTGCGGCCACAAGATGATTTATCATCATTGGCCAGAGCGTGTGACGAGGCATTATGGGCATATTCAGACCATTACACGACATCCATTTGTCGTACGAGATATGAATGTCTTTCAAATAGACCAGGCATTCCAAGATTTTTTTTGTTGCATGTTATACCTGATGAAATGGATGGTCTATTCATGGAGACACCTTGTAAATCCGCACCGAGTTACATTGTCTAGTTTTATAGGATATCACATCTTAAATTAGTGGTTCCGGTCAAGGAGATCTGCCTATGCTAGCAAATATGAAGGTTCTGATAGAGAATAAGCATGGCAATTATACTTTTGATTCTTTGCAGCTAATCAGAAGGGTTAGGATCATTTGCTTGGATGGGATGAAGACAAGTATCGCGTACGGCGATCTACATGCTACTCTACAACAAATTATTGAAGAAAAGAGTTGGCCACTCAGTATCGAGTCACACGTAAGAGGAGGGTGTCCAATGACTTTATATGTATTTTTATTTTTCTTGTTTGTCTTTCATGAATGATGTATATCTCAAGTCTCCAACAATTGTCATTTTGATTGTATATGAATATTTTCACTTTTGAATGATGAATTAAATACATTTTAAATGTTGAATGAAATATGCACAAATTTTATGTCATTTGAATGTTGAATGAATTTTGAGTGTAGAAGGTTGAATGTGTTATGTTTGAATGTTTTTAAGTGTGTTATGGCAATGCATTGTATCACATTCCCCTTATAAGTTGTGTTATGCATTATGCTTCTATTTTAACTCTAGTTTGTTTCCTAAGGCTATGTTTGGATTGATGGAGAGTGATGGAATGGAATATAATGGAGTGGGATAGAACTGTGTTCCATAGTTTGGTTTTGCAAAAAATGAATGGAATGGAATGGAGTGTGATGGAACCAATTTCGTCCAATACCCACTCATTAAGCCAATTTTGCTTTCCCCTCAATTTAAGGTGTATCCAATGAAATATAATACATTAATAATACAATGACAACTTTGCCCTATTTTTTCTATTTCATCAACCGCTGGTTCTCCTTCTTTCGTTTTTTTTTCTTCTTTTCTTCACCGTGTCTTCTTTTTTCTTGCTTTTCCCATCTTCTACTACTCTTTCCTGTCTTGTTTCTAAAATCACTTCTTTTAATTGATATCCATTCAATCATATATCTCTTGCATCTTGTTTCCAATCGTGTTTTCTAGCTTTTCAATACTTTTTATAATTTTACTAGAATTAAGCCTATGAAGTTTAAGCTACCAAATGGAAATACAACTATTGTATATCATGCAGGAACCATTATTATGCATTGCACAATATCTTCAATTCTAACTAATCAGTACTATATATTTTTTGTTGTTTATGGTATGAACATGTATTGACTTTGAGAACTCTTGAATGAAGTTGCTCGTTAAAAAAACTTTCGAAAAATATATGGTGTTACTCATGTTTATTTTGTACTCGTGTATTCTGGTGTTATTTGATGCCAAAATAACCGTATACTGATTGAATTGAGTTGACTATTCAACAAATTGATACTTTTAAATTAAAGGATAAAAATGGAATAAAAAAGTTATAATACATATTGTATTCTATTCCGTTCCGTTCCATTTCGTTCCGTTAGTTTCAACTTATCCAAACAGAGCCTAAGTCCTGAACCATGAAACCACGAACCGCTTCCTAAATCCCGAAAAGGTAGCGATATGGGGTTTTTAGGGTCATGTGAGCATTTTAAGGGGTCTAATGAGCAATTTCTTCAACATTGATTATTGTTTTCATTTAAGAAAGCCCATTCCACGCTTGCATCACATTCATTCGTAAGAAACAACTCCACCCTTCTGTGTTTGCATTGTTCGTGCGAAGAATAGCAGAAGATGGAGAATGAAGCAGAAGAGCAAAACAATTCAACAAACAAGAAAAGTTCCGTTGTGATACGAATCCCTTCGTATCAAGAAGTAATTGAATCTTCACAAGCAAAATCCACTCCACCGTCTCTATTCGTTCCGTCTCAAACTTTTTCTCAAGCTTTTGCGTTCGTCAAATCCTCAGAATTTTACTCTCCACCTCCTTCACTTCCAAAGTATTCGTACTTCTCATTTCTTCTTCTAATTCGTACATTTTTTTTATCAGTTTCTTCATTTTCGTATTCTTAATTTTGATTAGGGAAAATGTTCAATCCAACGCTTCATCTTCAACACCGTCAACATCATCTGCAACAAATAATGCTCCTGCAGCTTCATCAAAATTACCAAATTTAAATTCTCAACCTACTCAAAATCGTAATGCAATTCTTGTCAGCAATAGACAGGTTAATTTCATTTTATAATACTTTAGTAATATTGTGTATGCTTCTTAATCTTATGCATATTAATTTATTAGGGTTTTTATGATATTGTACTTTGTGTGAAAGTGAATTTTTTTTATTTTCTTTTTATTTATCAGAAGGGGAATCCATTGCTGAAACATATTAGGAATGTTAGATGGACATTTGCTGATGTTGTTTGTGATTTCTTGCTTGGACAAACCTCATGTGCACTCTATCTCAGGTTATTTTTTTTTTCTTTACAAATCTACTTCCAGTTGTTGTAACTTGTTTGGTTTTCTAGTGACACTATAGTCGTAGCGGAATTTTAACAGACTGGTATTGTTTTGCGATTTGAGGTTGATAGAATTGGTTTGTTACTGTCATTTATGTTAAGACAAATAAAAACTTGAATATCTAGTGCCATTTTTTGCCAGTTTGTGCAGACAGATAACTTGTTTAAGCGAAACGCTTTCTATTATCTAAGCATGTTTTGTTAGTTATTATGTAGTTGGCAAAAATATTGGGATGCTTGAATTTTTTATAGCATTTGGTAATCGTAAAAAGAAAGGGGAAAACAGGATCTATAAGTTTTGATCTAATGTGCAATAAAACATATTAATAGTAGAATAGAACAGGATAGAAGGTAAGATAGGAGTACATTTTGGTTCCACTAAAAATAATAGAATAAAAAAAAGAAGATAGAAAAAGCTCTCCCTTTCTGTCCTCTTTGTGCGGCAAAAACTACCTTCATATCAAATTGCGAGTAATTGGTGGATCTCCTGGTACATGCTCTTCCTCCATTACTAAGGTGTATATGTGCCATAATTAGATATATGATATGATTGCATAATAATATTCATATAAGCATTTCGATTTGTTAGGAAAAGTTTATAGAAGAATGCATAAAAATAGGATATTTGACCAATTAAATTTTGGCTGACCATACATGAGAGAGATAATGGGCGATTATTATTTGTAAGTGTTACATGCTGCCACAATGGATTCTTGCGTTTCTTGTCAAACTTCTCTCGTAACAATAAGCATCTTCTAATTCATATTACGTATCTCAATTAAGTGAATCAGCTATGTTAGGTACTCATGTGGAACTTTCTGGTTTATCGTAGAGCTTCTTGTTTTCTACATTATCCGTCTCCTTTTTGTGGTTATTTAGTTGGACATCTGAGAAGACGTCATTGCTCTGCTAGATGGTTTTAATATAGTTATTTTTATGTATAAACTTGACTAAAGTGGATGATTTTGATGCAGTCTTCGGTATCATCTGCTTCATCCAGACTACTTATATTACAGAATAAGGGAGTTGCAGAAGAATTTCAAACTTCGTGTAGTTTTGTGCCATGTTGATGTGGTGAGGCACCCTTCTATGTACTCAATTTATATTGTCTATTTTAGTTCACCGTTCCCTATGATCTATTTAGAAATTTGTAATTTAAATATAGCAATTATTATATATAATGAAGTGACATTTTCTGTGTTTTCTTATTAATGATTGCAGGAGGATGTAGTGAAGCCTCTACTTGAAGTTACAAAAACAGCTTTGCTTCATGATTGTACCCTCTTATGTGGATGGAGGTGTGATTGACTCATTGACACTCCCTTTAACTGTGTGTTTGCATTTTTTTTCTTAACTTGTAGGAGCATGAGAGCACTGTTATTATCTTCTATACTCTTAACAGACTTCTTACTTAATTCCTATTCTTTTTTTAAAAGGTCTTACTTAATTCCTATTTGAAAGTATTATATGACTACAAATCAAATATTTTGTTAAAGATGAAAGTTTTTTGTTACGACATAATGAAGAATGTTAATGTGGATAGATATTTTTTAGACTTTTTACTATGTACATCTTGAAAGGACCAAGGAGAAGAAAAGCTTATTGTGGCTTTTTCTGGAACTTTTGTATATTTGGCATATAACTCATACCATTTAAAGTAGTATGGGTGTGAATTTCAATGTCTTCAGTGGCATCCGGCATTCCTCTTACCTGTCTAATTGATTTTGTATCATTCCTTTCTATTGTTTTATAGCCTGGAGGAATGCGGCCGTTACTTGGAGACCATAAAAGTCTACGAAAACAAACCTGCAGATATTATTCAAGGCCAAATGGATACGGACTATCTATCGCGGGTATGCTTGTGTTTTATTCTTCCTACACATTAGTTTAGTGTGGATTTTGGTACTTTCAGAAACAATATTAAAGTTGCAATTGTTAAGTTGGTTACTTTCTAAGCATTATCATCAAAGGCACTGATGCTATTTTACTTTCAAATGTAGCTAACACATGCCCTAACAACAGTCCGGCATGTCAACAAGACTGATGTAGTTACCCTTGGTACCAACTTTGGGGTATGCGTTTTGTTTTTTCGCACACATACATATATTGATTGATTTGTTCGCAAAAGATTTGGATCAAACTGGATTCTTGTCCTTTCAGTCTCTATCTAACATAATGGGTGCATCCATGGAGGATCTAGCTCGTTGTCCTGGCATAGGAGAGCGCAAGGTATATTACCAGTGGAATAGGACAATGATTCATAGTTATATTTTTTAGGCTGTTGTTGCCTAATTTGGTACGGTACCACAGCCCATTGATATAGACCAAAAGAATTCTAAATATTAATATGTTTCTTGATAACAGGTCAAGCGCTTGTTTGACACTTTTCATGAACCTTTCAAGCGTGTGGAATCCAGCCGGCAAGCCAATCCAGAGACTTCTGTCCAGAATAAGCCAGTTAGTCAAGATATATCTTTTAGGAACAATACCGAATCTTCCTCCTCTCTTGAAGACAAACAGAAGGATGCAGAGAATGCAAGCAAACGTAAGAAGAAAGAACCCGAGTTTACTGTCAAATCTGCCCTCTCCGTAGCTTTTTCCAAATTATCTGAAAGAGCTGGAAAGAGGAACATCACATCGAAATTGAAGGAGAAAGAAGAATCAGTTGTTGTCAGAGAATCAGATGCTGAAACATAAAATTACCGCTTATATTATCAGTGGTTGTTAAATCATTTTTCCTCAAGCAAGATAATTTCATGATTTTTAGAGGGATAATCTCCATGATTTTACATCAATGGTATTCTGCGAGGGGCTATAAGGGAAACAGCTGTACTATCAAACTGAAGGGGTAGTTAGTTGGTTGTAATTTGACAACTGGACTTTTAGTTGGTTAGGACGAGCTTAAACTGAATGGGAATGAAGAGAAGGTGGCTTACAGGGTTTAACACTATAGGGAAGATTGGATTTAATTTATGGTTATTGAGAGGGAGAGCCTATCAAAGTTCTTGGGTCGAGAGATATTCTCATCTTCTGTACTTACTGTTTACCTCGTCTCCTTGATTCCAAAATCACATTGATTCATAATTGACGGGAAGAGCTTCATCAATAATAGTTTCTGCTGTATTATCAAACAAAAAAAGGTTTCAGTTGTTTGTTTGTTTCTATCAGTTTTAACCAATTTTTTGAACCAGTATCAAACTCCTCTTCCCCAGCCCCTGTATATATCTAGGGTATTTTTGGGTTGTGCAGGTTTAGAAGAGGACATTTGCTTAAAAAGACAGTCAGATAGTTCTGGACGTTATAATCTTACTACAAATTACAATATACTAATAAATACTACATAATATTTGACTAAGCAAAAAAATTATTTATAAGAATGTATCTCCTTATGATCTATCTCCTAGGAATTTACTGCTCATGTTTTGTGTATATTACATCTTTACACATTATGAAGATGCTATTAGAAAAGTAGTTTCTCCTTTGCATCAAGAAATATCACACAGGTTGATATATAGGGCATTTCATTACAAATAGATTGTAGGTAACATTTCTCCGTCATTGTTTTTGTTCGTGTGGCAAGATTCATATAATTTTCTTGCATATTTTTATGATGGAAGTATCCGCTGATATGACCTACAGTGATTCCTGTTGTGCTTACATGCTTTTTGGGAATCCCTCGCCTTCAGTGGTGATATAACAAGTCCAAACAGGTCAGCATTATTCCATTAAATTCCTTACAGCTAATTGTATGTATGTATGTATGTATGTATATATCTTAATAGAAATATGAAGTAGCTTTCAATATAGTTGTACAATATCACCCTATGCCAGTGCCTAAAATTTAGCACTTATCCCACGGCCAGAAAGAAAGAAGAGTGGATCAATTGATTACCTTCCTACCTTTAAGTTGAAGCTTTATGTTGTAGGTCGTTTGATTTGAAGTATGTTACTGCGTTTGGTTTCAGGCAGTGATTTGTTGTTAAAAATATTGTCTTAGACGAAACTCTGAGTGGTTGGATATTTATTTCATTATAATACAGAAGAAATGTTCTCCTTAATTTTAGTAAGTTCACATTCGTCTAAATTGTGCACCATATCTTAGCAAGTTTATCATAACAAAACCAATCTAAGAAAGATGTTAATATTCTATATAGATATCTATATCATTGGGAACTCCAAATTAAGTTAACTACTACTATTAACTACTAATTTTGGTCAAACCTTTTCTTGGACAAATTTACCCTTAATAACAGTTTTTTTCCAAATTGAAATAGAAATTAACACTATTATTTAAGGGAACTCCAAAACAAACTACCAAGTCATGAATATTAAACCCTCAAGTTTAGATAGGTGAACACAGTGGTACCCCTCAAGTTTGGTTGGGTATGTACCTGTTATCCAATTATTCAATGACATGTCATATTTTTGTATTAATTTATTTAAAAAACAAAATCAAAATTTGAATTGAGTTTTACTACGAGGTACCGGTACCCAACCAAACGTTAAGGCTTTGTTTGGGAGTTTGGAGGGGAAGGGAGGGGAGAGTTTTGGAGGGATGAGATTAGAAGGAAAAATAGAGAAATCTTTAAAAAAAATTGAGAGTGGTTTTGTAGAGAATGATAAATTAATAATTATGATTAATGTATTTTTAACTTTGAAAGTATTATAACAACATAGATTGGATTTGAAAAACTTACCCAAGCCCCCCAAAACACTCCAAACTCCTCATATACAATTTTTTAGTTCCCCAAATTAGGGATATTTTGTATTATGAAGAAAATTAAACCCCCCCAAAGCCTTCAACTCTCAGTCTCTCATAGCTCTCCATTCTTTCAAGTTCTTCTTTTTTTTTTTTTACAAACCCTCCCCTTCCCTCAAAACTCCCAAACATAGCCTAAGAATTTACTTTTTAGATATTACGAAATTGAAAGAAGCGAATTAAAATAAACATATATTATACAATAAAATATATATACAACCAAACACAATAAAAAAAGCGGATAGGTGAGCATGTTAGTGCCGTCTTTCGTCCGGTTAAAATAACAAACATCTAGAACAAAGTGCGTCTATAACTAATGCAAATGGTTATATCCTTATTGGCCATTCAGGCTTATTTGAATCGTCTCTGTTTTTCCCTTTTTTCACCTCGTCTCCATTCAGTAGAGTTGAAGCAATGCTGCAGATCTAACTTGCCAATTGAGGATGTCCCATCAAGTATGATACTGCAATTTTTTCACCACATCTTTCCACGAACGATTTCAGTATAATAAGGCAAAGTACTTTTTTTCAAGGCTGCTTGTGATTTTCTCAAACAGGACTTCGAAGATAATGCACCCTTAATAACTTGGTATTTGTTTCTGAAATCTTAGGGAACTGGAAAGAGAATGGGCTCTCACAAGTGGTATCAATGATTGTACAACGTCTGTCATGAGCGGCCTGTAATCAGCTTCTGGCTGTATGCACATTGCTGCGATGGCAGCTACCTGTAAAACTCCGTAGCAACAGAAAGTAAAATGGTAAGTTAATTGATGGTAAAAATATTATCAGTCCAAATCATTAAGTCATAATGATGAGAATAATAAGAGAATAACTGAATAACGGTGACTAAACAAAATCAAGTTTGACCTGAACTAAAGCCTTCTTTGAGTACTGCCCGTGTAGAACTGGGTCAACCATTTCCACAACTTTTTCTCTGTTTGTCAATCTTGGAAGAGCCTGATGAATAACAGATATCGCATGTCACAAAATGAAATATGACACTATTACAAGCTCAATTAGGTCCTTCAGGATCATTTTTTTTTCTTTGGTTATAAACAAACTGATCTTGAATAGTTTCAAAGTAATATTTTCTAACCCAAGAGACGAGGACATGTTCTCCAGTGGGCCGCTTAATATCAACGGGTACACGTCCTGTTAGCAATTCGAGAAGGACCACACCGTAGCTGTAAACATCCGACTTTGTAGTAAGCTTACCCGTGGAGGCGTACCTACATTATATCCAAATTAAACAGACGAATTAAATTTATGCAATAGATTATGAAGTTGATTTTTTTAAAAACAAATTCTAGGTTTCTTTGTGACTTCATAAAAGAACCCTAGCTAGGAATTCAAATTGTCTGCGGTCGGCAATCCTCAACATTCATACAATAGGTACATCGGTGGCCGTTTAAAATATGAACCGTCCGATTTTGATTCAGCGGCCACAGATGTATCAACTGCATGATTGCGGGGGATGGCCACAGATGTATTAACAGCCTGCTTGATAGCGACTGGTGTGTGACCATGTGCATGAGTTCTTTGTTTGAGATTGCAAGTTATGAACTGGGAGTGGGTAACGATAGATGTAATGGGGTACTCATATTACTCACTCTGGTGCCAAATATCCAGTGGTCCCCAACACACGGGTAGAAACCTGGCCATTTCTCTTCTCTGATCCCATCTTAGCCAATCCAAAATCTGACACCTTTGCACGGAAATTCTGATCCAGTAAAACATTATAAGTCTTGAAGTCTCTATGTATCACGGGTGAGACAGCATGTTCATGCAGGAACTCCAAGGCCCTGGCACAATCAAGGGCTATCCTCATCCGGGACCACCAATCCAATGGCTGAGTTTTATCGTTGAGGGAATGAAGATGGTGTTGGAGTGTACCATTAGGCATGTATTCAAAAATCAATAACCTGTGGTGTTGGTCAGCACAATAGCCAAGTAACTCCACCAAATAAGGAGAGCGCAGTTGGCTTAGGAGATCGACCTGCCATAAATGTCATTTAGTCTTCACACCCATGTGCTAGATTTTAATAAAGCTCACAGTATGAGTTGGCAAACTAGGAAGGACTAATGTAATGTAAAGATAAAATAAATTGCATTTCAATTCTCATGGTCCCAATTTTGATTGCAAAACGCCAGAGAATTCTGTGCAAGAGTTACTAATAAATATGTTACTGTCAGTATTCTAAAGTTCTAGGAATAAATTATTATAATTTTGATTTAATGTTACTGTCTAATTCATATGATAGGATTCTCATACTGTTAATTAAAAAAAAAAAAAAAAAAATTAAAGATGTTAGAATAGAAACTTAAGACCAACTTTTAGTACATCTCTAACAAATACATTACTCTAGTCAAACGTGATGCCATAAATTGATATAAGAGCAAGAGTGTACATTAAGGTTGTCATACGATAGGTTGCGTAAGTCAATGTTCACATTAAAATAAACTGTTAGTAACGACTTGTCATTTGTTTTCTATTTTCTTTGGCAACATATAGAAGTTTCAGCTTGATAAAAGACAAAAAACATAGTTCTCTGTACAAATAGTGAGTTAACAAGAAAAGGAGATATTGAGAGAGAGCAGGTAACAAACAAGAGATGTTAAATCATTGTGTTGCGTACCAAAAACAAAAAGAAATATATTAATAATATCTTACTCACCTCTATTCTGAAGGCACGCTCTCCTTGCTTACCCTCACTGTGAAGCAACTTAATGGCTGCCAAAGTGCCATCACTTAAGACTCCTTTATACATCAAACCATTAATTCCTCCATTGCCAATCTCATTTTCTTCATTGAATCCATTCGTTGCAACTTCTAGCTCCCTATAAGTGAAAACTTGCACTCCTCGAAATTTAGGTGTTGGTGGTGTCCTGCTCAAATTTCCCCCATAAAGACACCCACCTTTAACATCTGAAATCAATGTTTTACACCAACTATTTATTAGCTTCAAAAGCCTCAGTCATCTAAACTTACTATAAAAATTTTATTGACGACGAAAATTTAAAGTTTGCTAAATATTTAATGACATGAATTTCAAATTTCCTGGTCTCTTTTTGCTATTAGTATTGATGATACCTTAAAGCACATGATGATGCAAATTAAGCACATTTCCTGGTCTCTTTTTGATATGGAATACGTCTAATGATACTATATATTGTAAAGACACTCTTCTGACCATACCTCCATACTCACTTATAATTCAGATAGAAGCTCATACAAATTTGCAGATATAGTTTTTGTTTAGCCAAGTAAGAACATGGTTGCAATTAATTGAAATTGATAATAACATGTAGTTACCTGGGCTAGAATCAAAGGACAAGATTGTTGGAGCAATGTGTCTTCTGCTTGTATCATGAAGCACTCTACTCTCGCAATCATCTATGCAAACCCCATTTTTGCTAGAAGACTTTTGGCGACGGATCAAGCATACAACCAAAAAAATGGTAAATAGGAGCATAATTAAGGCAACCATTGTGATGATTATGATAATGGTTTTGAAGGGAAAATGTCCAATATGGCTATGGTTTTCTTTTTCTGAATGTAAGTGATGGTAATGGTGTATGAAAGTATGGTTCTTTGTAGAAATAGTTGGTGGCCCTGCAAGTACAGTGGTACTTGAATTAACTTCCATTGGTGACCACAAAGAAATTAAGTGGCTTTCTGTTTGAAGTGAAAAAGAAGGTTGAGATATTGGAAGGCACAGAAGAAGGAGTAAGGGAGAGAGGTTTTATTTATAGTAGTAAACAAAACAATGAAGATTGCAAGGAAGTATTTGCTGGTTTTGAGCCTAAGAGGACAGGGCATTTGTTTCTATCTTTCTCGTGAATATTTAATCTGTGGTTTTAGACTTTTTGGTGTGTACTTCATTCGTCCATTCTATTGTTGTTATTTTCTATAGAATTGTCTCTTTCTCAGTATTAGAAAATCCTGGAAGCATTTGCACGGGTTTTTCAATCATGCCCTCCCTTCAATTATTCCCCTAATTTCATGTAAAGTTTCAGAGTATATAATTTTATTTTGGTTTTAGTACACCGAAAAGACTTACTTTTTTTTTTGGAAATCAAGGCAAAGAATAATATATAAACATTCATTGTACTCATTCTATGTCCCGGCTTTTAACTAAGGACAAAATTGCGAGGACTTACACAAGATCCAAATTAGACAATATCTCAGAAAAGCGATGCAGTTGGTTTTAAATCGGAATCTTAGCATTAGGAGTGTCTTAGCCACACACAAAGGGCCGAAATACCCTTAGTTTCTTAGCCTAGACTAACGGCTAATGTTGAGATACTCCCTATTGTCTCATGTTACATGGGCGTCGAGGCCAATAATAGTTTACTGAGTCGCTTCAGACTTGAACTGAGTATCAAAATGTATACATACAAGGAATATAAATAAATACAAAATTTTGAAATCATTGGGTTGTACTAGTATAACATTTTCATAAGTATGCTTTGGTGAAAGTAGAATGGATTTTTAGCATGTCTTTTCTCATTCTTGTTTGGAGAAAGAAAACAAAAAGGTAATTGTGCTTTTGGTTGGGTGAAGATAAGTCAATTTATATATTCTATATATAGTGCTCGGAGGGGTCAACCCTGTTGGACCAATTTAACTTGTGAGAGTGAAGTAAGACCATCCGCAATGGAAGGATCTCAATTTTTTAAGATCTGGTATCTATTAGGTACCACCTATATCGGGGAGAAATTTTTTTGGGGACATATAACACTCATGGTCTCACTTAAGACTTTCAATCTTAAGTGAGACCCGCACCTTTTTAATATTAAAAAATTAAAATATAATGATATAAAGTTATTGATAGTTGATTAGTTGGTTCTATTTAAGAAATTTGTGAGGGATGCTAGGTTGGAGGGATTGAGGGTTTATTAATTAGGTACTACTACTAAAAAATTATAAATGAATGATGTGAATACGTGAGACTCATTTAAGTACCAAAAAATGAGTGTCTTCATTGTCGATGCACCAAGGGGATGAGATGAATTTACTAGGTGACCGTGCCTTGCATCTACTAGCAATTTGGTATTTCCACCAGACACTTCCATGCATCTACTAGCAATTTAGCATTTCCACCAGACACTTCCAATAATAATGCCCTGAAGTCACATGCATAACTCAAAATGGCAGAAGTCAATTCTTAAACGTGTGCATGCTTTTTTATATCATTTTCTATTATGTGTAACCATTCGTTTTGGTTTGTGTTAATAATTTTCATTTGGTTCTGAAGGTTAGATAAAGAAGGGACAAAAATAAGTACTTGCATTTGGATACTGAAATCAACTATAAACTCGTTAAGAAACTTAAACAAAGTCATATGTTATAGTAACTAATCCTTTGTCTTGCTCGTTTTTATTTCAGCGTGATTTGATTGGATTGCTCAAAATATATATAATGGTATTCACACAAGAATGAATCAGAACCGATAAATAGAAAATTTTGTATTTATGTAATTATTAATGTTGTAAGCCTAACAACTCTTGCATATATTCACCTCATAGTGAATTTGATAGGTTTTGTAACTTCCTAGTCAGGAGTAAATTAGTATATTTGGAATTGAATTAAGGTCACCTATTAAGGGCCTAGTATAAGCTACATAATCAAAAGGTAGGGTATCACTATACAAACGGTCAATTGTCACGGCCACGTTACCATTTCAGCATCAACGTTGACACCATGATTCTTAAGATGGCTTGCTCTATTTATTTACATTTTTGCACCTTAAGTCATCACCATAACACATAGCTCAAATGCCCCTCATATCATATGTCTTAGGTTAACATCTCTTCTATATTAGTGTTGGTTTGGGATGTTGAAATGTGCTCTTCCTCGAAGTTTCATGTCCGTTTCTTTCTGATGCCGATTTGAATGAACCGAATTTCGTATCAATATATAAATATCTAAGTCTGTCAACTCCAATTAATGAACACTATACACATCAATGTTTGTCCTTGGTCGTGTTAAAGCATAGCTGCATGAAAACGAGGGAATTATTACTGCTAGTCCTACTACTACCAGTGCCAACAAGAAGAAAAGTGACACATCCCTGACTATCACGAAAGACAGCCAATCATATGTCTCGAGATCACATGTCTTTCTGTCGTCCCAAAACTTAAGTTTGTCAAAGACTACAACAGACAACATATTCTCTTTCAAAGTTTTAAAGCATTGCAAATTTGTTGTTACTAGTAGCATGAGTTATTATGACCCGTTTCCACAAATTTAGACCTCGTGATTTCTTTTTATCATCCACTTGGGCATCACAATTATGCTAAATAAGAAAATTATAGAAGTAAGAGGAGAGAAAATGGATTTTCCCCATCAAAACTTGCTGCAAAAATTAGTGGTCAATTGGGGAGTCTTTTTCATCTACCACACTTTCTAGTATCCATTCTTATGTCACGAGATTACTCTTCCCTTCACTCAAGTATGGACAAGACAAGCATGACAAATAAACAGTTATGCTACTAAAATTACATCCACATGGACCTCTATCGTAGATTCGTAATAATTGATTAAGAAAAATAATAATAATCTATCTATCATCATCCATCTATAATAACCTTTTCTTTCCCACCAATCTATAATAATTAATAACCTTACATTTAAATAACCTCAATTTTTTTTGGTACAGACCTCAAATTCAAATTTTACAAACATTAACTTTCCTAGATTGCCCGCATAATAATAATACAGATAATAATAATAATAATAATACGTGGTTTTATTTGCAATAAATAAGAAAATTAAGTGTTTGATATAGCTTAGCTGTCGTCCCTTTTTTCTTCTTCTTAATCTATGAAAGAGGGGTGATTTAGGGTCGGATTTGATCAGAAATTGCCCCTCCTGTTTGTTTTTTCTTTCTCTTTTAGTTAATAAGTGGTTACCACATATTTTCCGTTTTCCTTCATTTATTTTATTCTGTTTGTTTTGATTTTTCAACTTTGTGCCTTGTGTTTTTTATTTCCGGTCTTTGTGTGGTGTGTTTCTGATTTCTTATTTTAGTGTGGTGTTTATTTGATTCAAGTTGAAAGATTATCTTTGGTCAAGTGCAGATCCAATTAATGACTTTGGCGTCACGTTGCAGATTCGAAATCATGAGTATTAAAAAATAATCAATATTTAATTTAAATTATTATATAATGACAACTTTAAAGTTAACTATCATAAACAACTAAATTTGTTCTATCAGAAAATTATTCACAACTAAATTTAGTCGGACCTATTTATGACAAACTTACCCATAACAACTAAATTATTTTTTAAATTTAAATTCAAGTCTAAAGAATAATTTAAGGAACTACGAAACTAACTTTAAATTTTAGTCACTCATTTTCTAAACAATTTTTTCTAAGCAGTATAATTATTTCTAAATTCAATCCAAATTACATATTTATTTGTTATTGTGAAAACTAGTAATTGATTGTTTACCAAGTATGGATAATATTTAAGACTTCTTACATCGAGGAAGATTTTTATTACTTATTTTCAATTTTACTAATTTATAGATTTGTTGAATCAAAATGAGTTTTAGAACAACATTTCTAAGGTTTTGATGATAACAATGTATAAAAGAATAATGGCTTAATTGAACTTTTCATCCTCTAACTTATTTCTTGTTTTCATTTTGGTCTCATAACTCTAAATTTTTTCTGTTTGGTCCCTCAAATATACTTCCGTCAGTCAGTTTGATCCATGTCAGTTAATTTTAACCCAAAATGTATTAGGTGGACCAACATTGTAGATGGTCCACTGTAGACCTTATTAATTTTTTAATTTCAGCCCTTTGATTTTTTTTCCAAAAATACGACGGCTAGATTATGGAAGTCTATTGTATCTAACGGTGCATCACCAATATCTAATTTTTTTTTAACATTTCTTTATCTTCTCTCGCGATCTTCTTCATCTTCCCAGAATTCAACAACAACGACAACACACCAGCATCAAGCCCAACAACAACAACATATCTGAAAATTCTTCAATTCTTAACCCATTACAATTCTTCAAATTCTTAACCCATAATATATAAATTCAACATCAAAATTTATCATCATCATCACTAAACCACTACCAAAAACAACAACACCTAATATCATCATACCCATAAATCTTCAAACAAGACCAAACATACAAGTTTGGGAAGCATGCAGTGGGTGGATCTGGGTAGAATCACTTTTGAAAGACAGAATCGATTTACAAAGACAAGACCAAACATACAAGTTTGAGACTAGAATCACGTTGAGTTGCATAAACACGAGTTTGGGGTGCAGAAACGCGAAACCGAACATGGAGATTTTGATATGGAACTGGGTTTGGAAAATGGGGATTTTGAATGTGAAGATTTTGATATGGAACTGGGTTTGGAAATTGGGTTTTTGAATGTGAAGATTTTGATATGGAACTGGGTTTGGAAAGTCTTTGTTTTTTAGGGTATCCAAGGAGATGATTCGGGGTTGATTCGCTATGGAAGAAATGCAAAAACCTTAAAAAATTATTTGAAGCTTGTTGCCAAGGAATTGGTGATTCTTACTCTTCTTTTGTTCGATGATTGCAATTGTGTTCAACAAATCCATTCCAAAGTTTATAGGAGTGTGGTTGATGGTGTTCTGTTGTAGGAGTAATAATTTTTTTTCTTGAGAAAGTTGAATTATGAAGAAGTTTTTGTTGTGGTTGATTGAATTCTTAACAAGTTGAAGTTGTTATTGTTGTTTTTGGATTATCTCTTTTTTTGGAAAAAAAAACTGGGTTTATTTAAACTTTTTGATGAATGTATGAAGATGATGATGAAGATGATAAGGGAAGAAGATGAACAAATGTTAAAAAAATTAGATGTTGGTGATGCACCGTTAGATACAATAGACCTCCATAATCTAGTCGTCCCCTTTTTGGAAAAAAAATCAAAGGGTTGAAATTAAAAAAAATTAATAAGGTCTACGGTAGACCACTTACAATGTTGGTCCACCTAACACATTTGGGGTTAAAGTTAACTGTCATGGATCAAACTGACTGACGGAAGCATATTTGAGGGACCGAAAAGAAATTTTTTAGAGTTATGGGACGAAAATGAAAACAACAAATAAGTTAGGGGACCAAAAGATCAGTTAAGCCAAGAATAATTGGGCACTCTAATGTGTGTTCAAGTATGCAGAATCATATAATTATATCCAGACTCTGAATTCAACTTGTTGGTTCTGAAACACCAAGCTCTGAACACAATGGAACATATTTGGTACTCAAGAAGAAGCTCTGATGACTAAAACTATTATCTGAAGAAAGGTCAACAAAAGTGCATCAAGCCTTGAAGGCTCTGATGGAAGCAGACTCTAATGGACACGTCATTGATCAACACTCTGATGGACTCTGACCAACTTTGTCTTCTTCTGAAGAGACGTCGTTTTCAAAGTTTTGCAGTACTGTTTGTCTTCGTCTGACCACGTGAAGAAAGAAACAAAGCTTTTCAAAGGTAAAGAAAATGCAACATATTATTCCAAAAGAAACAAAGGAAACCTCTAGTATTATCGGAGTCATCCATTAGAGGCAAAGCTTTCAAATCTAATCAAAGCTTCTCAAGAAAGACTTATGCGCTGGCAATTTCTTCAACAACGACTCTTATCACTACAAGAAAAAAGGCATTCTGTGACTTTTAAAATGATGGATTGCGACTGTTAGAAGGGTCGCTGATGTCCCTTTGCGACTGTTCCCCAACAGGCGCAGAAATTGGGGTCGCAACTGGCTTTTGCGACAGTTCTAGGAACGGTCGCACCAACAGTCGCAGAGGCTATTGCGACCCCTAACAACTGTCGCAAAGTAGGCATTTTAATTAAATTTAAATGGGCTTGCGACCCCTCACAACAGTCGCAAGTGTTTAGTTTTTTTTAAAAAAATTAATAGGGCAATTTTTGTTGACAATTTTAAATAAATATATTAATTAATAAATACTTAAAATACATAAATATATAACTGAAAATATATAAATCTCATTCATATAATTCTTTCAAGAGTAACAATCAAAACAATATATAAAGTACATGGTTTATTCATCCAAAACTTTAAGCAAACTCACTAATCAACATACTCAAGACAATTTAGTCTATTCTAGATCTAATAGAAAAAAGGCTATGAAGGTTGAACTCGAGGCTATGAAGCGAGTTAGATCTTTTCACAACAGAAAAGATATTTCGTTAAGGGTCGGTAAAATCACCAGGACAAGATATTTCATCAAGTCTTTTAGAAAGTTCTGGCTTTGTATTAGATTATTCATCCAGAAGCATTGCAGCAGTGAATTCCATCAGTGCCCTATCCCAATCCTTAAAAATGAATGAGCATGTTATCATTCATGAATATGTGAAGCATTTATGGCATAGAATAGTTAGGAACATGATCATACAGAATGTTATGTTCATAATAGTCCTTATGTCATATAAGGATGCATTGATACATATGGGCACTTAGACAATTAGGAAGTGAGACTAGTAGTAAATAATATAGGAAATTTAAGATACAAATACATCCAACAATATGTTAATAATATAGAACATATGTATAAATAGTGTTGCATGAAATTTAAGATACAAGACAATAGACATAGGAAACATGTTATTGGACAACCTAAGCCATCATGTTACAGGCTAGTAAATTACACGTCGACTTATAACAGGTACACACAAGGTAACTAGGAATTCATGCTCATAAGGGGAGTCACATAGTCATTACATAGTTGGATCTTTTAAAAAATTCATTACTAACTTGGATCTTTTCAAGAATTCAAACATGACTTAAGCGCAAGTTATGATGCACGAGACACATTCCATGATGCCATGGAGTACACATTTAGATGTTGTGTACTATCCTAAGGATCAAATTGAGTATTTACTCGAACTAAGATACACCAAGACTGCATTACTATCCTTTTGCATTTCACATTTACACCAATGAATCACAAAACTACAGAAAGGAACATGGGAAGATAATACCATAACATAATTTGTCCAGAAATATGGCACAAACCTTTATTAAATGACCAACCAGTTAATTGGAATTTAAAGATCCACTTCACAATAAAGTGGTTTACATAATCTGATATGCAAGAGCAGAGATGTCCATACCTGGAGATTAACTACAAGGATAAATGGCAGCTTTTTACCAGCTTCACTCTGCAATTCAGAATATTATGGTGAGTAATAATAATTTCAACTGCATGAGCCTTAAGCCTATATCACACATAATAAACAAAATCTGTTATAATGGAAGGAAAATATTAAACATGACAAGCATTGAACAAATTTATGTGATTCTCATTTAACAAAAAACCCTTGCTCCAACAATGAAGTTAAATTACACAAATAATATATCTTACGATTAATTTTTGTACGTCGATAGCCTACTCTCAGCGGCTTTTTCTTATGTATTGCTGGAAATTGCAAGATAGCTGCATCAATTAAACATATCGAGTACGTCAGTCTAAATCAATCTAGTCAATACAATATACATTCCAGGAATCTAGTCAAACAAGGTTTCTTCTTCTGAACCATTAAGTCACACCATAACAATTGATCAAACTAATGAGCGGCTAAGGTTAAAGTTGACCTAAAACAAAACAGTTTTAACTTGCTTACCCCAGCACAATACCTTATGAAAAAAATGAATATCATGGATTAAAATTTAGAACAGTATCTCACCTTTTCAGAGACAAGTGTACATGATGAAAAGGAATGCTATTAAATCAACCAAAGATAGCAAACTTCAATTAGGTAAAGATGCTTCGTAAAACAAAGAAAAGGTGTTAATTGCTATTCTATAAGGTTTCTAAAAAAAACAGTGCTGAGTTGCATAAATATAGGTCAACTAAAAGTTTAAATTTAAAAGCTAAATTTAGTGTATTGAATTGTAGGTCAGCCAACTACCATGAAGTATTCAATCAGAAACACCTGAACCTCTCAGGAAAAGAAAGATTGCGCTGAGCGGAAATAATTTCTGTTCAAAACAGTACAAACTCTCGCCGCATTATGCTGATGCAATTCTGCCTCTCAGCCATGTATATACTAAACCATCATGAAGAGAAAGAATTTGCTAAAGAAAATAGTGCAGAACATAGGTATTTTGAATCCGCAAATTTAATAGACAACGTTAGCCGAAAATGCATACAATCTTAAACGAAAACAGTTTTTGTTCAGCTTTAAACCAACTATGAATGAGTGCAGATGCAACATCTATCATTTTTAACTTTTATGTTTTTGGAAAGTTTAAATATAACTATTTAGAATATCTCTCTTGGTTAAGTTATTGAAGGACTTTCAAGCTGTTTTCTTTAGTCATTGGTTCAATGTCAAATAAGCACAAATACACCCAAAAAAAATACCTTTAGAGTAAGCCTTTTACTTGAAAAGCAACAAAATATAATATCAGCAACTTTAATTAAAGAGTTTTGTAAGTCTTCACAACCCTTGGACTTGAAGCTTGATTGACTTATTCAAAAGAGATATCCTTTTACATCAAATGCAAAAAGTTTTTCGTTTAAATTTGCTCCAATAGAAAGGTGCCCAAGTAGCATGACTAATTAACCCTGCACATGAGAAGGAGAAACACATGAAGTATACCAAGAAGTTAATTGAGTTCTTCTTATGGTCAGGAACTAAATCATGATTGGCATACATCTTCTTTGCATTGCTACTTTAGTAAGAATTCACATATATCATATTCCATTGTATAGTATTGAAATCATATTCCACCTAAAACGCATACCAAGTGTATGTAATCATCTTTGAAAATAATTTCAAACAATCAATAGAAAATGAATATTGTTTTTTTTTTACAAAAAAAAAACAATTTTTCTAAGTGCAGATAAATTTATCTTAGAATTGATGGTTCAAAATAGAACACATGACCATGTAAAAAGATAGGAGGGCTAGACTAGCAGACTATTACCTTTTGCAACTCCATTAATTGTGTTAGCGATCTTGCATTCTCTACACCCATAGAATTGAGAGTTCCAACTGCTAATTGTGTCTCATCGACAATCAAATGTGAACCTTCAGCTAGTGCAAGACTCCAGTTTCTAATCTGGAGCATTGACAATAAAACTTTTGTAAATATATTTGTATGCTAGTAAGAAAACAACATTCAGAAAGATTATCAAATATGATCACTTACCTATTTGTATACTAGTAAAATTTACCTAAAACTTTGAAGAGCATCTACCTTGGCTTTCATTGTCCTCCTAAAGTTCTAGTTCAGATAACTCAAAAATGTCATTCAACTTCAGTTAAGACTCGGGTGTTTCATATATCTAGCATGGTACAAAGAAAAATGAGGCAATAGATTTGATATAATAACTCCATGAAATTAATAACAAGTTAGCGTGATGTCATTAAAATATATTTTATACGATTCTAAAACCTGAAAAGACTAAATCTTACCTTCACAATACAACTGGACGAGTTACCATTGAGATCAAATTTGACATTCCTAAACAAAATTCAGCAAGAAGTTTGGTTAAATCGATGCTAAAAGCCTAACTCATAAGTATCATTGCATGGATTGCTAACAAATCTGCAACCACCTTATTCAACTATTATAATCTAACACATCTCTAACTATAATAACCATTGAAGTGCATTTCATTAATAAAATAATAATAAGAACAGCAACAACAACACTAGACAACCTCTGTTATCATCATTATTATAACAAGAAAAAAAATGAATGCAATTAAAAATTGAGGTTCTCCTACAACTTACTTGAAGTGAAAATTGTAGTTATCGACAATGCTAAGCAAAACTAAAGGGTGAGATACAACTTTCTCTACCCCTCTCCATTATCAGTTTATCTTGTAAAACTAAAGCAAATCAGAGTGAAAAAACATAATCAATTTTTCTTGTCTAACTCAATTAAAAAAACCCCACATGGATGATTGTTTACTGATTCACAGGGTGCTGCTTCTTAGCATTGATTCCATTTAAGGAGTACATCACAGTTTATGCTACTCTAATGGCTACCAAAAACCATAAATTTAGCATGATTTGAGAGGAATAAAAAAAGGAGACTTACAACTAGCAGCATACCCTGTCATAGTCAAAAAACCAAGCGGTGCCAACAATAAAATTTAGCAAAAATCCAATAAATATTTAAAAACCGTGAAACATGTAATCACCAAAGATATAAACAATAAGCCATTAAAGCAGAACCATCGCTCGCAATCAAAAAAATTCAATAGGTTATGAATCTAAAAATTAAACAAAATTTCCCCAAACAAACAAAAAAAAGTGCCTACCTCTGATGAGTTTCTAGGTTATATGGCTCAACAAGCTCATAAATAATGAAAGATTGGAGATGATGGTTTTAGAGTTTCAACAAGATCTTGGACTCAATCGATAGTTTATGAGTTTTAGGGTTTCAACGAGTGCATGAATGACGTGGGTTGAGTGAAGACGACTGTGAAGGAGGTTTCAATTTCAGCGAGTTCCAGAGTGTCGGTTCGTCTCGAACAACAACAGTGAGGAGGGATTAGGGCAATGGATTCGATTTCATGAGTAGAGAAGGGAAAGAGATTTAGGGATTTGATTTCTCTATAGATTCTGAAATTAGCAACAAAGTGATTAGGGGTTCTGAAAGAGTAGAAAAGGGGTTTGATTTCATGAGCGGAGAAGAAGTAAGGATTCCATTTCAAAGTGATAAGCTTCGATTGAGTTTGAGAGTGAGATTGAGGGTAAGTATGGTGGAGTTTGAGAGTGAGATTGAGGAATAAAATTGAGTTTTAGGTTTTGAAGTTGTGGGAGGGAGAGTGAATTAAGAAAGAGGGAGTGACAGATATTTGGGCCAAAAGCTTTAACGTGAAAACGCGCTTGGAAAAAAAGCAAAAAACAAAAATCTGCAACCGTTGAGCCTACCAGTCGCAAAAAGCCAAAAAACATGCGACCGTTGAGCCTATCAGTCGCAAAAAGCCAAAAAACCTGCGACTGTTAAACATACTAGTCGCAGTAACTGTTGCAAAAGTGTATTTTGCGAAGGTTTTGAGACAAGGGTCGCAAAGCAAGTGTCAAAACTCTGATAAATTATATAGCGCACAAACACTTAGAAAATTCTTATAAATTTTCTATGTTAAGATTTCTTAAGTGTTGAGAAGTCTATTGAATTTTAAGTTAGTTTACCACTCTTTGGGTCTTAAGTGTAAACATAAAACAATTTTAGTTGTAAACTCTGATTTTAAGAAGTTGTCTAGAAGAGGCAAGAAATCGTAGGCTTGTGTGTCTAAGTAATTGTAATATTGTGTAATTATAATGGAAAATCCGTTGGAACTGCAAGGGGACTAGACTAGCCTCGGATTATGAGGTGAACTAGGATAATTGATTGTGTTGCTCTCTCTTCTCTTCTTTGTTTATCTTTACTTGCTCTGTTTTGTTTTATAACTTAGAAAAAGATTTTCGTAAAAATACAACATATTTCAACACCCCTGCTATGTTTTTCTCACCTTCAAAATTTTGTTAATTTAGTTTTGGAATTTATGTTTGTTAACTTTGCATTCTTTTTCCCTTCATCAAAGTTCTATCTCATTGAATTTTTCGTAGTAAGATTTTTAATGTAGCATAAATTTTTATGAGTAAACCACCAAATTGGTCTCTGTCTTTGTAAGTCATTCTAAAATTAGTCCCTGACTCTATTAATATTTCAAAATAGTTCATGTCTTTGTCAAAAGTTTCTCAATTAGATCATTGTCTCTATGTTTTTGTCACATGACAAGACACTTAATTGAGAAACTTTTGACAAAGACTATTTTGAAATATTATCAAAAGTTTCTCAATTAAATCTCTGTCTCTATGTTTTTGTCACATGAGGAGAGACTTAATTGAGAAACTTTTGAAAAAGACGATGACTATTTTGAAATATTAATAGAGTCAAGGACTAATTTGAGAGTGACTTACAAAAATAGGACCATTTGGCGGTTTACTCAAATTTTTATACATCTTGTGTGGCCTTGGGAATTGAATTAGTCCCCCCATAAATTTGTATTTTTATTACTTTTTATTTATAAATTTTTTTAGAGTGAGGGCGAATGAAAGGTGTTAGTTATGAGGTGCAAACATAATTGGTATGTCATTGCTATCACATGATGCCTTAACACTCTATTGCTTTATAAAAGAAAAATAAAATAAAAAAGTGAATGGTGGCATATACATGCGATTTTTTTTTTCCGAACCTAAAGCTAAAAAAATTTCCAAATCTGACCCCCTGTGAAAAAATTTTACCAAAATGACCCACTTTTATTTTTGTGAGTTTTTTTTGTCTTTTATTGCCATTACCGCCGTTTGGTTTGGCGGTAATGGCAGGTGGTGCAGAGCAACAGTGCACGTAGCAGGGGGGTGCAGAACAACAAACTTTTTTTTTTCCCATTACCGCCAAACCAAACGGCGGTAATAGGCCTTTTATTATTATTTTGTTCGTTTTTACTTTTCCACCTCCTTTAATACACCCTACACATTCATTCAAATTCACAATAATTTTTTCATACATTAGTATTGTGGTTTATAATAAATTTATTAATAAAATAATAATAATAAATAAAAGAAAATATTTTTGATACTAATAATAAAAAATAATTTATTAATTTAAAACAAAATAATTACATCATTAAGACCATACCACTTTTTTCTTCTAAACCAATTACCCCAATGTAAATCATGACTTCCCGTAGCACAAAATTTATTTTTTTGAGTTTGTACGCGTCGTTGGGGTAGCTGTTGGTCTTCCTCTTCCACTTCATGATCGTTTATTTCAGCTTCATTTGTTTCCAAATTCGCCTCATTTTGCACTTGTGGGACAAAGCTTGTCCAAATTTCATTAACAAAATCATCGTTGTTAAACCCTGCAGCCAGTGCTTCTATGGTATTGGTTTGTGGTTGTGGCCATTGTGGGGTGTAGTTTGTTTGTGGATAGTTTACAATGTTTGGAGGGGTTGGTAGGTTGAAAGAGGAGTATTGTGATTGGTCTGGGTAACTGTTGTGGGGTGTGTTTTGAGTTGGATTAAAGTCATCGATTGAATAGTTTGATGTTCGGGAGCTTTCTCCATGTTGACTCTATTGGGAGTAGCTTGGATATGATATTGAGGAGTTTTATGAAAACTAGTTTGTGGGTTTTGGTGGGGATTGGTAGGTCTGGTTGTAGTTGTAGTCGGTGGATGGGTTGAAGCTTGGGTCAAAGTAAGTGGGTGGAGGTGTATTGAATTGGCTAAAGGGTGGAGGTGTATTTGACCAGATGTTTGCATCTGGCATAAGATAGGGGTCTGGTGATGTATGATAGATTGCTGGTGTCGCGCCGCTAAAATACGCTCGAGCGTACTAACGCTCGGAATAACTACGGAGTCGCCACCAAAGTTTTATTTTTAAAGGGAAACGTTGATAAAACCCTTGACGATTTGGAAAAAATGGTCATCGCAACCATTAACGGGTTCGGGAGTCGATTATGCAAGGGAAATGTATTAGCACCCCTTGCATCCGTTGTACCCAACGGGAACCTCCTAATTAGTTTAGGTTTAAAAGGTGTTTTGAGGGTTTCTTGCAGCATTTTAACATTTTAAGAAAAGGAGGAAAGGGGAAAAAAGTTTTTTTTTTTTATATTAGTGTGCTTGACAAGAGTTTGATCATGCTCCTACGTATCTCCTGGTGCGATGGTGAATTCAAAGCTACGTAGTTCTTTGTAGAAAATATTTGTTTGTTGGTTGATTTTAAAGAACGATGTTTTTGATCGTATTCTAGCGGTTAAATGTAGCTTGTATGCTCGCGCGTGGGAGACTTAAGCGTTTGTTTGTATCGCGTTAGAATTGATAAAACATTTTCCGTTTGTGAAAAGAGATTTAATTTTTATTTGACCGCGGGGGGCCAAAAATTAGTTTGGTGTGTTGAATTTGTTTTTTATGTTTTTGTATTTTGAAAAATAGAATGACGATTGTCCGAACAACGAGACATATGTCAAGTGCTCGTGCAACCGGGGAATGGAAAGACATACGTCGGACCACTCCTTTTTCATTCAAGTTTGTTATCAAAAATTAATATATTTTTTGTATTTTTGAGAAGGAATGACGATTGTCCGAACAACGAGACATACATCAAGTGCCCATGCAACTGGGGAATGGAAGGACATACGTCGGACCAATCCTTTTTCATTCAAGTTTATTATCAATAATTAATGATAAACTACAATTAAAAGCAATAACACTTGTAATATTTTTTATCTTTGAATCAACTAAAATGAGTAACAGCCCATTCAGAATCAGTTCGACTCAGACTCAGAACCTTCGGACTCAGGACCTCAGACTCTGGATCTCAAACTCTGAATCTCAGACTCTGAACCTTCAGACTCAGAACTTTCGGACTCAGAACCTCAGACTCTGAAACTTCAGACTCTGAACCTCAGACTCTGAACCTTCAGACTCTGAACCTCAGACCCAGAACCTTTAGACTCAGAACTTCAGACTCTGAACCTTCAGACTCAGAACCTCAGACTCTGAACCTTCAGAACCTTTGGACTCAGAAACTTCAGACTCTGAACCTCAGACTTCAGAAGCTGACTTCAGAAGCTCACTTCAGAAGCTGACTTTAGAAGCTCACTTCAGAAGCTGACTTCAGAAGCTCACTTCAGAAGGTCACTTCAGAAGCTCACTTCAGAAGGTCACTTCAGAAGCTCACTTCAGACTCTGATTTTAGAACCTCAGACTCAGACTCTTCAGACTCAGAACCTCAGGGGTAAAATGTTAAAAACAGTAGGAAGAAAAATCAATTATGTTTTTGGTGATTGTTATAATCTTCGTGATTTTTTTGGGTTTTTGGATGATTTTTTTTGTGCAAAAATGAGTTAAGATGACTAAAAATGAAGAGTATCAAAAATGCAGAAAAATATGCAGCAATAGCAGAACACAGTTTCTATGATTTTTTCTCAACTTCTCAGTTCGATTTCTCACTCAGTACTGAACCAAAAACGAAAATAAAAACATTATGGTAAAGCTTGCCATGAGTACTACATCCTATTAGTCTTAGATCTACCAAAAGGTGTCATAAAACTAACTATATTTCGGCCTTAAGTCATGCTCATGAACTTATGGTGAAAAATGCATTATTTATGAAGAAAACTACAAACACTTAAACAAAATGCGAAAAATTAAATAAAAAAAAGGTCAAAGATCTTACAAACTCCTAGCCAAAGCTTCAGATGAACAAAAAATGTGAGGATTTTTGAGTGGTTGTGGTTTTTGTTGGAGGTAGAAGTGAAGAAAGTGAATAGTAGCAAAAGTGGTATTTTTGCTACTAATCTCCTCTCTTTGTGTGATGTTTTTTTGTGTGATTGGTTGTTGTTTCTGTGATTTTATTCTGATGATCTCTCCCCCTTTCCTCTGATTTTCGTCCCCCTTATATAGACATTGTTGGAGTTCTTTTGTAATCATGAGATTAATTGAAGGTTGGATTTTGGCCAAAACTTTGGTTAAAATAGCTTGAAAATGGGAGGAAGTGACCTTGCCTCTGATTTTGGTGAAGATTTGGGTCTGTTTTTGGACAAAGGATGATGAAAGAAAACAGGGGCGCTGCAGTCTGCAGTGAACAGTGACTTTTTTTTAAACATAAAAAATAATAATAATAATAATAATAATAATAAGAAAAATAAAGCTTGTCATGAATACTACATCCTAGTGGTCTTAGATATACCAAAAGATGTCCTAGAACTAGTTATATTTTGGCCTCAAGTCATGCTCATGAACTTATGGTGAAAAATGCATTTTTTATGAAAAAACTACATATTCTTTAACCAGATGCGAAAACTGAGATGAAAAGGTTCAAGATACTTACAAACTCCTAGCCAAAGCTTCAAATGCACAAAAAATGAAAGGGCCTTTTGGGTGGTTATGTTTTTTTTAAGGTGGATGGGATGGAGAAGATGAACAGTAACAAAATGGTGTTTTGCTACTATTTCCTCTCTGTGTGATGTTTTTTTGTGGTTTAGTTGCTGTTTTGATTCTGTTTGATTTGTTGTGGTGGTTTGTAAAGAAAAAACAAGAAAACAGAGCTTCTTTCTTTTTAGAGGTTTTGTTATGATTTTTGCTGTTTTTTGGTTTTCTGATTCTGCTTCAAAAATATCTATTTCTTCTCTGATTTTTGTGTTGTTTTTATAGGCAATTTTGTGATCATTTGTAATCATGAAAATCCCTTGAAAGCTGGGCTTTTTTGTGTGCTTTGGCAAAAACTTTGGTTAACATTTATGGAGGAAGTGACCATTGTGATTTCTGTGAAGATTTTGTGGCTAGTTGGGGCTGAGTTTGATAGAAGTTGATGGAAGAAAAACGGAAAGGAGGGGCGCTGCCCTGACAGAGGTTGGGAGAAAACAGGGAAGAAGGGCGCTGGACACAGGGGCAGCAGCTTGCAGCCTTCTTTGACTTGTTTTGACAGAAAAAATGGGAACAAATGGCAAGGAAGGGATGCTGGAAACAGGGGCAGCAGCTTGCAGCCTTCATTGACCTTGTTTTGATAGAAAAAATGGAAAAAAATGGCAAGGAAGGGATGCTGGAAACAGGGGCAGCAGCTTGCAGCCTTCCTTGACCTTGTTTTTTCTCTTTGTGTATATATTTTTTTTGAGAAAAACAAAACATAATAATAATAATAAAAAAGAAAGATAAATAAATAAAAATAAAACCCTTTTTTTATTTTTAAAGAAGAAAATGAAAATTGATTTTTTTTTTGTCATGATGATTTTTTTTTGTCTTTTTTTTTTTTAAAAAAGACTTGGACAAAATTACGGTACAACAGTTCCTGTGTTGGAACATTACGTTCAGCATCAGGACTTTACTGCGCCAGAATTTCATTCTTGACCAACCCCAGGCATGTAAGAGTATTGTGCACCCAGACACGTCACTAACGTCACATATTGCGGCGTCACACATAGCTCTGTAAAGCGTGGTCAAACAAGCAGAACCCCAACTGTACTGTCCAATCTCCTGAGGTGATTTATTCAACAATGGCAACCATTTCAAATGTACAAGGTTGCCAGTATAATTAGGCATTAAACGAGTGTCTATCAAGTATAAGACATATGCTCTAAACATATGTTGAATTGTGGGGGGATCTTCTATACCATTACCTATAATATAATCTTCTAGCCAATTTAATTTTATATTTTTACTATCACGCCTAACTTTATTTGGCATACTTCCTGAAGTAGGTTCAACAAAGTCCCATGATACTATTGTTGGTCCGGTAACTGGTTCACCGTTAACCTTTAAACCAAGGAGCTAGCATATGAACGTCTTCCAACGTTATTGTACACTCGCCTGACGGAAAAAGGAATGTGTCTATGGCCTCCATCTGTCTAATAACACGGTTATTAGACGATTATCGACCCTGTATTTGTTAAGCTGAGTAACCTCCCATAAATCAGCTACCTTTAAACTATCTACAATGTTTGTGTGCACAGAGAAATCCACTAGATGATAGCGATTCCGAATATAATGTTGTTCCTCGTTTTACAAAAAAAAATTAACGAATGATTAATCATCAAATTTTGTGAGTTTTAATCATACTAAAAAAATAAAATTAACGAATAATTAATTAACGAAATTACTTGAGGGTTGCTGAATAAATTAACGAATAATTAAAGTAAATTAAGTGAATAAATTAACGAACTTAACGAAAAAAAATTAACGAATAAAATTAATAAAATAAACTTACATTTAGTGTTTCTGAAACATGACGGGATCTATGTTTGTCGTCTAGATGAATGAAGTGTTCCATTTTGAATATATTTAACACAACTAGCACTTATAAAAAAATAAAGGAGAGAATGCGGCAAGGTTTTGTGAAGTATTGTGTGCATGAGTGTGGTTTTTATAGTGGAAAATTTGACTACTGAAATGTGCCTTCAACAGCTAACCTCTTGTATTGTCCAATCAAAGATATTGTATGCATTCAACATTGTACCGTCCATTTCAATATGCACCGTCCATCCTTCTGCTTCCATTCTGCAAAGCCTTGCGTGTCAATGTAGCGCGTGGACATGATTGATTACCGCCAAATGGTATGGCGGTAATGAGCCAACCATTTGCATGCTGACACACGTCAGATTGCTTGCATGGCTTTTGTTCACACTTCAATCTACACCATCCATCATTCTTTTCGCTTTGTCTTTTGCCTGCACTGTTACTGTAGCACCTGACCAAAATTAATTCATTACCGCCAAACCATTTGGCTGTAATGAACCAGCCAATTGTCACACTCCACGTGGCATATTGGTTTGTCTATAAATGTTTCTCTTCTTAAAATTTATAACATGCAAATTGTTTTAACACACATAACACAGATAAAACAACTATGGCACCCACACCAGAGAATGTATTTTTCATTGTTCATTACAATGGAAAAGTTTCAAGAAACCAGTTTGGTTCATTTTTTGAAAGTGAACGAAGAAAATGCTATAACACAAGTGTCAAAAGCACATTTGCACACTTGAAAAAAGAATAGAGCAAAAGTTACACTTAACTGATTCTCAGGTGATATCTAAGATTATTTACCGAGCACCACAGAGCTTTGTTGCAAGTCATGTTCAGTAAAACTACGCAGAAATATGTTATAACGCTGACATTGCATATATGTTTAACACTCATAAAATGTTTAAGGCCATCAGTGCAATTGAGTTATCAGTTACGATAGAAAATGAGGAGATTCCACAACCTCGTCAAACACCACAACCCCGTCAAATACCACAACACACTCAAACACCGTATGAATATGAACCGTCACAAAATCAATATGATTATGAACCATCGTCTTCACAACATTTCCCGTACACCCAAACTTACTCACAAACCCAATATGAATATGAACCATCTTCATCATAACCCTTGTCGTACACACAACCATTCTCACAGACGCAATGTGAATATGAACCGTCGTCTTCACAAGCACCACTTCAAACGCAACCACAACCACAATCACAAACACAACTACTAGATATTTTCCGTCATCAATTTCAAGACATTTCAGATAACATTCAAGAAGAATAATTTAGTAGTGAAAGTGACGTAGGCGAATCACTTCAGCATGAGGAAGACGAAGGAGACGAACAAAACGACGAACATGAAGACATCTGGGGCCACATTTTGTTTGGTGCACAAGCACATCCACCGCAAGAGGCAGTACCGAAAATTAGTCGTGTGTGTTCGTGCTTGTATGACTGTCGTGCCATAAAGCATTTTCCATTAATAAATATGACACATCACGTATTTTTAAACACAATAAATGACGTGGCAATACATCATTGGATGCGTTTGTAAAATATCTTTACATTGTTGTTGCATACTAATTATTAAGAAATGACTTACTAAATGGTGTCTTATAACAAGTTACAACAACAAACAAAGAAATAAAGATTATCAAAGTATAAATAAATTTAGGAATTTCAGCCATATTATCGACCTTTGCATGTAATAATTTGAAATTGTTTGATCACTTTATATATAAAAATTATATAGTTTGTTAAATAAAATTAAATGGTATGTAGCACTTTGGTGATGCAAGAAGCCAATAATAAAATTAAAATGTTTGTTAAATGCCTCAAAGATATATCAAATTGTCATATTCACTCTTAAACTCACCGAGTCGATCATTAAACCTTATTAAAGAATTCGCATAAAAGTCTTGGTGATGACCACATATCATTGTTTATTAGTATATATAACTACATTATTATTTTTTTATTTCTCTTTAGCATTGCATGGAAGACAAGGGAAAAACTCATACTTTTCTAAATATATCTCACCTTAACTTAAGTCACGTTACAACTTTGAAAGACTTCTAAAGTGTGTAAATAGTATAATCTTGAATGTATGTTTAGAATTGTTTCAAGGTCATAGCAAGGTGCATTCACATGATGACTAGAGTGGAAAAATGGCGTGAACAGCCCCACTGACTTTAGAAGGTACATACGTGTATCTTGGAAAAGAGTATGCTTGAAAGCATGAACTATCCTCTCTAAGATTGTCCCGCTTGCATGGAAGTGGTAAGTTAGTCGAGTCTAGAAGTGGAATAAATAATGATCTAAGCAACCTATTCGAAAATGTATGTTCTCTAAAAAATATGCAAATTTATAATTCAAATTCTTTTTGTTACTTGAGGATAAGCAACAGTTTCAGTTTGGGGTAGTAATGACAAGTCATCTTATGTTATTTTTAGCATATTTTTTTAGTCATTTTAGTCATGATTTAACCCAAATAAGAGGAGTTTAGATCATTTGTTTATGGTTTAAAGGACATTTTGTTATGTTTTCATATCGAATCATGTAATTCTAGTTCTTCCCAATACCAAGCAATTCTTAGGTATTTTTGATGTATTTCATTGAAAATCATGTAATTCAGCCAAGTAAGACGCCTCATGAAGAATTGGGAAGCCATGGAATGATGCTTCAAGAGGCCTATGAAGATATTACAAGTTGAGGAAATTCTATCTCAAGTCCCAAGACAAGTTTAAAGGAAGAAAACAGTGAAAAAGATGAAGAAAAAGGAAAAATGCATTGAAAGAAAGTGTTATGCGCCTCGAGTGTGCTGCCACGTATCCTGGGTGTGCAAAACTGTGTTGAAAAGCACTACTTTAAGGCACATGTGCGAGGAGCGTGCAATTTTGGGAAATAACAACGTTTTGTTGTTTTTCCCATACAGGTCGGGGAAAAAAAGCCTAGTTTGTCAACCATACCTACTCAGAAATCAGCCTATAAATACAAGAGAAGGGCGTGCATTAGGAGCATCAGGGGAGGAGTCTCTCCTCAACTTTTGTCCTTATAGTATGTTTTATTTCTTTTGTAATTTGTTTTTAGTTGCCATGAGTAACTTTATCCTAATTGGGTAGGATTCCAAGACAAACCTCTATTTGTTAGTTGGATCAATTTAATTCAAGACTCTTATTCAATTATGTTTTGAGATTTATTTAATTTTATATGCAAAGATGTTAATGCTTCTACGAATTCTAGGGAGTGTGACATACCTAGAGGCTCTTAACTGAACATAGAAACATGGGTTGTAGAAGATATTTTTGGTCAACTTTTTCGAACGTTGCATTATAAACATTATTTTATCCCCTTGGTAAGATAGGGTTAGACCTATCCATTTAATCTACTAAGGATCATTCATGATATTTGATGTACTTCTAAGATTCATAGACGTGAGTGGATCTTTTAGATGAAAATTTAGGAGTATCAACTCTATTTATGTTTTAATTACCTCTGAGAGAGTAAGACCTCACTTTAATAACCTTTCGAAGGCATACAAACCCTGTAGGATTGATGATCATATACATTATAATTGCATGTATAACCTTATTGTGATCAGTAGGTGCAACTTGACAGCTGGAGGGACATAAAAATCCCATGAACTCATCACTTAAATAGAACTCTTATCTCATAATTGATAATTGCTGGTCTTTAATCCAACACAAAACACTATGAGTATTTTTGAGGTGGAAAGACTGAGTGCAAGTATACACTGTCCAAGTTATATTATAACAAAAAAAAAATTGATGCCACATGGACTGTGGAGCTATATCTTCATATAGCTTTTCAGCAGAAAACTTGTTTGCAAGAAAATAAAATAAATCATTTTAGGCTTAATTGGTCCATTGGTCCCCCAATTAATTTCCAGTTTTCATTTTAGTCTCATATCTCGTAAAATCAACATTTTGGTCCCTCTTCTTTCTCTCCGTTATTCAAAAAGTCCTTGGTTGTTAACTTTAACCACAAATGTCTATGGTGGACCAACCTTAAGAGTGGTCCACAATAGATCCTATTAATTATTTTAATTTAAACCATTTGATCTTTTTTTTTTTAAAAAAAAGGCTACCATTGGATTATGAAGGTCTACTTTATCTTCCACTGATCCAACACCAACTAATTATATTTCCCTTTCGTTGTCTTCTCCCTTCCTTTTCTTCATAATATTCAACATCACATTCATCACTCACTCATAAACAACCCAGATTTTTTCTCTTCCAGAAACAATAAACAAACATTGTCCCTACCACAATTCATCACATAAAAAAAATCTTGTTTTCTCATTCCTCACATTATTCTCTTCTCCTTCATCACGTTCTTCTCTTCTCCTTCACCATTTCCTCATTCTTACTCCATTTTTGCATTTTTCTTTTGTTCTCTCATAATCAAACAATACAAAGCCCAAAACACACACGACTTCAATTTCTTTTTACTCTAAATCCCAATCTGAAACCCTAATTTTGATCAAAAAAATCTTCACTTCACAACCAATATCATCTTCACTCTCTCTCATTTCATTTCTCAGAACTCAAACATAAGAAACACAACTTAACAAAAAACGACACCGTTTCAACAATGCTTCGTCTCACAAAGCTAAAACCACCGTCACTGTCGTCATCTTCACTGCACCAACTCCTCCAACGCTGCTCCGTCAGCCGCATCGCAAAAGGAAAGGGAAAAGCAGGACAATGCATGAACGCCCCAACACCTCTGTTTACCGGTGTTTTTGGTAAATGACGAGTCTAGTTTTGTTTATTACAAGCAGGATCAAACTAGAAATCCTAGAACATGTTGTGCATTATTATTTCAAGAAAAGTATGAATGTTCATCATCTTTAATGAGTTTGCTTACTAAAAGATGAAGAAAATTGTTTTTACATGAAGATAACTGCCTGATTTCGACAGAAACCAACACTTGATTATTTAAAAGTTGTTAAAATGAACAGAAAGAAAAGCTTGAAGTTTTAAGAACATAAAACTTAAAGAAATGTAAATTGCATTGCATTGAATGTAAAGAGTGGTTCACAAGATCATGTTACATACATTCTGTTACTCTTTTCTCTAGATGTCAGTACTTCGAGTGTATAGAACTTTTGATAATGATTTGTGACCTATTTTTCCTATGAAAAACTACTATATATACATAGAAAAATAACTAGAAACCTAATGGCCAGAAACTATATTATTTCGACAGCTTCAGTATGATTTCCACGTGTTTGAACCTTCAAATTTGTCCCTTCAAAGAAAAATAAAAAGTCCTTAAGAAGCTTTCTGGTCGAAATCCTTTCCTCTCTCTCAAAATCCATTTTAGTAGAACTCCATAGGCTTTCTTTTGGACTTAGGAAAATCTTGCAGTCTTGGACTTGGAGAACTTGCATCTTGAACCCTTTCCCAGTCGAAATTTGAGACTGTTGAACTAGACTTGTCAAAATCATTATGCCTTTGTCTTGAACTTAGAGAATCTTGCAACTCTGGATACCATCTTATTTGTCGAAAAGCTTATGCTTCATCATGCACTTATAGAATTTTATGGCTTCATAACCATTTCTCCTGTTGAAATACACAATTGAAAATACATGCTAACACTAGTCGAAGTTAACAAACACTTGTCGAAAATCTTCTCATAACTCCTGTAAAAATACTTGTACTTCCACTTGTACTTAGAGAATTTTGTGGTATTCATAACCATATTGTCTGTCGAAATGCATGTTCAAAAATCCAGGCTAACAAATTGCCCCCCAAAAATGTCATTTTCGACTGAAAAATGAGGGAGAAGACTTCAAAATTTTTGAAAAATTTTTTAAAACTGATATTTTTGAAAAATTTCGACTGAAAAATGATATTTTTGAAAACTTCAAAATTTTCATAATCTGAATCATTTTCACCATCTGCCTCCCCAAGTTTTGGCATTGACAATTGTGTCAAAGAAAAATTTGTCGAGACTTCTAATGATCAAGCACGCAGGTAAGAGACTTACAATGCTCTAAGGGCAACTCTAAGAGACTTCTATGCTTAATCACAACAGAATGAGACTTCTGGTGCTCAAGCTTTGCAAGCAAGAGACTTCTATTTGTTTACAGCAAATATAAACAAATTTGTTCTTCCACCGGATATACAAATGTTGGTGTAAACTGAACAATCTATGAACAAAATCTTTACACTTTTAGGATTTCTAAAATACAAAAGTTGAAACGAAAATCCTAAGTGTTTTTGAGCTATTTGATTTGGCAGCATAATGGCATAGTTAAAATAGCAGAATCTTGTTAATCTTCTTCATGGCCTTCAGCTTCTTATATAGGCAGGATTTGAGAGACGTTGGAGAAGAGTGTTAGCGCATTAAGAGTCATTGAGAAGCTTCAAATCAAGGACGTTGAGCCATTGCCTGATTTGGATAATTATGTTGGATAGTCATTGGAAAATCCTTTGCTGAAACTAGAAGTATTTGTTCATTCTTATTGCCCTTGAAGTTCTTTGTCTGTTTCTACACGTGGTCAAAAGAAGACAAAACTGTGCTTAGATCCTTTGATGTGGACAACCATAGAAGACGAAAAATCTGACGTGGAGTCTGGGTCCCTCAGGTGCTTCTAAAGTCTGAAGGTCTTCCAAGTCTGATGGGGTCTACTGTGTCTGACTAGGTCTTCGGAGTCTGATGATCTCCACAGAGTCTGATGATCTCTTCAGCTTCTAAGAGGCGTCCTTTTCTTCTTATCCAATATGCTGACTTTTGGTTGACCTTTCTTCAGATCTTCTACCATAGTCTTTTGAGCTTCTCTTGTGTTTCTGATGATTTAATACATGTTCAATACTTGATGGATATATTCTATGATCCTGCACACTTTAACAAATATTAGTATATCCAATTGTTCTTCAAAACCTTAGAGGAATTGCACAAGACCCTTCTTCCAACACAACTCATGACACAACAATGGGAACATTGAGAGTTTTTCAAACAAAAAATGAAAAACATATCAAATAGTATAATTTCAAAACACTACCCCTCAAACTAAAATTTACTAAGTTTTAAGCTTGTTACAAATTTATCTCTGAAAATAAACCAAATCAAGTTTTAAACTTGTTGCAAATTTATTATGAAGGGAATACCTATAAAACCCCCATGTTGTTTCCTTGTCTCCTGAATTGCCAGACCCTCGTCAATACCAAACAACTTCGTCATCAACACCAGACCGTACTCCTAAGAGGCCTGCTCATTGTGCCTCATCATCTTTCCTTCCATGGCGATGTGTAGAAGACACACCACATCATCTAGTGTGACAGTCATCTCCCCAACAAACAAATGGAAGTTGTTTGTCTCCTCATACCACCTCTATGACAATGTGGTAATCATGGTAGTACTGATGGTCTTGAACCTAGTCTGAAGTAGTGGAAAAAGACGGGGTCCATTAACTTGATTCCTCCCATGTGTGACTGCCTTAACTACATGCTCGTGAATCTAAAATACAAAAACAACACAAAAAATAAACTATTAAAAAATATATTAACCAAATAAACATTTGAACAGTAAAGAAATATAATTAAATTTACTCCAACGTCGCTTTAAATCTTGCAGGTGACATGTTTGCCGAACGACGGTAGAAGTGATAGATCCCTAGGGCCCCCGGAAAAAGCATTCAGTGTTGGTGGGTCTGTCAGTGAGCCATGTTGTTCAGACTGCTCATGGTGTTGAGGCTCATCAAGCTCCTCATCCTGGTAGTGCTCCTCAACGGTGTTGTAGTACTGCTCCTCAATGTCATAGTACTTGTCCTGAGAAGGGCCCACAACCAGGGACACACTCGTTTATGAGGTCCCCTCCGTGCCACTCCTATGACTGCGTCCCCTTTTAGTGATAAGGTGCACAACCACTCTCTCCCTGCGAGCGCCAGAAGTTACTGTCTTCTAGCCTAGTCAACGCCTATGTAGGTTTAGGTTGTCAGACATATCTACACAACAACAAAAAACAATAAAAAAAATCAAAGAAAAATACATTCACACATTTCATCAAACGTTTGGAGTGCAAAATACAAAACATAGATTTATTATGTTATTTCAAGTTTTAAACTATCACATTGGAGTTAAACATATTCTAAACAATATTCACATTGCAAACAGACAATCATTTGATCATTTACTTTAAAAAAATCAACATTTACATAAACCCTAAACATTAACATTTTATCAATTTAAACAAAAAAAAGTTTAACATATAAAATAAAACAAAAAACTCATTGCAAAGGGATCATGAACACTTACTTGTAGTTGAAGTTGAAGTTGAAGTTGAAGTTGATGAACAATATTTGAACTTAACAGAAAAATAGTTGAAGTTAAAAGAGCAATTTTCTTAGTGATCCTTTTACTGACGGTTGCACTTTTGACCCGTTAAAAATGCACAAACCATTGTAGATAACTTTTGAATATTATTTTTTGTGTTTTTAAAGATTTTAAAAAACAACATTCAGTGGTAGGACCACCATATCAACCGAATGCTTATTAAGGACCACCACTCGTCAATTAATGAAGTTGTGATGAAAGGCAATGATATGTATAATTTTTAGCAGAATTCGTCTAGCATATATGGAGGTAAACGAGTTTAAAGATGAAGCTCTTTTGAAGTACATAATAGCATTTTAGCAGGATTGTTAAATTTTTGTTTAAGTATTATTTTCATATGTTTTAAAATACAAAATCTTATTTTTTAAAATTCGGTTACAAAACCATTTACTAAATTAATGTAATTGATTTCGCTTACTGTTTTTTTAGTTGATAATAAAGTTTGTTGATTTAGTTTTCGTTCAAGGCTATTGTTTTGGTGGTGATCTTAACCTTACACCGACCCTGAGTTTCAGTGGATGGACTTGATGCAGAAAAACTTAGCAGCAACACATCAATCACATTATTATGAATAAAATATTTTTTTTAAATCACAGTAATCATTGAAAATTTACACAAATAGAGGATTTGAAGTTTAAATCTGATCACAATGTCCGACCTATCAATTTCAATATTTTTGTTAGTTGAGCTTGTGAACCTATGAATACAACTAATAAAAGACTCTTTGTAAAAAAAACTAGTAAAAGACCCGTGCATTCGCACGGATCCATTTAATTGTAGTCGATATTATAGAATGAAGAAAAATCATTACTATTTTCAAGAGACCAAAAGAATGTAGTATTTTTATAAAACATTTATTTATTTTATATGAAAAAATTCGTAAAATATTTGCATCGCATCCGTTGTATATTTTATATACTTATATTTATTTAAACAAATTTTTATGTCCTGATATGATAAATTCGATGTGATGAAATTTTGAAAACTCGTGAGCATTTTTAAAATACCAACGTTAGTATAATATTTCTGTAGAATATTTATTATCTTATATACAAAAATTCGATAAATATTTGCATTGTGCTCATTGCGGATTTTAGATGCTTATTTACATGGAAACAATTTTTATGACTTGCTATTGGAAATCGATACGATAAAATTTTAAAAACTCATAATTATTTTCTAAATACAAATATTAATGTAGTATTTTTTTAAGTAGATTTTATGTAGTATTTATATAAAATATTTGTTTTATTTTATATGCAAAAAAACCCGCTAAATATTTACATTGTGCTCATTACAGATTTAATGTACTTATATCAATATGTACAACTCACTTTTACATCCCTAAAAAAAACTCACTTTTACATGAATTTATCAAAACATAAATCATTTTACTTTCAACTCAAATTTTGTCTGAATCAATTTTTTCAATATAAATTTTTGTCACCCTATAATGAAACATACACCTGTTTGACCATATATATAGACGAATTAAAATAAGAGTGAACGTCAACTTTTTTTTTTTAAACAAAAAAAACTTTTCTTTATCCTTAAAAGAATCAACTTTTTTTTTTATCAAAAATTAATGTAAGAATAAATTCTTATATTTTCCTCTAAAAAAATCTATTCTTATATTTTAAGTCGCATTATGAAACACAAGATTGATTGATTGACATATTGTTCTCTCCACCGATTATCTTAAACTAATCTTGGACAATTAAAATCTTTATTTATTTTTGTAAACAAAGTGATAAACACAATTAAAAATTTACACATACAACAATGAACCTTGATTTTAGCCTCAATCAATAATTTTAATATCAATATTTTCCACCACAGAATGAAACATGCACTTAGTATTTTACCACAATTAATATATAGATGAATAATGAATTAAAATAACATGTTCACAAATAAGAATATCAATTCTTACAGTTTAAGTCGTATTTTTTTTGGTTACTTAGTTTAAGTCGCATTGTGAAACAGGAGATTGTCTGGTTTCTCTCTTTATTTTAATTTTATAATAAAAAAATACAATAGAATTTTTTTTCTACAATTAGAAAATCTTTATTTATTTTATTTTTATTTGTAAACAAAGTGATAAACATTATTTGAAATTTACCCATACAACTGTGAAATTTGATTTCAAATCCAGAATCTCTCGTATGTATATATGTATGCGAGTTTTATTGTCACTTTGTCGAGAAAAACAAATCTTTATAATACTAAATATTAGGTAGTCTTGACCTAACCCTAATGACTAACCCTAATTTTTGGTTTTGAAAAAAATTTATGAAAAACAATTCCTGCTGAGAGTTGAACCCCAGACCAAGTTCTGGTAGATCACAACCGTTACAACTAGATCACTAAAGTTTTTTGTGACTTATAGTTGCTTTCATTTTATTTATCTAGCACAAATGCGAGTTCACTTTAAGTCATTCTCACAACCCTGAATTCCAACATCATTTGAACACGAATTGAACGTCATTCACACACATCATGCGATTCAACTTCATTTTCACCGCCGCCGGTGACCCCAATAACAACATCCCGCCACCGTTGCAACTGCCACTTCAACAACACATGCTGCCGTAACTGCCACCGCCGAAAAATCACTTTCTCTCACTGATCCACACACATCACGCCGCCGCCGCAACTGCCACCTCACCAACAACTGACGGTCGTAAATGTCATTGCCGATAACTCACTTTCTCTCACCGATTCACATCATCTTTCATCGAATTGACAAAAAATTATGACCAATGTTGATATTGATTGTCTGAATTTTGTTAATTTCGAATCCTTGACATTAGGGTTTGAAAATTATTGATTTTGTTATGTGATTGTGTGAATTTTAGCTTTTTCTTCATTATTCTTTTTTTCATACTAAATGTTAAGTAGTGTTGCTCTAACCCTAATGATTAGCCCTACTTTTTAGTTATAAAAATTTATGAAAAAAACTTCGGATGGGGATCGAACCAGGTACCACATGCTTTCAATTCACAACTCTTACTACCAAGGTATTGATGTTTTTTATGACATGTGATTGTTTCAATGTTGTGTATTCAACACAAATCTCGGGTCCTCTTTCTTTCAATCTCACAATTCCTAAATCATTTCTCACTCACTTTCATCTCTCTCACCATCTTGCAATTGAACCTAATAACCATAACACCGCCCTTTTTGACGGACCTAATTAATTTTTATGAAAAAAAAATATGCAAGGAATTGAATCAGATAACACATGAAAATGTCATTTTTTTAAAAGTCACTAACGCCATTGCAATTCCTTTTTTGATAGGAGTTCCCTTTCATTATTAGCGGTTCCTTTTTATTATTATTATTTTTTATTTCAATTACCACGTAACGTTTCTTTTTATTTTTTTTCTTTCGGTTACTAAATAACAATTCATTTTCATTATTTTTTTCTTTCGATTAACAGCTTTTGTGGTTAGGATCAATTTCTTGGTGCTAGCTTTTGTATATATTTTTTCTTTTGATTTGTCATTTTTATTGCAGTCCATCTTTTATTTTTGTTACTTTTTGATATAGTTTGATAACATAATACTGAATATAACTATAAAAGTAATAATATAGTCATTTAATAGTTATATATGAAGCTATACAAAACCCGTACATCACACGTGTTAGAGTCTAGTTTGTAGTAAAGGAAAAAGACACGACCAACACTCACTACATAAGAGTGCAGATAAATGACCCTTTTAGAAGCATACAAAACATAAGCGTGAAACCTTTACTCAGATACTACAAATAACAGCTTCAAAATCTAGTTCAACTCCAATAGCGTGAAACCTTTATCTCAAGCAAAACGCAATCCTGAAAAAAATTGCTACAACTCCGCCATGTACACATTATTACTACATGATAAACTTATTGCTCATACAACAGCGATATGTAAAACAACATTTCCTACCCTCAAATATAGTCTATAGATTCGGAAAATTGATAAGTTTAAATCATCTAGTAGTAAATTTTCAAAAAATAAAAATACTCCGTCCGTTTTTTTGTGTGTTCCTTTCTATTTATCATTTGTTCAAAGTAGTAGTATTATTTATTATTTTGTCAAATTAAAATCAACTATTTATTGCAGACTTAGAGATAGATAGAATTAAATAACAAATAGTTAAGAGAATTATAAGAAAAGACAAATAATTGTCCAAAGTATCAAAAATTGATAGTTGTTTTTCTATAAAAAAAATATATATATACTAAAACAGCAAATAGAAAGGATGCTTTATTAAAAGAAAACAATTAGAAATAAAATTTGTTTCAAAGTGTGTGTATTTTTGGCTTTCACACACATCTACAGTGTTTAAGCAATTCAGAGGGGTAAAAAGTAGACCCATCATGCAATGTGTTGTAATAGTTTTTGGGCCTTGTCGATTCCTAATGCAATATCACAATGTTGGAAAATAAAAGGGAATTTCTTTTCCCACCTCTATGCTTCTTAATTTTCGGAAATGTCTTTGAATTTTCGGATTTCATAATCTAAAATGAGGTTTTTCCCTATTTTCAAAGTGAAAAAAAAAAAATTCACCGATTCAAAATTTAAAATCCAAAAAGATTAGTACTTCAGATTTTTTTTTTACAAAACAAATTTGGGGCATTCGAAGAATCGAACTTCGGACCTCTTGCACCCAAAACAAAAATCAAGTACTTCAGATTTTATAATATGAATACCCGCTTTTTCAAAATTAAATTTCCTATTATTTTTTAGCACAAGAGGGGTTTGAAACATGCAGTGACGGATCCAGAAAATTTGATTTGTGGGGACAATATTATATAGGCTATAGATATATTTTTTTTGACTAAGTTATATACACTATAGATGTTTGTATAAAAATACATCAATATATAACTTACGAAATAATAACATAATTACCATCAAGTAAAAAGTTCGAGAGGGCAAAAATTACATCATTTTATATTCAAAAACATCTCCAAATCTAGAATGATATTTTTATATGTATATTCATATTTCAAATTAATTTTGTGTGTGTATTTGACTAAACAATCATTCAACAATGTATCACTATATTGTTATGTACTTGATTTTTCACAAGTGAAAGTATTCAATAAATTTTTGTGTGGGCAACATATAAATTTTATTAGAGATAAACGTAAAAGTATACATAATTTATAACCAAAATGATGAACTAGTGGGGGCATCTGCCCTCAATTACCATAACCTAAATATGTGCCTGGAAGCATGTATAGGGGGAGTTGGATTATAAAATTCGAAAAAAAAAAAAAAAAACACTTTGAATTTTATAATTTGATCGCACTTTATACATGCTTCAAACTCTTCTTGTGCCATAAAATCATGGAGAAAAAATGTAAAATTTGATTTTGAGATAGGGGGTGTTCGAATTTTAAAATTTGAAGTACTTATTTTTCGGATTTTAAAATACTTGCACTTTAAAAATAGGGAAAAATCTCATTTTGGATTATAAAATCCAAAAAACCAAGGGCAATTTTGAAATTTTGGAGGGCGCGTGAGAAATATAGAGGGTGGAAAAAGAACTTCTCAAAATGAAAACACCAAAACCATCAAATACCACTTTTGTTGTCTAATTACCACCATATTCATGGTTTTTCCGTTTAGCATGGGTAGGGATTTAAGTTGGGAAATGTTAAACTTAGTTTGAATCGAGATTAAGGTAAAATAATTTATGTTTGATGCGTTTAAATAAAAGTGAGTTGAATCAGTGGTGAAGCTAGCAAGTTTTTACAAGGTGGCTAAAAGTAAAGACAAAATAAAATATAATTTGACGACGCTTCAAAAGGTTAAATTCATAAATAATTGATCTCGTATTAAATAGACTAACAATGTAATTTTGAATGTAAATAATTAAGTTATTTGTAAGAAATTCATCGTCCAACTTATTTTATGAGTCTTGTCTTGATAATTTTCGTTGCTTATAAAACTCTCTATTTAGTTACAGTTGGCGAATAAATTTATCAATAAGTATTTTTTTTTGTTTCCCATTTCTACTAAATTTTATCCAATTACATAACTGTTAAGTAGTTAAATAATATATATTATTAAAAAAATTGAATGTAAAACTATATCAACTTAATCAAAAACCAAAAAGTTGGGGTATCAAAGGATATACTCCATTGTTGCACTATCCTTTACCCATGAGTTGAAATACAATTTGAGTTTAATTATCATGTTTGACGACAAAAGCTACATATTTTAACTTTAATTAGAATCAATTTAAATACAAAATCAATTCTATTGGAGAAATGTAAAACATACAAAAATAATAAATTTTAAATCCTCAGAATTATCTTTTGCTCTCTTAATACTAAATCCAAATATGATCATAATCTTTGTCAAAAAAACAAAAATGCTCTTAGTCTGTTTGAATTGTATAAATTCAAAGAGGTCTCCATTTTATTTTATTTTTTGAAATGGCTAATATTATTCAATTCATCGACCCCTCAAAGAGGTCTCCATGAAAGTATATACAATCATCATTAGTCACCCTACACAAGAGCTGACCATTAGGCTCAACATGGATGTTTGGATTTATTAATTTTTTTATTCAGAGTTCGATACATAAAAGCATGTGTTCAAAAACATAAATTTTTTAAATGAATTTCGGTAATTTAGAAGGATTAATTTCTTTAGCTGCATTTGAAAAATAACTTTGGTTTTTTTTTTTTAAAAAAAAGAAAAAAGACCCAGCAGTTGACCTTTATGGGAACCAACTCAATTGTCGGACATATTGGAGATGTCAAACTGCATGAAGCTCCATTGCCAAATGTACATCACATGCACTTGTATAAATTAATTAATACTGATGAAATAAGAAACAGGAATCTCCCATAAAACAATAGAAGACCAATGTGACAAAAATGTTGAGACATAATATTTTAATGGATCTCGAGGATTATTAGGTTGAAATATGGACTCATCATGCTTAGATTCGAACAAATCTGACACATGCAGCTCCATCCAAACTTGCAAAATATACTTCTCCCTTCTCTAATCTATCTAATTCAGACTCTCACTTCAATTTTATAATATAGTCATACCCACTCTCATTTGTGTTTCCAACATGTTCTCTTGTTGACAATTTGACTTCTTTTTTCTAATGTTGACGATTAGACTTGGGATTATTTATCCAGCCTAATCGGGGATTACGATTAGAATTATTATGTTTATCGTGTCTTGATTTCGAAAAATAGATTTACTCATTGAAATCGCGTATTCACACATTCAAGACACCATAGTTGTGTGATCAAGATTGAACAAATAAAAAGAAAATGAATTTAATTTTATAACTTCAAATACCAAGTATGAATTTGAATCGAATGATCTTGATTGAACCAATGTCGATGTCTCCGATGTGTGAATGTGTGATTACCTGAGTGGAGGAGAGCCCAGTTATTGCAATTTGTATGTTTGTGTTCTGTCTTGAACTAAATGGTAGATAATTCTAAGAGATGAATGTATCTTATTTTGGCTTAAGAGTTAGTGCTATTGTGCACAGAATTAATTTAATAACAGTCAAATATACACACAATAGACAATAATCTCTCTTGAGGTATAGGAGTAAAATAATGAAAATATCCCCCGCCACATTGCTAACTTTGTATTTTATCTTGTGAAAAGCTAATTTGTATTTTATGATAACTGACTTTGCCATTTATTTATTGTTACATTTTTACAGATACCCCCACGTTGGCAAATCGTGTTACTACTTAAGAAAGTTTGTGAACAAGTAAATTTTGGAAATGTAACTATCAACAAGAAAATATGCATTCGGATGTGTCCCAAAGGAATGCAGTAGTACTGCAAGAAGTTTTAGATTTCTGTAGCAGTCGGTGCTAGTAATTAATTGCTACAGAGCTTTTTTACAATTGCATTGGCAAGGGGAATTTTTCCTTCGTTGATAAAACTAGATTCCTTTTCCCAGTTTTTCTTGAAAAGGAACATTTGTATGCTTCTTGTATAAAATATTCACAAGAATAGAACTTGAATATGAACTGTGTTCCTCGGGGATGTTTTCAAGAATCTAGAGTAATCTACTAAAATAAAAAATTAATATATTTATTTAAAAAACGTGGTCACCTATATTAATATATTATAGAGTAATCATACTTGTACAACCATTTGGTAACAATTTTCATGACAACATTTATTTTCTCTTTTTTTATTCATAAAAAAGAAAGAGACAGTAAAAAGATAATACAAGTACCAAAAGAAAATTATTCAAAAATCGTTAAAAAATATCATTTTTCTATTTTAAACGTAGATCGAGAAAAGCAAGCAAGTTAGTAAAGTGTAAACAAACACATCAGTCAAAATGGACTGTGAGGGAGCATTTTAATTAATGTGAATGTTTTATGCTTTTCTTTCTTTAATTTTGTGATAGTACTTCACATGTATATATGTAATCTTACATGAAATAAACAAACTGTATGTAGCTAGCTAGCTAGCTATGTTCCCCACACACACTCCCAAAAGAATAAACAAAAGTGAGAATTGAGAATATTAGCCGCGACAAGCAAGTGTATCTTTGTTTGGCATTTTCACTTTAACTTTAAAGTTGCCTTTGGATCCAAACCTCCCTCAGTCTCAATATATATTAAAGGTAACGAAAGCAGATTAGTCAAATCCATTGTCTCAAATATCAATGTATGAAACTCTCCATTGGAGACTTCAAACCCACTCACTCAGACAGTAACTATCCTACCCTTCACCTCATGAATTTCGATATTGTCTGTGCAGTGAGGTACAGACAGTGAGAGGGGAGGTTAATGTAACTTGTTTTTTTGGTTACACGACGAGGTTATATAAATTATGTTTTTTTTTTTGCAAGAGGTTATGTAACTTATTTATGTTACTTGCATTATTTGAAATTTTTTTTCCGAATTAAAAATAGCATCCCCAGGAATCAAACACGGAACCATTTGGTAGATTACCTAGCGCTCAACCAACTGAGCTGTGTGTCTTTGATGAAATAGTTTCATAGATATAATATAAATAGTAAAGCTGTGCTATAAAACTTTTTGTTGTTATTTTCTTTTTTAATTTGCACTTTAAGTAACATTAATTAAATTAAATTTAAAACATTTCAAGCTACAAATGAGAAGAACGTGTAATATATCAACGCATTATTACTTAATGCATAGCGATAACGAAAAAATGTTATTATTGATTTGTTGAATAGTCCATATTTTTATACTGATGAAATGTTAGAATATGGACTAAGAATATCGTCGTATTTTAGACTAACAATAATTTTTTTTTAGTTCATATTATGTAATATGGACTAAGAATATCGTCGTATTTTAGACTAAGAATATCATCGTACTTTAGACTAAAAAAATTATTGTTAGTCCATATCATGTAATACATCGTATTTTAGACTAACAATAATTTTTTTAATCAATATTATGTAATATGGACTAAGAATATCGTCGTATTTTCAAAAAAAATCGTTTTTCAAAACATAAAATAAAAATCACAAAAATCCTTTTCTTAATCTATAATAAACAATTTTGTGTTATTTGTCTAGGCCTTTTCTATTATAAAACAAAAAGTCTCTCCAATAAATTATATAATATTATTTCCTTTTTATTATAAAAATAAAAACAAAATATTGTGTATAAGTCTCTCCAATAAAATCTTTAACTCGAAGAAAAAACTAAAAGCAATTTGGAGAGAACTATTTTCCAATTTTAACACCGCTCCTGATGCAAATGGTGTCAGTATCACGAGGTTATCAGTTAGCAGTAGAGTACAAACAATAATTCAATTCCGCTAGCCTCGGCTATGTGTAGTGTGGCCCTTCCCTTCCCTCCCACTTTGACCCTTCAATATCAATTCCCTCTCATAAAATTATTAAGCACTTTGTTGTAACTGTGAAGTGAAGTGATTACCCAACAACTCCACTGTACTAACCTGCCCTTTCTGCTTGGGGTCCCCCTACCCTTCCATTTCCCTAACAAGTCCTTGCTTGCCTCCCAAGTACACATGTTCCTCTATGAGAGGTGCCTCATTCCTTTTGATATGGACATGACTTTACTTTCTATGCCCACCACTCAACACCTTTATTTATTATTTCATTATATGATATTATATCTTAGTCAAAAAATATTATACGATGTTATTCACACTGTTGTTGTTATATTTGACTCTTAGTTTAATTATGTTAAATATGCTGTAGCAGTGCCTAAGTTTGGTCACGAGTGTTACATGCACGATATTTTCAAAGTCGGTTATCTTGAGTTTGAATCATATGTAAAATATCTTACTCCACCCTTTGGGCTTTCCGTCCAATAAAAGTCAAATTTTGCATTGTACTATTTTCGAGTTTTAGTAGTGTTAGTTACACATATTCTATCACATGAATTGTATGGTCTATATCGCAACTGATCATTCCGGCCTAACTTACATCTACCATGGGTACATCAACTGATCAAGAAATCAAATCCCAATTGGCTTTTATCTATCAATTAGGTGCAGTATTTTGGCATCCATTTTGTGTCATATATACCAATTTAAAATAGTGTCTTCAATAATTACTTTAATCTGCTTATTGTTAGTTTAAATGGTTTTGTTCCCTAAAATAAATCGTTGGTTTAATTATTTCACAATGGCATGTCAAATTTGTGTGCTTATTCTTTGAACAAAAAAAAAAGGTCTGAATCGTGAATCCCATAGTAATAATAAACGAGGTGATTTGCTCAAGGATATTAAAAGTGTGAGCGGCATTCTTTTTTCAATAGATGAAACTTATAAAAGATCCACACTTTAGAAATAAGTGCTACGTTATATAAATAGATAACATTCACATGAATTTCACCAAATAAAAAAATGAAGGTTAAAATAGACATTAAAAATAGAGTGTTGCTATAACACTCATTAATTACATAATAGACGTGTCATGCGTTTGTCATACTTGCCAATTGTAACCGATGAGGAGGGATATTTTTAAGAATGTATGATGTGTCTTCCTTGCGTGACTTACCGCAAAGGTCTTCCTTTCTCATAGTTGTCTTGTATTTCAGGGTCTATTTAAGAGCTTAGAGCATCCATAATGGTAGTAAACTAATAAGAATTTTTAAATGAGTCTCACATATACATGTCATTTATTTATAATTTTTAAATAAAAATATTTGTTAAAAACTCAATGACTTCAATGATACTAAACTAAAAAGAGTCCATTAATATGTACTTTAATAGGGTATATTTAGAAAATAAATAAAAAGAAATTGAAAAAAGAAATAATCACATGAATAGATTATGGACAAACTTTTATATACTTTAATTCTTATTTTAATCAATGAACCTGTTAGTTGCAGAAGAGAGATGTCGATGTCCTTATATAATTGCCGGTAACTAACAAGTACCCACTTTTATCTTCCCCTAACGAGAATCCTTAATAGGTCGAAGTCTTTGTTAAGTAAAAGACTTCACATTAGAGATACTCTTAGAATAGGTGGAGGTTACTAGAAAAAAGGTATTATTAACTTGTTCCATAAAGCACATGTTAAAGAATACAAATGTAACAACTTTACATCTTTTAAAAAATTGAACGTTGTTAAAATATATTTTTATATTAAATTCCTTAACACAAGTCCTTAATGATATATGTTAGCATTTGCCTTAAAAAGGGAACAAATGGAAAAATTAGAGGACTTTGTGAGGCTTTAAAGTTTTAATTTCTCTGTTTTTCTCTTTACAACCTTCCTCCAAAGATCACTGTCCAAACTTGCAAACATAGTACTATATACATTTATGTGCTAGGATTTGTCAAGTGTGGAAAAAATAATGAAAAAAAATTGAAATATACTTTCTAAATTGAAAATAAATGAAAAATTTGTAAGAAAAAAATTTATTTCAAATCAAGTTTTACTTTAAGAACTTATATAGGTCGATCTGCTGATGAAGAACGAAACATCTAAGCCTTAAAAAACTTGACCCTTAATGGACCATGAACTGACATAGATGACCACTCCATAGGGCCCCCCGTTTAAGAGGGACCATTTTGGTCATACTCGGCCTTGTATAAACACACTATACCTTAGTGTCTTATAAGAATCTCTCTTAAAAAATTATAAATTTTTAACAAAACATGAATTAGTTTTTTTTAATAAAACATGAATTAAATATATTTTTTTAACATTTTGGGTTTAAAAATTTATATTTAATTCATGTTTTGTTAAAAAAACTCTTTTTTTAGAGATTCTCGTAATATTCTAAACATTTTTGAAAATTTCATTCAAAAATTTGAAGGATACACGAGAGTTGACTTAAATGTTAGGATAAAAATTGGTGATTGAAAATTTTACGACACTACAAGTCTAAGAAAATTTGTAGGAAGACTAAACAAACAATTTATATATTTATTGAGATAAAAAAACATATTTAACCCAATTAGAAAAAAATAGCTGACAGTAATTACAAGTTGTGTCAACCTCTGTTAGGGGTGTGCATGGTTTTAAAACCAAACCAAATATTGGATTTGGTTCGGTTCCTAAACTCTTTTCCCTAAAAACCAGTTTTTTGGCAAAACCAGTTCAAGTTTGGACTAGGACCGGTTTGAATCCAATTCATATACAGTTTGCTATAAAAAAAACCGCTTGTTTACTTAAACCAGTTTTAAGATAATAGAATCGCTTTTCAAAACTAACACTAAAGCACGTCATAAGGAATAACATAGATAACAAATCCATAAAATCCATATACAAAATCAACTAATACATATACAAAATCAAGTTTGCAGAAACGTGAAGATATATGAGAAATAACCTAGAAAAGTTAAATAAAACATAAAGGAACGAATAATGAATTTCAGAAACAAATATAATTAATTTTAAGAAGGAATTAAAAATGAAACAAAAAACGCATAATCAAAAGATGAATGAACAATTTCAGAGACCGCATAATCTACGAATTAAGAAAGTCATTTGTGGCGGAGAAGCATGCGTTTTGTAAATCAGAAAGCGGTTTTGAAACGCGATTCTTGTAAGTGATTAGCAGGAAACGCGATTCTGATAAAAAGTTTGCGTGTTGCTTGCGATTCTGATAAGCGGTATTTGTTTAAGCGTTTGTGAATCTCAACGTCTCAGCCTTTGAATTGGAATCTCACCGTTTCAGTTTTTTTGATTTGGGAATCTCACCGTTTCAGCTTTTGATACTATGATGTTGAGAAAACCGGTTTTAAACCGATTTATTGAAATGGTAAACCGGTTTAGCTTTTCTAAAGTAATATGGGCTGGTTTGGTTTTTCATTAATTGGATTGGGCTTTTAAATATGGATCAGGTTTGGTTAGTAATTTGGTTAAGGTTAACCAAATTTTTTGAACACCCCTGCCTGACCTCTGTTGTCATCCCCACAAGGCCACATCTAACGTAACATGTTCTAGAAGTCTTGGATCAGAATTTTAATCATCTTGTTTTCTCTCATATTTATACTATATAATATAAAAAAATAAGGGTTTTGGGTTGTCTTTTTCATTATTTCAATTATACTCTTTGAACAAATTTTCTTATATCAATGTTATGTTGTTCGTTTCATTAAAACAGATAATAATTTATATTATATTTGTTAGACCATTTATGTTTTTGAAAAAGATAAACATAATTTGTTGAATTTGTTATAGTTTGAAATTTACAAACATCTAATTTTTATACTTTTAACAAAGTCAGAATTTCATAAAAAATACCATTAATAATTTATAAGCATTATCACAATTGAAAAAACGGAAAAGACAATCATGTTTGCGCTAATCTATGTTTACCTTTCTATTCAAATCAATGCCTTAGTTTTTTTTTTTCGCGAAAATGCATTAATGTTATTTCTCTCTCCTTTTTTTTTTTTTTTTCATTTTCATTAAACTATCATCTCACTTTTTATTTCTTTTCCCTCTTCTCATTTTTTTGCTTTTACTTTGACATGTCTTCTTTCATAAACCAAATAAAGTGTTAAGAGACCTTTCAATTTTATGAGTTAGGTAGGCAAATAGCCAATATCTCACGAACTCAAGTGGGTGAATTGATCAACGACATATCTTAATTTATATATAGATATATTATCTTAAACATAAAAAACTATTCACTACAAAAAGTTATAATAATTTATAGGAAGATGAACTTGTGTTTTAAGGACATATTAACAAGCTTAATTTTTTTTATTTTTTTAGATGTATTAATTTATATATGTACAAAAAATTACAAATAGTTGAAGACAAGCGAACAACAAACTGCGTCGCTAAGTCTTTTTGAATGACAATAAATCTTTGTAAACACAACATTCATAAGCCTTAGAGACATAATATTGTTTTGTATGATCTTTTGAACTATATGTAGAAAGACAACGACGTCTGGTGCTAAAAAGTCAAAACTGTCAAATACAAATAGTTTTTCTCATGTTGGACCATTTTACTTGACTCGGCTTTATATGAAAATATAATTTTGAAAATTGTGCATTAATATTTTAAAAGGTTAAAAATTTGTTTTTTCTATAAAATAATTATGTTTTAATTCCTCTTTTGGATCTTTAACTTATGCCCCAATGGGGAAAGCCCACAAGTTAGCTTGGTCCTAATTTTCATGATACATTACATACTAATGAAAATACAGTACAGTATATACTAAGTTCAATCATTGGCCATCTAAAGACATGAGTTAAATAAAAAACTAAAAAAGAAGTTTGTATGTCTTGGTGGAGTGGCAGCCGCCCTAATTAAAGGATGATCAAGAGGCAAATGGTAGCCACCCACGGAAATAGATTGCTTTTTGATACCTGAATCTTCTATTCCTTTCATACAATTTGTTAATGTTCAAACAATGAAAAGGAGTTGTCCACATGAAAAGAAAAAAAAAAAAAGACAAACTACAATTCATATAATACATTTGTTGCCCTACAAAAACGAAGATTGATTAGCTTATACAGTAGCTGAATAGTCAAGCAAAGGTGTGTTAGAAAAAGAAAGGAGAACTGAGAAAAGTGAAAGAAATGATATAATACCAAACCTGTATCATATAAAATTAAAAGCATTTTCATAAACTTTGGATTTTTATGGAATGTGTTTCCCATTGTGGTGGTGGGGTTCTTCTTTTCAAGATTATGGATATCTTTTACGTAAATTTTTTAATATTGAAGAAGTTAAAAAGGAAAATAAAAACTTGATAAAAAAAAAATTTGAGGACAACAGTTTTTGTTGGGGCGTCCAAGCAACCAAAAAATGAGTCAGGACCGATAAGAGACGAGACAATTTTCTCTCAAAATCTTAGAGTGTGTTTGGATGAGGTAATTGAGAAATTTTAAAGAATTTAGAATTCTAAGCAATTCAAATGATTCAATTAAATTACTTTCATTTCTCAATACTTTTGTTTGGATGGAACAATGAAAAATTTCATTGTCATCATTTTTGGACAACTTTTATAAATTTTAATGTTTTGGGGCCAAATTTGAAAATTGAAAGTAGGGGTCAATCTATCATTTTCAAAAAAATTTGAGGGGTCAAATTATAATTTTTGAAAAATTGGGGGTCAATTTGCAATTTTTTTGAAATCTTTTGGGGTCAATTTGAAAATTTTGGTAAATTTAAGGACCAAAATGCAGAATTTGAAAAATTATAACAATGAAGAAATTTAAAATTCTTAACTTTTAGGTGTCATTTGAAATTCTCTAAATTTAACTTGAACAAAATTTCATAAATTTCCATCATTTTGAAAATTCTTCAAATTATTATCCAAACAATGGAATTCACCTCAAAGTATTTGAATTCCCTCAAAACATTATATTACCTCAAAACATTCCCTTGGATGAGGCAATTAAGAAATTTTAAAGAATTTATAATTCTAGGCAATTTAAATGATTCAATTAAATTGACTTCATTTATAAATATTCTTGTTTGGATGTAATAATAAAAAATTTCATTGTCATCATTTTTGGGCAACTTTTATAAATTTTATTTTTTTGGGCCAAATTTGAAAATTGAAATTAGGGGTCAATTTGTAAATTTCAAAAAAATTGAGGGGTCAATTTATAATTTTGAATAAGTTGAGGGGTAAATTTGTAATTTCCAAACACTATTAGGGGTCAAATTGCAATTTTTGTAAATTTATTGGGGTCAATTTGAAAATTTTGGAAAATTTGAGGACCAAAATGCAAGATTTGAAAATTATAAGAATGAAGAAATTTGAAATTCTTAGTTTTTAGGTGTTATTTGAAATTCTTTAAATTTAACTTGAACAAAATACTTCATAAATTTCCATCATTTTGAAAAATTTTCATATTATTATCCAAACAATGAAATTCATCTAAAAGTATTTGAATTCCCTCAAAACATTACATTACCTCAAAACATTCCTCCATCCAAACACACTTTTAAGGTTGTTGCACATAAATTTTGCATTTACATATATATATTAATGGAGTATGTTAAGTGCTAACTTGTGATTTTAGAATATATTATATATTATCATTGTGAGTTTACTTCGATTGACAGAGACATGACATTATATATATAGATGTTGGAATTCAAATTTCAGATTTACCATTTATTCATCTTTACATGTGAATATGTAATCACTAGATTACTTAATAAAAAAAAAAAGAAGATGCATTAGAACCTTGAAAAAAAATACATGTATTAGAAATCCACAAATTATAATTTTACATCTTAACAGAAACAATTTTTAATTTCTGAAAAATAAAATATACAATTTTCAATTATAATTTTTATTTTGATATTTGTTTTGGTGATCGATTTTTATTTTGATATACTAAATAATATTTTAAAGACACACCATAGTATGAATTATATACTAAATTATCCAATTCATAACCAATGTGAGATTAATTAGGGGTCCTGAATCAACAATTTTCCAACCGACTAAACAAAATAATTAAAAGTAGGGTCCAGACTCAGCAGAAGATCATTTATAAGTGTTTTCCTATACTTTTATAGGTAGTAAGATCATCTCTAATGGTGAGGTGTCAAACATTAAGATTCGGTATTTATTATGTATCTTCATTTAAGAAAATTTTTATGGGTCCTATAAGACTCATGTTCTCAAACAAACATTTAATCATTCTTGCATAAATTTTTTTAATATTAAGTGAGATCTATTCTTTTTTAATATTAAAAAATTAAAATATAATGATATAAAATTATAAATAGTTGATTAATGAGTCATATTTAAAAAAATTGTGAGATGATGAAGGAAGTGAGTGCTTGTTAGATACTACCAATAAAAAATTGTAAATGAGTGATGTGTACACATGGAATTTATTTAAGTACTTAAAAATAGATGTCTAGATTGTAGATGCTTTAAATGTGTACAGTATATCGCCGTAAACTTAACTCAGTTGGTAGATATATTGCATATTATATACAGAAGTCAGAGTTTAAACACCAGACAGCTTACTTCTCCACGTTTAAAACATGCGAGCTCTATCACTATACTACCTAAAAAAGTGTACGGCATTGTTTTAGAGTGTAGTGATTGGATGTATTAGTTTGTCAGTAGCACCATTGGGATGGGTTTTAGAGAGGTCCCTTTGTGTTTCCTTGCTTTTTTAATTACACACAAAACCAAGTCTCAGAATAACTATTTAGCCTTGACTGACAACTCTTCTGTTTCATGCTGTCTTGCTTCCTTTGTGAAAGTCCAAGGCATGTTCTGATTCTACAGTTTCATAACATAACATTAATCGATACACACTCCTAACTTATAAGCCCAAGGAATTTATATACGTTACGATAAAAAGGAATTTATAAGCTCTCTCCCTCTTCTTATATATAAGCTCTTTTTTTTTTCTTGTCAAAAAAGCTCCTTTTTTTTTCTTCATATCTTTTAATAAAAGTTGTTAAGGTAATTAATATGTCTATTTTGTGTGTTAATATTATCAAATTGTAATTTGTTTGTATGTGTATTAAATTTGACTTTTCATATAATTAAGGGTATTTTTAGGAAAAAATTAGTAAATACATCTAGTAATTTAAAATGAGAATTATATGTAAGAACAAATTTTTAATTAAATAGTTGTTTATATATAAGGACGGAGGAAATAATAATTTAAGAATCATCATAACTTCATGTGTATATTCGTTCTAAACAAATTCTACGGCCAAGCAAGAATAGACATTACCTCTTTAACTTTTGTAAAATCACCACCGTTTAATATATTTTTGTCAAATTTATGCAAAATATTAAACATGAACTAAATTTTTTTTTTTGAGGAAAAACATGCACTAAATATATAATGAGGTTTAATATTTATGTAAAATAGAAACACATAAAATTTGATATTAAATATAAAAGTATGGAAATAAGAGTCAATTTTTTGAATAGATCTTCAAGCAGTTTTAATGGTGCAACTGATTAAAAAAAATCTTAAATAAGTTCTACAATGTCAATCAAGTAACTTTAACACAACTTATCTATTTTTTGCTTGGATCTTGCAACCATTAAAAACTTATGATGTAGGTTTTTACCCGAAGCTTTGGGGGATTTTATCCCCTCTTCAAGTAGCGTGGAATAAAGGTTTTAGATCAGTCGATATTGAATTTGACTTTGAGATGGCTGTCGATTTGATATTGATCAAAGGATGTTCAACGACTAATATATGTGTATCTGTTGTCTCCTACATTAATTGTTTTTGGACGTGGGATTGACGAATTTCTATAACTCACATCTACAGATGTCGCGTAGAATTTCGGATATCAAGATATTGAGAAGCGTTGAATCACTAATTTTAAATCACGACTGAACTTTTAATTTTTCGGGGAGAAAAGGAAAAAAGTTCGAAATTACCTTTGAATAAGAGATTTTAGGTTCGAGAGTCGATTATGCGAGGGGAAGGTATTAGCACCCCTCACATCCGTTGTACTCAACGGGAACCTCTTAGGCTTAAATGTTTTCAAAGTTTTGCTTGCGTGCTTGAAGGGAAAAAGAAAATATGATACAAAGGGAAAAAAGAAGTTTTTTATTAATGGGCTTGACAAGATGTGAATCCTGCTCCTACGTATCTCCTGGTAGACGGAGAATTCAAAGCGTACGTAGTTCTCTGGTAGAAAAATTTGTATGTTGGTTCGTTTTAATTAAAAAGATTTGATCGCGCCCGAGCGAAAAAAGTTTTGCTTTAAAAATACAAAACAACGTGGTCTACTATCGTTATGTTGATAGGTTAATAAAGACCGATAAAAAAGAGCCTTTTACCTACTACCGTTATGAGGGTAGCTTAAAAAAGGTAAGAAGGGTTTGATGAAAAGAGACGGATTCGCACTCGGGCGTGAAAAAATGTTTGAAAATGCACGAAGGCGTAAAACGGTTTGAGTGATAAAAAAGACGGACGCACATTAAGGCGATGGTATTCGCACAAGGCGTAAAAGTTCGAATTGACCACGAGGGCCAAGAAAAGTTTTAAAATGGTCACGGAGGACCAAAGAAATGTTAAGCGCATTGGACGCGTCGAATATGGAATGACGATTGCCCGAACGACGAGACATACATCACACATTCGTGCAACCGGGGTTTGGAGAGACATATGTCAAACCATTCCTTTTTCATTTAAGTTCTTGCTTCGTTGAAACTCAAAGAAATCTCAAAGGGGCAAAACACTTGGTTAGAAACTTAAAAGGAAAGTTGTAAAAAGAATCACGAACAAATTTGTTGTTCGAGTTTATCGAAAATCATGAACATAGCTTGTTGCTTAAGTTATTGGAACTCAAGAACAAGTGTTTATTCAAGTTTGAAAGATGAACAAATCATAAAGAAAATGCATGAGTTTGGAAAATACACAAGTTCGGCTCAATTTCGAGTTTGGTTTAAAAAGTGAGCAAGTTCGGCTCAAGTTCATGTTTTGATTGAAAATCATGAACAACGTTATTGTTCAAGTTTGGTTTTGAAAATAATGAACTTAGCTTATGCTCAAGCTTGATTTTGAAAGTTCAAGAACATAACTTGTTTTGCAAGTTACTCAAAATTAATAGCACGAATTTGTGAAATTTCCAATATCATGCAAAATTCTTGATGTGGTTTGAACAAAAATGCATTTTTACCCTCTTAGGTTCTGAATCAATGGTTAGAACCTAAAAAATTTGGCCTTTTGGAAGCCTGATTCATGTTCTGAGTTTTACCTACTTCGCAGAACAACCAGAACTTGGCTCTGCGAAGCTAGGTTCTGATATGGTCGCTCTACGACCATGACTTTGCTCTGCGAAATATGCGAAAAATTGAACTCAGAAGCTGCTTCTGAACAGAAGTTCAGAAGCTGCTCCTGAGCAAGCTTCAGAACCTAAAGGGGGTTAAAAAGCTTTGCAAATTTGGAAGAAAAGGAGTATAACAACTGAGATTTGGTGCTTTGCAACTTTGAGATCCCTCTTGAGTTTCAAAAGGGGTTTTTTGAACAAAATGAAATTTAAGCAAAGTAAATGATGCAAACAGCAAACAAAAATGAAATATAAGACTTTAGAACACTTACAGAACTCCTAGCAATGCTTGTGCAAGAGATAGGAAGTGGCTTGGTTCATTGTTTTTGCAAGGTTGGAATGCTAGAGGTTATGGATAGCAAAATAGCTCAAATGTTCCAATTGGTTTTTGAACTGTTTTCTCTACTCTCACAATGCTGCAATGTGCTGGTTTTTCAAGGGTAAGTAAGTGTATTCTGGTTGTTAGTAATTGTGTGTGAATGGTTATGCATTGCATTCCTTAAATAGGCAAAATAAGGATCAATTGCAATGATGGAAAATCTATAGAGTTCAGCTGATTTGTGTGCTAAAACCAGGCTATCTTGCTTTGCATTTAATGCAAAGGTGAAGAGGGGACACTGCCTTGCAACCTTGGTCAAGAGGTCAGCCAAATCCAGCCATCAATGCAGCTGATCTTGGATAGCAATGATGAGAAAAAAATCTGAAAAACAGGGCAGCTTGCAATTGGGTGGTTCTTGGGATCAATCCTTGCAATCTTGGGAGGTCAAGCAAGGAAAACGTGTACTGCCATGTACAGAGGTTGGGGGAAAACAAAAAGGAGCATGTGGGCTGGTGTGAGTAAGGAGAAAAACAGCTGAAAACAGGGCAAACCAAACAACTTTTATACAAGTAAAATCACCTATGTTTGACTGGTTTTGGGGGAGAAAGAAGGAAGAAAAGGGGACAAGTAGCTGGCTGGCAAGCTCAGGATTAATGACAGCTCGATTGGGAAGGATGAGGACTGACCAAGGGCAACCCAATTGCTTGAGCACATGCTAGGTTGGAAGAAAATCCTTCTTACCTCAACCTTTAATGTCACACATTTGATTCTTGCTTTGCTGCATTTAATCAGCCACAATTGGCAATAACACTAATAATAATAATGATAGAGAGTAATAACAATAGCTAAAATAAAAACAAAAGCAAAATAAATCACAGAATTAAAAATCTGCAGAAAATTCGCAGAGTTCGCAGTGCGAAGGTGAGGTCGCAATGCAAACTCCCTTTTTTTTTGTATTTTCTTTAAAATAAATAAATAAAAACCAATAATGATAATAGTACATGATGAAAATAACAAAGATGGTAAATGATGAAAATGATAATGGAAACAAAAATAATAATAATAATAGTAATAAAGATAAATAATAATAATAGATGATGAAGAAGATAATTGTATTAGTAATTAAAAATAATGATAATAATAATAATTATAAAACATTGATAAAAATAACAAATAATAATAAAAACAATAATAATAATAATATCATTAAAAAAAGGCAATAGCAAAAGTATTAATAAGGATAATGATAATATTAATAAAGGTGATAGTAATGCTTATGGTGATAAATGTAAATAAAATCCATCAACAAAAATGAAATAATAAAAAGTAATAATAAATGATGAAATAATAAAAGATAAAAACAAAGAAAAAATATGAGTCAAAAAATGGGGTATGACAACAGACAAACCATGTTGTTGATTGACTTTCACGTTAAGTTTTATGACTTTATTTCTAACCATAGATATTCATCTCATAAATTCACCTCCACAAGGTTGTCTTAACCTTCTATGACAAGACGTGGACAACTTTTATTTTAATCTTCTCATTATGTTGTAATCTGATCTAACGGTCTCCCTTCAATAAAAAAACTCTATGATGAATTCTATACAAAACTGTCTAAATATGTTCTTCAACATCTTTTTACTATGGTAATATGGTCAAGTTCGAATGACACATTGCGCTCAAGTTCCTAATTCCTATGGTACATTACCACGTTGACACGCTCTAATATGAATGACATGAGTATCGACAAATACAGATGGTAGTAATATGTTATTTCCACGGAGATATGCAAATATCTACATGTACTGTTTTTGGTTGAGAAGCATAGTATAGACTATAGAGTTCAATAAAGGGGAATAAAAATCTTGTACCCAAAGAAACAAAAAGACAGAAAAACTAATTTTGAAATCGATAGTTCGAAGTAGTTGATACGAATGATGTATGATCATTTTATATTGTGATATTAAGGTAACTAATATAACCAACTAACAACTAATTACAGCTAACTTTTTTAAAATACCTTAAACAATACTCTTTTTGTCAATATTATCAACCAATAAAAACTCAATCGTGATCACTAGCAAAAGCAATATTTTTTAACTATTCAATGATCTTAAATGAAAAACATTCTTTTAATCTGATCACCATTCTTATAATTGAAAAACATGTAATGCAAGTAGTTGAATGAGTTTTTTTACCAAATATCAAAAAAGATATTTAATAAAAAAGAATTAAATTTGACTCGTGAGTATATGCTTAATCGCGATAAATATGCAATTTTATACGTTTTGATCATGAAAAATCAAAATAAATTGACTCGTAGTCGGAATATTACAAACTTTGCAAATCCCCTATATTTATAGAGGTGTCTGCTAAAAATCAATTCAAAATTTGATTTCTAGGTTGAGATTTCTATTGTTTTGTTTTTTTAATATTTGATGCTTGAAAAAATCATAATTGATTCGTCCCTTGTTGAAAAAGTATTTTACGTAGAAAATTATATTTTAACGTCTTAAACATGGTTGTAAAAATCCATAAAAAAATTCAACATCTAGATATCTTTTCTAGACTTTATGTCTATATGAAAACTATGAGGTTAAAAAATAGGAAGATTCACAAATTACATGATAGAATCTGTATATTTTTATTACATGGTTATTTTTCGGACTTCACATAGAAATTGTATTTTTTTTATTACATGGGTAGAATCCGTGTTTATATTTATTTGTATATTTATGCGAGTATCAACTTTGTATTTGTATTTATCTATACTTTAAACATTATATGTTTGTGATAACTTTTATTTTAAATCAACATTTGTCATTTTAAAAGAAAAACTAAAAGAACGAAGATATATCCCTAAAAGAAAAAAGCACAAAGATATAATATTTTTTTGACTTTTTTGATAAACAAAAAAAAAAGATTTTTGAATTATATGATTACGAACCAAGTCATTTCAAACTCGAGTCATGTTTTAATCCGAATCAATTTTTATTGAGTTGAACTCATATCAACTCGACTCGGTTCATTTTCCATTTTAGTTGGGTGAAATCAGTACTTTTGACTACAAAGAATTAATCAATCTCGTTGAGACTGGATAACAGCAGGGTAACAAGAAAAATACAAAACAATTCCAAAGAGAAAACAAGGCGGTTATGAAGCATGCCAGTAAGTCACAGGCTCCAACACAGTCCCAGGTTTCACGTGAAAATTGAATGATAAAACAAAACACAACTTATAAAGAATTCGATTGTTAACGTGAATGGCAGGAATATTAAACATAAAACAGCTCAGGTTATCTCTTGCAAGAATTTAATTGAACTTCTCAAGTAATCACTTAACTCACGTTCGAAGTGTGCCCACAAAAAACCAATAATGATTAATCACGAATGATGGTTGTGCTCTGCTTCCACGCAAGGCCACACAACAACACAAGCAACATAAATTTTTGGCTAAAATACACTTCAGCCTCCCCATGTTTTTCAAACCAGCGGTTTTGGCCCTTCAAGTTTTACTTCATGCCCCCCTTGATTTTGACTTGGTCAAAGTTGACGTGGACACATTTTTTACAATATAAAATGCAAACTGTGATTATCGTAGTCCACTTGGATTTAAAATAATTAACATTATTTTTAAATTACAAAACTTAAATTAAAATTAAAACAAAAACAAATTAAAAGACAAAAAATCTTCAATCTTTAATCTTCAAAATCCAAAACAACAAAATCATTAGTATGGATAATCAAACCCAAAAATCATGAACTAACCTTTGACTTCTCTCATCTCTTCTTTTCTCCTTTTTGTCTCCTCTGATCCTCTATCCCCTTTTGTTTTTCCTTGGTTTTTCCTCATTTTGGTTTCCCTCTCCTTGCTTCTTCCTTGATCCTATGTTTCTTATTTGGTCTTTCTCATTGCATTTCTTTTTCGATTCTCATAAAATCATCAATCAATCTCTCCGAATTTCACAAGAAAATTATCAATCTTCAACAACAAACCCAGAATTTCACGCCTATGTCATCAGCTTCAAACCCAGAATTCTCAACAAAAAACTACAAAACCTCAAAATCAAAACTTATGTGCTTTAGCTTCTTCATCTGTGTCCAAATTCATATTGTCAGGCATGAACCTCTAAATGGCCAACAACTTCTGGACGAGAGCAAAATGTTTCCAGCCTCAAGTTCGTCTTTGTTCGCACACATCCCCAGATTCGATGTCATCCGTTCTAGACTTCGACAAAGCTTATTGTTTTGGTTGTCTTCCTCGTCATCATTGTTGGTGGCGGAGAAGCTGTCGCTCGTTGCCGACTAGGGGCACGATGCTCCTGGTCGCGCTGCAACCTTGAATCAGCGGAGGACGTTGAGTTTCTTGACAAAAATCTCACCGTTGTTGCAACCTTGGATTTAAACAATTGTTTCAAATTTGACCCAAAGTTTATACATCTTCCCTTGGATCTAAAGTTCCTACCTTTCGAGTTCATCCTTATTGAAATTGCTAAGATGAAAGTTCATATTCTTTTTAGCCTTTTAACAATTTGTTCCTAGGTTTTGTTAAAACAATTTGTTCCTGGATTTTTTTTCAATGTTTATTATTTATTTTTTAGTTTTAATTTCAGTTTTGTAATTTTTTTATTCTTAATTTTAATTAATTTCCATGTGTGGGAACAGTTGGCAACATTTTAAATAAAAATAGTGTCCATATTAGCCTTGACCGAGTCAAAATCAAGGGGGCCATGGTTTTGCAAAGAGGGTGAAACTTCGAGGATCAAAAGTGCGATTTTCAAATTTAGGGGGCCAAAATCGCTAGTTTAGAAAACTTGGGGGGAGTGCATTTTAGCCTAAATTTTTCCAAGTGACCTTGTTTTTTTTTTTTTTACCAATTTCCTCATTATAATCTTTTTTTTCATAACGAGGAAGTTAATCCAGTGTTTGATGAATAGCTGTATTTTATATATTTTAACTTGATCTAGTGTTTGATGAGGTAGTATATCAGGATAAATTAATCTTAAAATTTATCATATCATCTGTAATTAAAAAATGAAGTAATAGTCATTTTGGTTCTTGAATGTGTAACGAGTAGTCACAGTAGTCCCTCAATGTATCAAAATTCCAAAATAGTCTCTTAATATGCATTTTGTTAGTTAAAATAGTCCCTGAAGCTAAAATAATCATTCAATACTCACAATAACTCTTTTAATATAATGGGTACTTGTACGAACTGATATGAAAATGAGTAAGCATATTGAAGGACCAATATGACAATATTAATGAAGTATTTTAATGTCAGAGACTATTATGACTAACGAAATACACAATTAGGGATTATTTTAAAATTTTGATATATTGAAGGACTATTGTGGCTATTCGTTACACATTCAGGGATCAAAATAACTATTACCCCTTAAAAAAGAAAATAAATTATAACTTTAGAATATCTAACTAAAAGATAGCAACATAAAATAATAACAAACCTTTTTGTTATTTTAGAAATATTTGACTTAAAAATAAAACTCAACAAAATAAGAAGTATTTTTTTTTCTTTTGGCATATATGACTAGGAATTAAAACAATAAAATCGAAACAAATCATTTTGACCATTTAGATTTTGCAACAAAACAAATAAAAGAAACATATAGCTAGAAAAATAAAACAAACTCACTAAATAAAAAATAAATATCTTATAAAAAAAATATTTTTTATTGTTTTTGGAATTTATGAAACTAAAATAAAATAGAATGAAATAAACTAAAAATAAAATAAATAAGTAAAACGAATTGTCTTGTTAAAAAAAATCAACAATCTAGCAACGACGTAAAAAAATTGATGACAAAATTGACAAGTGCAACAAATTAGTAGGTTATCGTCTACACATAGATTATCGTCCATATCATATCTTTGCCTGGTTCCATTTTCTATTCTATCTTATCTCGACCATCAAACATACCATAGATTTTTTTTAACGAAACAAGCTTAACTGGTATCATTAATCAATAATTGTTCAATACAAGTATGAGAAATCTAAAAAATATGATGACTAGTCCAATAACAAGCCGCCTTTGCTCCGAATACCATAGAATTCTTATACTTCTTTTTTTTATAAAGTTAAACATTAGTAGTATTTTTGAGAATAAAAATGTTAAATATATATATATATATATATATATATAAGGATTTGTTGCTAGGCCCAAAGAAGATGGCTAGCCTAAAAGTTTAAAATATATTTTTGGAAAATTGATTTATACACTTCAACATTGGCTAAAAACACCAGTAATTTACGTTTTTAACCCCATCGGCAGTTAACTGTCGATGTGAAGGATCCGGCGGCATCTAACTGCCGATGAGAAGGAAACCAGCGGCAGTTAGCTGTCGTTGCCATGTTTTACCTATATTTTTTAAAACTTCACATTTTTCGGCAGTTAACTGCCGTTTCACTTCTCTACTCTATCGGCACTTAACTGCCGTGGAGCATGAATTTGTTTTTTTTTTTCATTATTTTCCACACATTGACTTATTTATATTCCATTATTTCCTTTTCTTTTTCTATTCTTTTCTATATATATTTATAAATCAAAATTGTTTTTTAGAGTATAATTTTAGAGCATAATTTTATATTCTTTTTCTATTTTAGAGTATAATTTTAATATAAGAGTATAATAAATAAAATGCAATAAAAAATCAAATTATTTATATATATATATATATATATATATAATAAAGCATATCATATATATAATAATAAAAGAAAATATAATTTATGTTATTTTTAAGAGTATAATTTCAAATTATTATTATCATTTTTATTTATTACTTTTTTTGTTGTTTTTAGCTTTTTCACTTTAATCGGATGTCATTTTATCGTTTTTGTTTACTCATTTTATCGTTTTTGTTCACATTAAGATGAAAAAATGTTAAGTTTTAAAAAAATATAGGCAAAACATAGCAACGGCAGTTAACTGCCGCTGGTTTCCTTTCCATCGGCAGTTAACTGCCGCCGGATCCTTCCCATCGGCAGTTAACTACCGATAGAGTTAAAAACGTTTACTGGAGTGTTTTAGGCGAGGTTAAAGTGTAAACAACAATTTTCATATTTTTGAGTCAAACTGTACCGTCTTGTATAATTTAAAAGTGAAAAAAAATATATAAAAAGATACTTGCTTTGAATTATTTAGAAGCAACCATGGCAGTATTAAGCTGTCAGTGAGTGAGACTACTTTCAAAGGATTCAACTCAGGTACTTATTTTTATTCAATATCTTATTTTAAATATTTGAAATATTATTATTTTGTATGTATAAAAAAGCCACTAGTATTTTTTTATATTATAAATAACGCACTAGTGATAAAGCTAACTCATAAAAGAGAAGCTTAACCTAGTTTGTAGCTGTTTATTATCTTGCAACACCGGCAATCAATTTCTCTCTGTACTCTGAATGTGCCTAAGCAGTACGGATATATTTTTGAGCAAAATAACAAATATAGAACTATCCATTGCATTCCAACAATACCCTTTTGGCTCTATAGAAAAAAAATATATCTTTCTACTCTCTCTCCAACAACTATTTCTTCTCTTCTACTTCTTCACTCTCAAGTTTCTTTGTTGTACTTGTACTTTGTGTGAACTGAACTTGCAAACATGAGTAAACAAGACATGATGAAAATTCAGGTACACCCCTGTTCTTCTTACTTGTTTTTTTAGTCTTGTGTTCACATGTTAACTAAACTACCTAGTTAAAGTTAAATCTGTACTTAACTTGTTTGTTTCTTATGTAGAATTGTCTTCTCAAGGTTAATATCCACTGTGAAGGTTGTGAGCAGAAAGTGAAGAAACTGCTTCAGAAAATTGAAGGTACATTTATACCATGTCTCTTTCTTCTTTTCTATTTTTTCTTCTTTTCAAATTCTTAGAATTTAGTTCACATGTTAACTTTACTATGTCGGTTTCTGTCAAAAAAACAAAAACAAAAGCTTTACTATGTCGGTTTAACATTTTCCCATGTTTCTAAACCCTCCTTAATTTCATGTTTTTTTGCTTCATTCATCCAAAGTTTCCAACTTTATGATGTTTTTGTGAACTTTTTATGTTTATAAGGTTTTGTGTTGTGTGCTAGTTTAGTTTTGAAATTGATTAAGTGTTAAGTTTTGAAGTTAAAGATTGTTTTTTTACACGTTTGTGTTGTTGTTGTTGTGATGCAGGGGTGTATTCTGTGAATATAGATGCAGAACAAGGGAAGGTGTTGGTGACAGGTGATGTAGATCCAGCAAAGCTCCTCAAAAAGCTGAAAAGTTCAGGGAAACATGCTGAACTATGGGGTGGACAGAGAGCCATGATGATCAATCAAAATCAAAACTTTCAACAACAACAACCTCAGTTTAAGAACATGCAAATTGATAACAACCAAGGGGGTAAGAACAACAAGCCTCAGAATCAAAAGGGTCAAAAAGGTGGTGTTCAAGTAGCACAGTTTCAAAATCCTAAAGGGGGAAAAGATCTGAAAGTGCCCAACAAATCTCAAAAACATGTTAATTTTGATTTGTCTGATGAGGAATTTGATGAGAGTGATGGTGATTTTGATGACTATGATGAAGATGATTTTGATGATGAAGAGGAGTTTGGTCATGGACATGGCCATGGTCAAGGCAATGGATTTGGGCAGCATCCTATGCAAAATAACAAGATGATGATGGCTATGATGCAGAATGGTCGTGGGCCACAGCTAGGGCCTGGTGGTGGTATGATGATGAATGGGCCTGCTGCCATGAACAACCATAAAGGTAATGGTAAAGGAGGTGGGGGTGGTAATTATGCAAATGCCAAAAAAGGAGATATTATGGATCTACCTATGCAAATGCAGATGAAGGGTAAAAGTGGAAATTACGGTGAGGTAAAAAATGGTAATGGAGGTGGTAAGAAAGGGGGTGATGATGGAGGTAAGAAGAATAAAGGGGAAAAGCAAAAGGGTGGTGGGGGAGATGAAAAAAATAGTAGCAAGAAGAAAAATGGTAAAGGTAAAAACGGTGGTGGTGGTTTTCTAGTTAAGTTTCTAGGGCTTGGAAAAAAGAGCAAAAAGGGAGGAGGTGCAGCCGACACAACAAACAAGAACAAAAACAATGGAGGAGGTGGAAATAGCAACAACAACAGCAGCAAAGGGAAAGAAGGTAAGAAAGGTGGAAATTTGGATAAAGTTGAATTTGATTTCCAAGATTTTGATATCACTCCTCATGGTAAAAGTGGTAAGGGTGGAAATGGAAATGGGAAAGGTGCTCCTGCCAAGGGTAATGCCAATAATGGACATGGTAACAATAATGGTAATGGGGGCCATATGGGTCCAATGGGCCAGATGGGTGCAATGAATCAGATGGAAGCAATGAATAGGATGGGTCCAATGGGCCAGATGGGTTCAATGGACCAAATGAGGAACATGCCTGCAGTGCAAGGGTTACCGGCCGGGGCAGCTGCCGCTGCGATGAATGGTGGCTATTATCAAGGCATGCAGCAGATGCAACCAAATCCTTATCAGCAGCAGCAACAACAACAACAGCAATACATGGCTATGATGATGCAGCAACAACAACAGCAACAAATGCAGCAACAGCTGCAGCAACAACAACAAATGCAGCAAGGAAATATGAACAGTATGTATCCACAACATATGATGTATGGAGGAGGAAGGCCACATCCATCAATGAACTATATGGGACCGCCACCAATGCCATCACACCCTATGGCAGATCCTATCACTCATGTTTTCAGTGATGAGAACACTGAGAGCTGTAGCATCATGTAAAGTAATTAATTACTAGTAGTGGCTAGTTTGTTTTCAGGGTCTATTATTTTGTCTTTTTTTTTTGGGGTCCATTAAATTTTTGTTGCAATGGTAGGAAAATGTGCAAGATTTAAGGATTTATCTGATTATATCATATGATGTTTGTTTTATTTTGTTGTGTGTCCTGTGTAACGACAACCTTATGAGCAGGACATGGTGCCACTGCCAGTCAATGACAGAGTATGACATGACCTGTGGTGACTAAATCACTCCTCAAAATTTATCTTAACCCATTAAATTGTATGAGTTCTTCTAACTAATTATTGATCTTGGCTTGATAAATTAGTATCTTCCTCTCACCTTGTTTTAAATTGGGATGTCCTTGCCTCCACCACCAAGTTATTATTTCCTTATTTCAACAGTCTTCAAATGATATTTAAGTACAAAACAATTGTTGTAATGGAGAGGTAATAAGTTATTATTCCAGGACATACAGGTTCAAGGGTTCAATTTGTAATAATTGTTGCGTGAACGATAGATTTGTAAGGTTTGGTTCGTATTTTGACCCAACCAAAAACACTGTCCCAACCCAAACAACTTCGCATGATTCAAATTGTGGGTTCATTTGGTTTTTCCGGATCCTATTGTTCGCTTTAGAATTTAAAGTGAACAATATCAATTATTAATTAATAAATTAAATGTAGATATTACACGTACATCATAACAAATCACAAATTTAGATGATCATCACCATTGTTGCATATAATTTGATAGGAACTACACAAATATTTAAAATTTAAAAAAAAATCCCAAACTCTAAATTAGCTGTCCAAAAATAAACAATAATCTTGTCTAACTCGTAACACTAGTATAATCCAAATAAATTTTACAACTCACCAATTTTTTCCATAAGTAGTCACTAGTGGAGCTAGCTCATATCCATTTCATTTCCATCTGTTTTTAAGCTCTAAAATTCAATGCACTAACAATCACAAGCTAGTGTCAAATCATTTGAAAGGGAGAAAAAAATGATGGGTATCTCCTCCACTTTGCACACAATCTTTCCATTTCACTCACTAATCCTTCCTTAAAAATTCAGCTGCACACATGTCATTTACCTAAAGCCTTACGTGTCATGTCTTTATGAGATTAAATCCATGTTATGTTTTTGACAAAATTCTTCTTCCCTGATAAACTAACTATTAACATTTATCTATACAAAAATTTCCAAACTTGTCAAATATTTTTACATGATTACTTTAGACATAAGTGTTAAGTGTGAACAACACTTCTTAAGATAATATTCCTCTATTCCATTTACGGACATAGCCAATGGAATGGTGGGACTACAGCCCTAAGGTTGAAAAGATTCCTTAACATTCTTTGAAATATATTTTACATCCAGACAAAAAACAAGAAATACGTTTTACCTTATTAATTATGGGTAATTTTACAAAAATATTAGTTTTCTTTCTTTCCTTTTTGTCAGATTCCCTTTGATATAATAGATTAATAGTTACCTCACTTTTCTTTCCTTTACTTTCTTCTTTATGAAAAACCACATTCATTTATTGATGTTTAATTTTATGCATAAAATGTCCAAAAATTGACAATAAGTAACAATGCATAAAATTATACAGTGTAACTGATACAAACCAGTGAAACTGCCATGGATCAGAAAAATTGACTTGTTATTACGCAGTGTAACTCATACAATCCTGTGAAACTGCCATGGATCAAATAAGCTCACTTTTACATGATACACTATCTATCTTTTCTTATAAGCGTTATATTTGTAAAGTTTTTTTTTTTTTTTTTAATAAAAAACGTTGTCAATTTTATATCTTCATTGTAAATTACTCATATTTTACTACGTACGCTTGTACTCCCTCCTTCCCAAAATATAAGCAAAAATTGGTCAACAAAAGTTAATGTATTTGGTTCAAAATTTGTACCAAATACATCAACTTATGTTGACTCATTTTTGCTTATATTTTGGGACGGAGTAATATAATTTAATTAGTACTTTAAATATCATCATCAAGTCATTATTATCTATATTACATTTGTAATTATAGTGAATACATTAATTATTCATAAGGTTAATTTGATAAAATCATTGTTTATTTCCTTCATTTATAAATTCCTTTACATTTTTGTGAAATAATTTAGTATGACACTTATAACGAGATAGAGGAAATATAAAAACTGGAAGATGTATGCTAAAAAATAATTAATTGCACATGTATGTGTTATGTATAGTTCTAATTTTATTTTATTTTAGAGAATGTACTTCTAATAACTTGGGTCTCCAAAATTTGTAATATTATGTTCACGTATATTTTTATGATAAAAACATATTTAGTACATTGTCTCTTGGAGTTGAGAGGTGTTTTAGTGATTTGTTTTCGATCTCTTTTGATTTGAGATTGAAACAAAGTTTTTTTTTAGTTTTTGGGCTTATTGTGTCTTCTTTGGCGAACCGGGGGTCGAGTGGTGGTGAAATCTGAAAGAGTGTTGGAATATGTCGTTTTTAGATGTTTAATTGGGTTCAACTGTGGTGATGGAAAAATGATGTTATATTTCTTGGAGTTTTGATCGATTGGATGTTTTTTGAGGGGTTATAGTGAGCAGCAGACGATAAGTGGTTGAATTTTGTTTTTGTTGTCATTCGCAAAGAAGCGTGTGGATTTGACTTTGATTTAAGTGTTGACTTTGGTTTTGATGTTAGTTTTCTTATTAATGTTGGTGTTAGCCCTCGTTAGATGTGACGTTTGTATCAATATTTATTATTTTTTTTCTAGTGATCCGTGTATATACGACATCTTTGTTTTGTCTTGTTCGTCTTGTCACTAACTTGATTATTAATAAATTTTGTTGTTAAAAGAAAAACATTTAGCACATTGTTTTTCTGTCCGACACACTATTGTTACTTTTACTCATGCACATATGAACCTGCCTGAATTGACAACACTAATTTTTGTCTATGATCCCAATGACTACTGATATGATCGAAGCAAAGCATAAACTTGAATCAGTTGGAAGAAAACATTGCAATGCTAGATATTTTGAAATATCAATCACATATAAAGTTCATTCATATTGAAAAAGTATCGGCTTTCTCGTTAAACTAGGAGAACAAAGTAAGAAAAATTAACGAAAAAGAAAGAGTAAACATAAAAGAAAATAAAAAGAAAGAAAAAGACAACAAGCAAATGAGTTATATAAAAAAGCGAAGAGGACCGAAAGAAAGAACATGGATGTTAATAAAGTAGTGTGGAACTGATTATTTTGTCGTCTCTATTTTGCCTGCAATATTTTCACCGTTCTTCTTATAAGAAAAAAAAAACATTGTATAGGTTTTTTTATAAGTTTTAGAATATAAAAATATAAAGGAGGTGCAAATAACAACGCTATGGTTGATAAAGCGATTGATGAACTTGGCCTTTTATGACCAGCTTTACTTATGTTATTGTAGTAGCTATGAGTTCAATTAGAGAATTTTTTTTGATAGCTTCACTCTATTGTTTTCACCTCCATAACTGTTCAAAATTCTCATATTACAGTTTTCACTTTTAACTGTTCTCTCTCATTTCTCTAATTTTAAAAGAAATACACATATTTATCAATTTCTATTAACATAATTAACTAATTAAATGTTGCATCTATAGTCTGAGAGACCTCTCTAAAATGGTCAATACTTGTTATGTTAATTATAAATTTGGGCAACTTAGATAGGTGGCTCTGGTTTCGATCTCTCAATGATAACATTATGTGTCTCAATGCAATGTTGATATTTATAATCTCATTAGATAGAAGCAACCACATGGTGCAATATTACTGGAGATAAGCACGTCCGCAATTGAGAAGTAACTGATTCATAGGGTTGGCATGATGGAATATCACTATAGAGAAGTATCATACCGGATGAGGCGCAGTATCACTAGAGTAAAGTGACCACATAGTGCAATATCACTTGAGAGAAACATACATTTATTTGAATCATGGGTCCGTAGAGGAGTAGACTGATATCAAAGAAAAAGAATAAGTTTAGAGTCTATAGACATGCATACCATTACTTGAATCACAAATTGTATTGACTTCCGTGGGTGTTGTGGATTGTATTGTCTTACCTTGATTTTGTGGAATGTACCGATGTTTTACCTTGATGACTCTTATTAGCCGTGATCTAATGTGATACAGTATTGTCTGATGTTTTGCATACTCTCTCATTTGTCTTATACTATTACGTGTTTTCGAAACTTGCCCTTTCGTTGTTTTGTGTTTGTGTGGCTTTTGACTCTACGTTTGTGAAATCACAGTTTTTTTAGGTTACGAGTCTTAGGGTGTGTTTGTTTCCTGGTTTAAAAAATTATTCCCAGGAATGTGGAGGTTGCAATTATAGATTCCTATGTTTGTTAAAAAGTTAAAATAATAAATCCCGGGAATAAAAAATTCCTAGGAAAATAATAACTTCCACTTACCCATGATTTTATTCTCAAAGGAAGTGGGTGGGAATAAAAGGTTCTCATGTAAATAGTAATAAAATTGAAATAACTACTCATATACCCACTATCACAAATAATTCTCATGAATCTGACAATTATTTACCAAACACAATTTTTTTAAGATACCCAGGAATAAGATGCCTATTATTATTTCTCAGAAAAGGTTATTCCTAGGAATGAAGTTTTCAACCGTCAAACAAACGATCCCTTAGAGTGAAGCAAATGCCTTATGTATAGACACCGTTTTGTGTCTGTCTGTTATTTTGAGAAAATGGTCAGCTCTGATAGCTGACATCGGATTGCGATAAATGCATTATAATTTACCTCTCCACTTGTTATCAAAGTTGATAAACCTTTGTAATTTTCAAATGTTAATCAAATAGTCTTATTTTATTATTATGAATTTTTCAAATAACATAATATGAATTGTGTATACGAGTTCTTATATCCTTGTCTAAAAAAGTCTTTAAAAATATTTTTTTAACAGTCTTAGGAACTTAAATACTTATAAATATTAAATATATTATTTTGAGATTTAAGGTGTCACAATGACCAATACAGTTCTCTGGATACAGATACAGAACAATGACCAAGATGAAGAATTGTTGTGATTTATAAAGTGGTGGTGGGAAAAATGTTTATTGGTAATAAGTATATGAGTTTAATGACTTAAGGGCCTCTATTATGTTACAAAAATGAATTAAAATAGGGACTATTTATTGGAACATGAGGGATGATTATTGAGGAGGTAGTGGGGTTGTAGGTCCCACACAGAGTTAATGGAGAAATTGGGTGTCATCAGCGTTAAATGGGAATCGGGGTTTTGACTTTAGCGAAGAGGACAATTGAAGTGACATTTGAAAATGTGTTTATGAAAAACGATGAATATTAAATGAAGGTGGGATTATGGGGAATTGTTGTGTAATTAATGATAATAAGGGGCAAAAATCTAAGGAAACAAAAGGGAGGGAAAATTGGAGGGGTAATGGTCATGGTTAAGGCTAAGCTACAGTTATACCTCATAAGCTTTTATAATAAGAGAAGAGATTAGCTAACCAAATCACTCTCTTCTTCACTTAGATAAATGGTTTCTATTAGTTGATGGTTATGAAATTCACAAAGAATTCTAAATATCCGTATGAGACCGTCTTTTAAAATGTCTTGCTCTAAATTTAGACAATGACACTTTTTATAACTCGTTACCATTGAAAGAGTTGTGTGGCTTATATTTTAAACCTCTTTTAAAAGACATAATTAAAATTAGATTTTTTCTTTCTAATTCATTGTAACTAGGATCCTTGATCCCAAGATGTGCTCCAAGATATTCCCACGATTTAGACTTTTTGGATCATTTTGAAACTAATCATCAAGTTGGTTGTGAAACATCTATTTTTTTTTTTATTTAGACTGGACTACCTCTCAAATTGATGTTAATGTATTGTGAGATATTTTTGATTTGTTTAAAAGGAATGGTAAATAAAAGAAAGAGAAGGTAAACAAGACTACAGTCGTTTGGAAGAACGCGATTTCGATTCTTGAATAGAACAATTATTGGTAAGACTATACTTCCCTCGTGACAGAAGTCTGAATTACTAGGACCAGACCTTACAAAAAAAATACTATAAGAATACTTATTTATTAAAAAAATTAGTGTTTCTTTTTTTTTGTAGGTTAAATACCATTTTTGGTCCTTTAAGTTTGACAAGAATACCAGATTAGTCCTTTAGGTTTTTTAAGTTTCAAATAAGTCCTTTAAGTTGTTAATTTAATGCGCCTATTTGAAGTTTTCTAAGTTTTTAAGTTTCAAATAGGTCCTTAAAAGGGTAACGGTGTAATAAATTAACAACTTAAAAGACTTATTTGAAACTTAAGAACTTAAAAGACTAATCCAGTATTTTTGTCAAACTTAAAGGACCAAAAGAGGGATTTGACCTTTTTTTTAAGTCTACCTATGTAATGTATTATTGTTTATATGACTGAATTATGGGGAGTTTACGAAGGTCTTCGTATAACAAGACGACATAGTATAGCGCGAATTGAAATTCAAATGGATTTTTTGGTATTTGGTCAAAAGTTTTAGGCATAAAAAATATTAGTAGTGCGATGAGTATAAATCTCAAGAAGAAAATTAGAGAGTTTATCCCGTTAGATTGTTTCTAGCCCATGAGATATGAAAATGTCGTGGAGATAACTTATTTTGAACACCCTCTTTCAAGGGTGATTTCAGTTTTATTTGATGATTGTGTTAGCCTGGATTTTTAAACATACATTTTGACAGACAATATGGTTATGAAGACCACAAAATTCTCTAAGTACAAGTGGAAATACATGTATTTTGACAGGAGTTATGAGAAGGTTTTCGACAAATGTTTGCTCACTTCGACTAGTGTTAGCTTGTATTTTCAAGTATGTATTTCGACGAGAGAAATGGTTATGAAGCCATAAAATTTTATAAGTGCATGATGCATCATAAGCTTTTCGACAGGAAAAATGTGCCTAAAACTGCAAGATTCTCTAAGTCCAGGACAAATGCATGATGATTTCAACAAGTCTAGTTCGACATACTCTGATTTCGACATCAAGAAGGCTTCGACCAGTACAAGATTTCGACAGGTTTCTTTGGTTCAAATTGAAGATTCAAATCCTTAATTGAAGAAGCAGGGATTAAAGAGCCAGACACGTCGAAAGCATGTTAAGGCTGTCAAAAGGATTTAGTTTACCGTTGTTAGTCTGTTAGTTATATAATAGTTTTTCATAAGGAAATGTGGTCAGTCACAAATCATTTACAAAAGTTCTTAAAGTTAAAGTACTAGTGTCTAGATAAATGAGTACAAAATGTATGTAATATTGATTTGCTGTACCATCTTTATTATTCAATGCAATGCAATAACTTTCTTTTAAGTGTTTTTGCCTTTAAACTTTAAAGTTTATACTCTTTTATCATTAAATAAATCCTGTTGATTTTTGTCGAAAGACAGTTATCTTCATATAAAAACAGTTTCCTTCATCTTTCTATAAACAAACTCATAAAAGATGATGAACATTCAAAGCTTTATGGAAATAATAATGCACAACATGTCTAGGAATTCTAGTTTAATCATGCCTGTAATAATTCAAATTAGTCTTATTGTTTACTAAAAACACCGGTAAACAGATTGCAGAAGCGTGTCTTTTTCTTGACTAATTTTCCTGTAGTTATTTTCTTCTTTTGAGCTTAGGACCCTTTCAATACCAATTTTTTTTATTATTTTAATTTTATTTATTTTTGAGTTAACCCTCTTGCTTCATGGAATAGAGACCATCATAATTTATAGTTTGACAGAAAGATAAATAAAATCCGATCAAGAATGATTCTACATATGAATCGGATTCAGATTCTCTTAAAAGATTAATGTATAAGCAAAGCCTATTTTTCATCTGAGTTTAATCATTTAGTTTAACCTCATCTATTTTGATTACCACGCTTGAACATTTTCATTGATCAATCACAATTTAATGATCAAAATTGATTATTGTGTGTTAATCTTAAATTAAGAATCAAAATTGATTAACATGCCTTCCACCATGCTCAACAATCGTTAATAAGAATATGAGATCTTACCCACACCCGCATGGAATTCAGATCCTTTACTTATTCACCCTGCTTTGAAAAAAATAAAATTACTTACAATTTTACCAACTTTAATTTATTTATGCACTCCCTCCGATACTTATTATAAGAAACTTTTCAAAAAAATCTTTGGACCTATTTATAAGAAAATGTCACAATTTTTAAGGTGTCCTTATTGTGTAAAAAACCTTTTTAACCTTCATTTAATGCTTGTCTTTTTAATGTTAGTGTGTATATTTAATACTTCACAAATTTTTATGTGAGTATATTTGTAAAAACATTTAAAAAATTCAAACAATTAATGATTGTCTTGATTTTGATGTTTTTTGGTTTTTTTTTTCTTATATCAATTTATTCATTTTATTTAATTTTATAATAACTAATGAAACCCTAACTTTTCTCCCCTATATAAATTAGGGAAAAAAAGAAATTGGTTCAATCCATCACCGTACGAGAACATTCCGAAACGTGCTTCTGGCGTTCGACAAACTTGAACACTCTCGTGCAATCCGGTTATTGATTTTGCAGAGCAAGCATCATCACTCAACACAAGGTACCAACTCTTGTAATTCGAATACTCTATTTTATTATGTAATTCGATTGTTTAGTTTTTCTTGTTACGGTTAAAAATTCAATTTTTTTTTCTCTTCCGATTAACCCCAGAAAATATGCTTGATGGTTCTTATGTGGAGATATAAACTTGTGAGCAGATTTACTTATGAATATGTAAAGAATTAGGGTAAAGTTAAATTTTTTCTGATGAATTTCATAGTTCTTTTTGTTCTTGGTGTATATAGAGATAACTAGATGCTTGTTTTTTCATTTCCAAATACATGATTGAGAATCTAGAGTCTAGACAGTTTTGGAGGTTTATTTCTTTTATTCCGTTCGTGGTTTTTTGCGTTTCTCATGATTCTGTCAAGTGGTGAAGCTAGGATTTTTTTTTTTTTTAGGGTTGGCCAAATAGTTATAATATATACTGTAAATTGTTGGCTCAATGGTAAGACTTGATTGTTATAATTGTCGAGACGAAGGTTCAAATGAAATTGATCATATTTTTTAAGTTTACTCTAAAAGTACAAATGAAATGTTCAATATGTTGCAAAGAGGACTCGATCCTGCGACCTATGAGGGACAAAACGCGGGTTACCACTACGCTACCAAATGTTATATGATATTTTACGGAAAGTATAATATATATACAAATCTTTTAATGCCAATAGCTATTTAGGAGAAAAAATTAATTTGTGTAGGCCATGGCTAGCTCCCCCACTGGTGTCAATTACGGATTGGGGAAATAGATGTTTGTTCAAATTCCTCTACGCGATAAACACTATTTGTCATAACTTTGTACTTAAGTGTATTTGAAACAATAAAGATTTGTTCAAGTCCTGGTATGCTATAGTGTTCAAATCGCAGCTCCGTCACTGGTGTCAATTGTGGACTGTGGAAATAGATGTTTGTTCAAATTCCACTACGCGATAAACACTATGACATAAGTTTGTACTAAAGTGTATTGGAAACAATAAAGATTTTGTTCAAGTCCTGGTATGCTATAGCGTTCTAGCTGCGATTTGACAACACTAGTTTTGTGATTTCCCCTTTTGTTCACGTGTAATTGTTGTTACCATGTGCATATTGTTGTTTTGTTTTGGCCCCATGTGAAGTGTAGGAATTGATTTATTTGATTTCACTTGAAACAGAATGGATCATCAAGGTCATGGCCAAAACCCAAATATGGGTGGTGTTGGTAGTGGACAAATGGCCCCATATGGTTCTAATCCATACCAGCCAAACCCTATGACTGGGTCACCTGGGATGGTTGTTCCCTCTGTTGGGACTATTCAATCTGGTGGTCAACCAGATGGAACTCAGCTGGGACAACATCAGCTTGCTTATCAGCACATTCATCAGCAGCAACAGCAGCAGCAGCAACAACAACTCCAGGCCTTCTGGGGAAATCAGTATCAAGAAATCGAGAAGGTAACTGATTTCAAAAACCACAGCCTTCCCTTGGCAAGGATCAAGAAGATTATGAAGGCTGATGAGGATGTGAAGATGATATCAGCTGAGGCGCCGGTTGTATTTGCAAGGGCCTGTGAAATGTTCATATTGGAGTTAACCTTGCGTTCTTGGAATCACACTGAAGAGAACAAAAGGCGAACACTTCAGAAGAATGACATCGCAGCAGCCATCACAGGAACTGATATCTTTGATTTCTTGGTTGACATTGTGCCTAGGGAGGACTTGAAAGATGAAGTGCTTGCATCGATACCAAGAGGACCAATGCCTGTTGGAGGGCCTGCTGATGGAATTCCTTATTGCTATATGCCGCCTCAAAATGCACAGCAAGCTGGAAATCCTGGTCTCATGATGCATAATCCAAACATGTATGCTCCACAGTCTCATCCATACATGGCACCTCAAATGTGGCCCCAACCACCGGAGCAACAACAATCGCCTTCAGATCATTAGATTCTTATTATGGTTATAAGGGTTATGGTTAGTAACGTGAACTTTGGTGCAATAAATTAGTTTTATAAGGGTTGAAAGTTGAAGTTTTATATTGTACTACTGACCATTTCCATACATCATAGTAAAACTTAATTCTGCAGCTTTTAAATTTCAATGTCATTTTTCCTAATGGAACTTAATGTTACTGTATTAGAAATTTACAGATGAATAACCAAGTATGGTTTATGATGATTCATCAGTTATTAGCACAAGGTGTTTCTAAGTACAGGTGTCAATCTGATACTGTATTGTGATATTGCAGTAGTGGTTACAATCTGATATTGCATTTATAAAAGTAATATAATAATTTTGTATGTTGCGTGGAAGCATGTGCTGTTATATTAGGTGTCTAGTATGGTTGAGAACACACTGAACATGAGGAAGTCTATGTTATTATAATTGAGTATTTATATCTTTCCTTTCCCCTCTTGTGTCCTCTTGTGGATTGAATATGGAACTGTTTTCTTTCTTTCACATTGAGATGGGTTGTGACAATGCAGTGAAATAGACTAATTAGTATATACTTTTTCGTCAAAAAAGAAAAATAGCTTATCCTAGATCCATCGAGCTTTCCACTTTATTACTTTCTGCTATATACAAATTCATCGCCTTCTGTTCAGATTTTTACTTGTTAATGAAGACTAATGTATGTTAATCATGCATAAGATGCCCTTTTGCTGTTTCCTTTCTGCTCTTTCTAAATAAGCCCTGATGCGTTTCATCCAAAGGGTGTTTTACTTGACCAGCTGAAATGAATGATGCACTATGCAGACTACTGATGCACAACCATCATCAGTTACGGACTTAAGGGTGTCATATTGAGCGGCCCGGATTTGTTATGATCCTTCGTGATGATAGAGTGTAGCTAATAGCTTATATACAATGCAAACATAATTTGTTTGCTTTTTTTTAATCAGCAGTTACATTATAGAATATTGGGGTAATCAGCAGTTACATTATAGAATATTGGGGAATATTAGATTGGTTAGGTGATTGAGGCGAGGGAGTTAAGGAGTGAAGTGATTTGGAAGTTGAGGGTTTGATCTCCACCTTCAACAAAATACAAACAATACTAACATTTTCCGTCTAATAATGAACAATAAGAAATTGCCGATGTTTAACTGAAAGCTTAATTTGCCAATCAAATATCAATATTGAGAGCTATACTTATTTATTCCCATCTAGTTTTTCTATTTTACAAGGGCAGTAAGTAAATAATGTCGTGGAACGTTGACGAATCCTTTTTAATATGGCAGCAGTTCTTTCACTATCAAGTTGGGGCGATTTCATTTTATCTTGGCCTCCCAATAGAAGCAAATCCTATCCTATGAGTATGTCAACTTGGCTTTGTTACGCTTGGTGTTTGAATTCTCCTCATCAATTTGGCGCTTGGTAGTATTCCTATTTTCTATCTATCTTATTTGAAAATGCTGATTAAGGTCTAGAAAATGGTTGTCGAATTTCAAAGAAGGTTTGCTTTGGGGTGGTTCCTCAAATCGGTCTAAAATTGCTTAAGTGGTCATATGTGTGTAGGCCTAAAATGGAGGGATGATTATGGGTGAAAGATCTTATACTTCTTATCATAGTTTACTTTTTTTTTTGTTCGACAAACGTAAGTTTACTTGTTAAGTGGAAATTGCACATGTTGATGAATAAACATTCCCTTTCGAAGGAGGTTTTGTGTGCAAAGGACGGTCAAGATATTTTTTGGGATTCACAGTTGGAACATTTTAGGGGCCAGTCTTGTTCCTCTTCATGGTGTAAGAAATATTTAATTTGGGTTGCTCACATGATTCAATATTGGATCGGGTATTGGGAAGTCTGCGAAAGAAGATTGGAAACGGTACTTCAGTGCAGTTTTGAGATGGTGTATGGCAAGGTACCTTGTCCCTCAAAAAGGTATTTTCAAGTTTTTTTTTTTTTTTTGCAGTGTCCAACATGATTAGGGATTTAGGGTGTGTGGAAGTGGAATCTCTCGGTGGAGGGAATTTGTGTGAGAAGAGTCTATCTTCAGTCTCTATCTTTAGCGGAGGATGAATGGTGTTGGTCAAGAGATGTATATGCAAGACCTTGGAGTATGTTCTTCCTCAAGGTCTCTCAGGTTCGATTCTCCCCGGTGTCAATTTAGGTGGACTAGATTTAGTTTCTTCAAAAAAAAATTAACGATTCATGTCTATGATCATGTTCTCTACTTCGGAATTCAGGAAAGTGAATTACACTTAATTATTAAGTGTAAGTTCTGAGTGTGGTATGAGGTTTGTAGATGGTTTCGGGTGGTGATTGATATGCAGGGGAATATCCATATATTGTTTTGGGTTTTTGTTTCTTATTGGAGGGTTTGGGAAAAAATGGATGGAGTTTGCTCTAATTTGACACTTTTGTCATCTGGATAATTTGGGTTGTTGGAAATAGGGTGATGTTCTCGACTTGGGACCATGATTTCTCACAATTAGTTGACCACATTAAGGTGCAATCTTAAAAATAACTGGTATATTGGTGGCGAGTAGATGCACACTTCTCCTTGGGGGCATATTTTTATAGTTGACCTCTTTATCTTTCTATCCTCCTCTTGATTGATTATGAAAATATTCTTGTGGCATTTTATACTATATTTTCGAGTGAATAGGTTTTTCCGTCTTTTAATTTAAACGCATTGGTCAATTTCGTCCTCAATTTTTTCGAAATAGCTAAAACATCCCTGAATTTTACAAAGATCAATCAATTTCGTTCCTCTGTCAAGTCTCACCGTTAACGGTGATGATGTGTGATGTTAAGCGCTGACGTGAATTGTCAACTCAGATGTCATGTATTCAGGGATGAAATTGATTGAAAATTTTGATTTTTTTTTTCTAGACTTTTTTTAAATGAAAATCATTATTAATTGTTACATGTCAAATCGATCCCTGAATTATTCATTAAAAATCAAGATGGTCTATGAATTATGTCACTCCCTATCAAATTGATCCTTGGATTATTTATTTTAACTATCAAATTGATCCCTAATACCGTCAAAAAAATACTAAAAACTAAAAGAACATGTTTAACACAATAAAACCATAATTAATTAGGACGAGAGTTTCTTTATGGTTTTCTTATGCAAAGATTCACTTATTCTTGACATTTTATGCATGTTTTTTTAATGATAGGTTGATGTCATTACTAAAACTCTTATGTATATTGTTTTAAGATGGAAAGGCATATCATTTGCTAAGGATGAAATAAATACTCTAAGTTAATCAACTCTTGTTTGTTAATCCACTTGTGATGAAATTTTTAGCATAAAATTTCTTTGAGTTCATTGACAGGAATTTTTGTTTCATTACATAGACCACTTCATTGACATACTAAGTTGAACATGGATGAAACTCATCGAAAAGGAGCATATGTTTGCATACATAGACTACTTCAAATTTAAAGTTTCATCAATGTTCAACTTAACCTCAAAGATCTTCAAACAAAAAGGTTGAAAACCACTTCAAATTCTCTATGTTTTCTACATCCACAAGCTTATGCTATTATAAACATGATTTCACATGCATAGACTTGAAGGAAAATCGACACAGATACGGCAGCGGAAATTTTCGATTTTCTTTCCTTGAATCATTACGAATATGACATGAATCAATGATGGAATTGTTACCTCTTGTAGTGCAGAAACGATTTCTTCGATCACAGCCAAGCAAGAAAGCAAAGCCTCTACTCGTCCACACGAACGGTTTCCTCTGGTTCCCGGTGCTAGCCAAGTGATCAGAGGTTAGAGAGAAAAGAAGGGTTGCGGTTTTAGCTTTAGGGTTTCACGAAAAGCCCCCTCTTGATTTCAGCACTAGAGTTCTATTTATAGAGCTCCTTGCTAAACGAAATCAGCAATCATTATTGGGCTTCCATAAGCTCAGTTTCCGCTAACTAATTAGCTTCAATTGCTAAACGCACCCCATCTTATATTTCTCCTTTTGACCGTTCTATTGTGTGTGACCCTATATGTTCTTGTAACGTTGGCAATAATATTAAATCTTATATTTAATATTATAAACAGTGAGCGGTATCTAGCAACACATCATTGCTACCCAAGTGACAAGAATGTCAAGTGATCTGACGAAACCTTTTCCATGATAATTTCTATGTGTACGATTACTCCTTTGTCCTAATATCTTTATTGAACACAAGACATAGATTGCGTCACCCTTGTTTAGCTCAATATTTATATTTCTTGATCCCGAAATATACTGAATAACGAATAAGTCCAATATCTCATATTGACTTAATTCGGCATGATCATGCATTTTTCCAGTCATATTTCATCAAGAAGCCTAAAGATATATCTCCTGTTATGAAGGAGGGACAAATCCCATCTAGGACACTCATGTCCCTCAGCATGATTCGTCGAGTTCCCATTAACCAACGTTATAATTATCTTGTTACAGATAACGTTTGAATGGCAATAAAACACTTGAGTCCACATCTAGGGATCACAGTGGTTTTAGGTCTAAGAGTGATATACACTATTATCATTATGAGAATAACTTATGACAATTTCATAACATACTATGTAGTATTCTCACAATGGGTCAATCTAGTATAAATATTACTCCTAATACTCATACCTATGTATAGACTTAATATCTCATATTAATGACCTATGAGATACGGTCATCAGTCTACATACATAATAGTCTCCACACTTTATTATTATCCCAATTTATATTAAAGCTTGACTAGGGATACTTTTAAGAATAGTGTTCTTTCTGTTGATGTAATCTCATAATTAAGTCACACTTATATTCCATCACATGAACCAACTATTCTAGGGACTTTATTAATCTCAACAAGTGTAATAAAGAACGCCATATTTTATTTAATAATAAAAGTCATGATACATATGATAAGTTTAACATAAATTATTGGCCTCTAAGGTTTACACCAACAAGACTGTAAAATTGTAATAAAAATTCTCCGAGGAAATAAAACCACCACCTCTAACAAACACATGCCAATAAAAATCAACTAACATAATTAATTACCAATAAAAACTGTATTTTCTTGCATCCCCCAAACCATATACACGATATGAAGACGAATAAGAAAATGAGCATATAACTAGAAATACATTTAAGACTTATGTTTCAGTATTTGATAAGAAGACTTAGACCATCTACAATAGAAGACTCCATTTTGGGTACTTAAGTAGGCATCATCTATTTTATAATTTGAATATTGCTCTTCCCCCAACCAATATTGCTCAATCCCAAAGAAAAAGACGAAACTAACCCTGCGTGAGTTAACTCACGCTTGCTACAAACCAGCGTGACATAAGTCACGCTGAGTTCTGTTATAAAAACAGCACACACCACAGAACATAGAACCAGCGTGACTTAAGTTTCCAAATCGAAATTTCTCCCTCTTTTTGCGATTTCAACCATTTTTGTGTCAATTAGCATCAACTTAAAATCAAGTAAGTGTTTATTATCTATTGCATTGGTTTTTTATGGTTTAAATTTTGGTTTTTTTTTGGAGAAATTTAACAATTTTAGGATTTTAGGGTTTGAGTTTTTAGGATTGTTAATGATGAACTAAGTTAAGAATTGTAGTTTAGATGTTGTTTAGAGTAAGTTTCACTCCAATGTGGTAGTTTAGGGTTTAGAAATTGTTAGATTTTATGTTGATTGAATGTTGCACTCTATGTATTTGATAAAATGTCTCAATGACAATTTGTTTGATTTTTGCATTGTAAAATTAGTTAGAAATTGGATTGTTAATGTTGATTATATTGAGTTTGAGTGAAATGTGGTAGTTTAGGATTTAGTTAGAAATTAGATTGTTAATGTTGATTATAGTGAGATTGAATTGTTATTTTAGCATTGATTTTTGTTTTTAAAAATGTTGTGTAGATATGTCTCAGAGACCAGACATGATTAGAGGTGACAGGGAGGTCATGACTAGTAGTGCATGTGCCGAAAAGGCGGCTGCGCGCCCTCCTACTCCACAGAGACAGGGCATTAGGAGAGAGCAGGAGGTGGGATCGTCGTCCCAGACAGGTGCGTCGCAGATGGTGGACCAGAGTCAGCATCAACCTCAGTACGAGGAGGCGGCTCACCAGCAGGAGGTGATGCCCATCATCAGGCTGAGGAGGTAGGTCAGGCTGAGGAGGAGGAGGAGGCGTCACAGAGTTTTCCTGGGGGTCCTACTAACTTGTCACTCCTACCGGGTTTAGGTAGACACGTGGCATGTCAGCTTTAGAGCAATGCTCAAGTAAGTATAATTGTTTAATTTTATTTAATTACGCGTCAATTACAATTTATTTTATTTAGTGGCATGTCAGCTTTACGATTTATTTATTATGTTAAAATATGTTAATGAACGCACATAATTTAATTGGCGCGCGTAATTAAATTAACGCGCGTAATTTAATTAACACGCTTAATTTAATTGGCGCACGTAATTATATTAACGCGCTTAGTTTAATTAACACGCTTAATTTAATTGGCTCGCGTAATTTAATTGGCGCGCGTAATTTAATTAATGCACTTAATTTAATTGGCGAACGTAATTAAATTAACACGCTTAATTTAATTGGCGCGTTTAATTTAATTGGCCCGCGTAATTTATTTGGCACATGTTTTTTTACGATTAAATTGTTGTCTTTTTTAGTTATTGAAATGTTTATATTTTTAACGGTTTATTGTTCGTTTAATTTTTTGTATTTCAGGTTCAGAGGACGCGTAAATGCAACGTTGTTTCTCACGGGAAGAAAGTTAGGAAGATCCCACTCCCGACTAACGATCAGACCTAGTTCTGGAACCGGGTAAATGCATCTGGACTTGTCCCCCTCCTTCTCACTAGATACGAGAACATCAACCATGCCCTCATCACCGCCTTCTCAGAGAGATGACATAAGGAGACCAGCAACTTCCATCTGCCTGTTGGGGAGATGACCATCACACTCGATGATGTGTCTTGTCTTTTACACATCCCCATCGTTGGGAGGCTCCTGGAGTTGAGTCCTGCCGATGTAGGATAAGATAGAGTTGTGGATCTGCTGGAGGTCGGTTTGGGTATGACACATGAGGATGCTGATGAGGAGACAAAGGCGCAATGGGGTGCTTACATCAATATCACTAGCTTGAGGATGCATTACGAGACACTCTTGCATAGGTGGAATGAGTTGGAGCATCTTCCTGCTGATGATGAGGAGGCTGAGGAGCAGGTGACGGTGAGGGCGCAGTGCACCAAGGCGTTTCTGTTATACTTGGTTGGCATCACCATTTTTGCAAAGAAGAACAACAGAAGCGTTCATCTGTTGTGGATGGAGATGTTCATGGATTTGGACACGTTGGGCCAGTGGTCCTGGGGTGGAATGACACTTACTTACCTCTACCACGAGCTTTCTCATGTCACGGTCCCGAGGATGAAAGCCATTGGCGGTTACTCATATTGCAGTTGCAAGGGGTTCCCCGGAGGAGGACTAGGAGCCATAGTCCAGCGGTTTTGTATATTTTTAGTTATATTCTTATGACATTCTTGTATTATATTTACACTCACGCCTTTGCGCATTATTATGACATTTTTTTTAACATTTTTGGTTTAATTTTTGCGTATTTTAACTTTGATTGAAGTTGCGTATTTTAACTTTGAATGAATGATTAAATTATTGATTGAATGGATGAAAAATGGAATAATGAATGGAGGAATGAATGAATGAAAATACACAAGTACGCGTAATAAATTCCAAAATTAATAGAATACGACAAATTTATTTAGTTATAATTTCATTCCCGTTCAAATAAACAAAGGGTAACATTACATTAAACTCAAATTCAATGTCAACATCTTCAGCAAACTAACAACAAACCTTTACGCTAAGTAAAAAACACTTCAATGACAACATCTTCAGCAAACTAACAAAAAATTAACCTAAAATCCAACAAAATAATGACACAACATAATAATACTACATAAACATCTTCATCCGGCCAAATCAAACTCTGGAGAATATCTTCAGGCGACCTCAACAATGTAGCATCCATCTTGATGGGGATCATGATGTGCTAAGCAAATATCAAGAACATGGTTCTCACGTCGTCGTTCGTTAACTCCGACCGAGTAAACGACAAATTCCCCTCTGAGTCGAACGATGGACTATGATACCAAATGTATTTCACCCTCCTTGTGTCTCCGTGGTTGAGACGTTGGTTGATTTCATGAAGTTGATCCTTCAATTCTTTTAACGTGACATCGTCTTGAACCTTGAAAAAAATGAGGGTTTCCACTGTTGAAGGATACTTGAGCGTATACTTGAGCCATTGTTTCAGATCTACACCATAAGAAATTAAAAACAATCAATGAAAAACTCATTCAAACATTTCATCAAACACTTGGAGTGCAAATTATACATAACCCCTAAAACTAAAAACTACAACATAAACATGCAAACATCTAAACATTTAAGCAACATAAATCATTAACATGTAAACATTCTATCATTTCTTGCCAAAAAAAAAATCAAAATTTAAACAAATCCTAAAACTTAAAAATTTCTAATTTAAGAGGAAAAACATAACATATAAACATAAAATGACAACAATACTTGATTAAGAAAACTTACTTGTTGTTGGAGTGATGGGTGATTTGAAGCTGAAAAAATTTGAGGTTGAATATTTTTTAGAGATTTGAGAAGTAAAAGGAAGTGAAATGGAGAATTGATGTTCTGCCTGGGTTATAAAAAAACGCAGCGTGACTTAAGTCACGCTGGCATCTACCGAGCGTGACTTAAGTCACGCTGGTGTATAATCTGCGTGACTTAAGTCACGTTGTGGGTATTTTCGTCTGTTTGTATGGGAGTGAGCAATATTGGTTGGGAGAACAACAATTTTCTTATAATTTTCAATCATATTACTTAATAAGCACTCCATCTCTCCAACCCAACACCTCAGAAAAAAGTTACTAAATATGTGCTACTAATAACTCAATGTCATTGTATTTCAACAAAGTTTATTGATTTGTGTACAATTTATTACGTATGGCCCACGAAAATTAAAGAGAGACGGGATGCTTACATATCCACCCTTCTCTATAAGCACCAAACATTTTCTCTCCACAATGGAGGTGCTTATTTATTCCGGTGTTAAATAGGTGAAGCACCCACGATCGTGGATGCTCTTAGATTGCAAAATGTTCCTTGTAATCAATGTAGACGATGTTTGTTGTTTTTAAAAGGGGTCTTGTTAACGATTGCCCCCGGACACTCTTTAAGCATTCTAAATTAGGAAATTATTCTTTAAAAAATTCAAATAGTTCAATTTCCAATACATTAAATACACAACTTTTCATTAAAAGTTACCATTTAAGACCCTTAAAGAGTGCCCCGGTGACACTCGTTAACATTTCCCTTTGAAAAGTTGAAACATTCTTAAGCCATATGACATGCTCTAAAAGTATTATGTTTTCTTCCAGTTTTTGTTGGATGATGCATAGAGAATAATAATTACCAGCATTAGAAACAGTCAAAACATAAACTAAAAGCCGGTTTAGTAAGTTATAAAAATATTACCCAGGCAAGAGTTAAATAAAAAAAGCTAGAAGCATCATTATCTCTTCTTTACGCACAGACACAAGACAGACCTCTACCAAGCCATGATGCTGATCCTGCCACAACCTCGGCTGTAATGAAACAAAACTTCCTCTCAATGAAGACTCTAAGAAATTTTATGCTAAAAATTTCATCACAAGTTGATTAACAAGCAAGAGATATACCAGTTATTACTTAAGTCGCATGGTCAAATATACCAGTTATTATTGAAGGAAATTAGGAAAATCACCACCCCCAAAACTTAATATACACAGAGATAATCGAAAATTACAGTAATATTGGACCTTAATGTTACAAATGTTTTTTGAGGGGTAGGAAAATCACAAATGTTCAAATATTACCAAGGAATCAACTCATACACCATTTCACTAACGAGTAATAAAAAAATGAGGTGAGCAGATTATGAAAGTATTCCTTTGGCATACCTTTTTTTTTTACTGGCATTTTATACATATTTTGGTAAATAAATATTCAAATTATTTTGAGGAAAAAATGGTCATTTTTCTCACCATTTACCAATATGGTTAACCATTTTGTTGGAGGTTCGATCTCTGGCCGATATATATGGAAAAACATGTGTTAGGAAATATCAACCCTTAAATGAATCTCACTTACTTTGAAGAATTAGTCTTCGCATTTGCGCAGAGGATAATTATTTATTTTTAAAAGGCCATTGGTGCAAGAAGGGAAACATAACCACAAAATGAATTTTAACTAATATGGGCATGAGGGGGCTTACAACATCATTAAAGAATAAGGCTGTGACACCCTTGAGAGTAACTAAAAACTATAATATAAGACTGTAATTTGTTAACGACCTATCAGTCTCTGTCCATCCCAAGGATAGGGAGTATGAGGGAAATCCATAAGGGTAGGAGCAGAATCCTACCAGTTGAGTGATGATGGGTTTAAGTAAAAAAAAAATACTGGAAAATGCCAAAGTCAATTTAATCTCAGAAAATCTGACAGTATCCATTGCAGTAAACACAACTTCTTTAGACAGAGGTCATAATCAATAGACTCTCAGCATTTGTATGAATCCAACAGCTGACCTCTAGCTGCAGATGATTGATAGGAACTCCAAGGAAACTCCACCCTTAAGGAAGGTTGGGTTACAACTTTGACCCAAAGCTTGATAGAGATGAAAATAAAATGTGAAATTATTTTGGCATATTACATCTTAAACAAACTCATAAACACTTCAGTATGAAATCTCTCCTAGATAATAATGGCGGATCATAGGATTGTGCATTTATGTTGTACTCATAAGCCACCACCAAAAGTGGAAAACATATTCTAACTGAAAACAACCAAATTAAATAGAGACAAGTTGTACATCGACTTAAAATTACTCCTCTCAAAATAATATACTATATTCATCAGTGAAGCACTCTTACATGTCCACAAAAAGGATTAATCAGCCATGTCATGACCACTTCTTGTCTTCTACATAAAGAGAATGTCAGAGAGAGCATCTGAGCATGCATAGCACTGAATCTCAAAAAATAAATAACATTAAGATAGAAACTGTACATGATACAGCTAATCAAAACCACATTTTTTTTGACATTCTGCATCAACTTAGTACCAAGTGGAATTAATAGAGGGATTCTAATCGCATATAACCTCGCCATCACCTTGGTTTTCCTTTCACAACTATTCCTTCAAGAATCCCATCAGTACCAAAATTACCTGTAAATTGATGAGGATCAACAGGGCCCGGTAGCTGAAATGTGATCGAGAATTGGCCTGGTGGGCAGAGGTTTTGAGTTTGCATTTCAAACAACTGAGTGCACATTGATACAGTCTTCTCTCCTGTTGTGGTTATTCCCTGTATCAATACTTTGCCATCCGTGTCAACCTCGCAGCTGAATTCCTCTGCAATCATAAATTCAAAGTTCATTGGTTTAACGTATTAAGATCTCTTTAACACACTATACTACTGCAGAACTGATTAAAAGACTTGCCAACCCATCATAACAACATCATGTTTAACAATGATCAAGTTTTGGTTACAGTACTCAGAACCTTTGTACATCAATTTTGTGGTCTAAGGGCGTGCCATAAGGAGAAATATCAAATTAACATAGTTCTCATTTAAAGCGATGTGGCCAGATCGTCGTATACATACAATATGTACACCTTTTCAGCGTTAGATAATTTTATTTCATTAACATAGTTCTCAAAGCAGAACAACGTACAACCCAAACATGAACTAGGCATTCCTAAAATACAGGTACTTATAGCATAGAAGATTAGAACATAGAACTAAATAAATAGCAATTATGTGACTTAATAAGATTTAGAAAGAAACTTACTATCATCCCTCTTCACACCAGGGAGAGACATACGAAATAGGTAAGAGTCTTCACACTCTCCAATGTCCACAAGTCCTATAATGGGTCCAATCTGCCCCATAGCCGCACTTCCTGTCAATGCAAAACCACTATTGGTAGCAGCCACAATGTTAGACCATTCCTTCTTAGTAGGACGAGAAGGAAGGAATAACGCAGCCGGAGCACCAACTTTAACAGAATCACCTTCACCATCAAGACCCATACCACCATTGAACGGCACACAGCTAATAGGCGTCACAGCACAGGCATGTGGCAGTTGGTACTTACGATCTGAAAGATCATCACTTTCATTCACTTTTCGAGAGCTAGTTTTCCTAGTGGAAGATTGAAGCTCAGGCAAAGGCAATGGGATAATTTTTTTATGCTCAACCTTCGCAACTGACTTATTACGCAAACCATTACCATCCATACAATTATACAATCTAGCAACATCTTTGTCCACAACAAAATCCTCCAATCCACTCAATCTCTTAAACCTTTCAATATCATCTTGATTGAAGAAAAACATTTCCGGGTTATCGATAAACACAATATTTTCAATGATTTTAAACCTATTACCTTTGAACATAGATTGAGGGTGCAATTCAAGAGGGAACAAATCAGTAAACTGAGGGTAATCGCAATTGGAGGAACCTTCCAGCCCTTGAAAGAACCGGCGCAAAAAGGTTAGCTTTACGGTTAATGATTTATCAACATTCCTAAGTATATAATAGTAAATTCGTTCCAATTCAGATACTTTCATATAAGAATTTGTTAATTGATCACGTGTGTATGAAGGTAATCCTTCAGCTACTCTTTGTAACACTGATTTTTTGTCACCATTGATATCAGGACCAAAGTATGTTCCAATAATGAAGTAAAGGAGAAAACATTGATCATCATTAGGGTTATTAGTATTTAGGTTTTTGGGTTTGGGTTCTAATCGTGCTAAGGTTTTTTGATATTGGTTAGGTTGTTCCATTCTATTTTGAGACTTAGACATGTCACGCTAAAACCATGATTCTGCAAGAAAAATAATAGTGTTATTTTTGTTTCTAAATTATGAAAATGAATAAAATTGTAATGAAATGAAAAAATTGAATTAAATTGAAGGTATGTGGTGTTTTTTTAAGAGTTGATGAAATTAAGTAACAGTGACATTGTTGTAGAGTGGAGAAAAAATAGGAACGGAAGAGTGTAAAGAGATATACTTACATGTGAGGTTTGAAGATGGAATTATGAATCGCATGCATGCGGTGAGAATTGAGAATGAGAAATTAGAGAAGCTGTTTGGCTCCGAACAGGGGATTGGTGATGATGATGATGAAATAGAGCACCATCTCGTATTGGGCTTCGGAACTATTGGGCTATAGATATAAAGCGTGCGTTACATAGAAAAGAGAGTAAGACTTGTGATACAAGCATACACAATAGTATCCATTTTTGTATTAATTGGTATTCAGATTGGGTCTTTGTCCACTCTGAAACACTTATACAATATATAACGAAAATTGCTTCAAAGCTGAAACACACCAGTAAATATCATTTTTACCCCGGCGGCAGTTAACTGCTGCTGTGATGGTTCCATCGGCAATTAACTGCCGCCGGATACCATCGGCAGTTAGTTGTCGCCCTTCCCATCGGCAGCTAACTGCCGCTGCGATCTGAACTTAACCAGAACAGCAAAACAAAACCTGCATCAGAAGCATAATACTTTCAACTTTCCAAATCCTCTCCAATTCCATTTTCACGAAATTGAAGCAAATCATCTCCACAAAACAACAAGTAAGTAGTATTAATCATTTATAATGTTAATGTTAGTTTGTGTAGGTTTATTTTTGTTAATTTTGGTAGATTTATGTGGTTAGGGTTTATGTAAAAATTGAATTTTTTGTTAGTTTATGATGTTATAGATGAATGTTGTTATTGTAAATATAGTTTAAATTATGTTTAAGTGCAATGTGAATGTGTAGAAGTTGAATTAACACAATGATGAGTTGTTTCATACCTTGCACTCAATGTGTTTGATAAAATGCCTAAATGAGAATTGTTTAGATTTTTAGTTAGTTTATGTTGTTAAATTGTGTTACATTGGATGAGGATTTTTAGACTAAGAAGAATTAGGGTTTATCTATCTAATATTCTTGTTTAATTAATAGTTAAGGGTTATGTTTATGTGTTTATGTCACCATTTTAAAGTTGTTTTGTTTTGTCAAAATAATTGATGACAATGTTGTTTTGTTCTGTTAAACAACATTATGCATATGTTGATGACAATGTTGTTTTGTTTTTGTGTAAATATGTCTGATCAGAATGCTGATAGATTGAGAGCTGGTAGACAGACGATGACCGACAGCTACCGTAGGGAGAGACAGGCTGCAAACCCTCATGTGCCTAAGAGGGGAAGAGGCCGGAGGCCTGATCATTCTGCGGGTGAGGGTAGTTCTTCTCAGCAGCCGACACAGTGGCAAGTGGAGGACCCCACACAGTACCTGCATTATGAGGAGCGGCTACATGATGCCACAGATGGTGGCTATGACGTCCTGCATGTTTCTGATGAGGGTGGGGACGACGATGCGGCTGCGCTAGATAAGGATGAGATTGCGGCTGCGACAGCCCCCGAGGAGTTACCTGATGTGGCTCCATTTCCTGGAGGGCCTTATGATGACTCATTGTTGTCATCATACGCTTCACACGTTGCATTACCGTTGTGGTATAATGCAAATAATGTAAGTTTTCTTTTTTCTTTGTCTGATAATTTTTTTGTCTTAGATTATTGTTCGCGCGTAATTTTTTTATATATGAAGTATATGTTTTTTTTTGTATGATAACGTTTAAAAAAAATTATATGAACACATGCCGTTGTCAGATAATTTTTTTGTCTTCGATTATTGTTCGCGCGTAATTTTTTTATATATGAAGTATATGTTTTTTTTGTATGATAACGTTTAAAAAAATTATATGAACACATGCCGTTGTCAGATAATTTTTTGTCTTCGATTATTGTTCGCGCGTAATTTTTTTTATATATGAAGTATATGTTTTTTTTGTATGATAACATTTAAAAAAAATTATATGAACACATGCCGTTGTCAGATAATTTTTTTGTCTTCGATTATTGTTCGCGTGTAATTTTTTTATATATGAAGTATATGTTTTTTTTTGTATGATAACGTTTAAAAAAAATTATATGAACACATGCCGTTGTCAGATAATTTTTTTGTCTTCGATTATTGTTCGCGCGTAATTTTTTTATATATGAAGTATATGCTTTTTTTGTATGTTTTGATTTATGTGGTGTTTTTATTATTATTTTAGATTCGCAACACCCGTATGATGAGATGCATAAATCACGGGGCGAAGGTGGCAGTTCTCCAGCGTCCACATAGGAATCAAATATGGTTTTGGGATCCTGTAAGGGCGAGTGGGTTGCATGATTTACTGTACATAGGGTATTCTAATGTTAATCATACTCTGCTCCAGGCGCTAAGCGAGAGGTGGCATTCCGAGACCAGCAACTTTCATATGACTGTGAGGGAGATGACCATCACTTTAGATGATGTGGCGTATCTGCTGCATGTTCCTGTTGAAGGTCGGATGCTGAGCCATAGGAAGAAGGTGTCTCAGGTTGATGGGGTGGAATTAATGGTGAGGCACTTAGGTGTCACCCAGGAGTATGCAGTGAAAAACTGCAAGACTGAGTACGGTGGCTACATTAGCTATAAGGCGCTGAAGGAGCTTTATGAGGATCACCTGAGTGTGGCCACCAGGTTAGCTGCCGCTGAGACACAGGAGCAGCTCCAGGAGCTAGCCAGGCGTAGGGATGCCTGTGTGAGGTGTTTCCTCCTATATCTTCTTGGATGTACGTTGTTCAGTGACTTGAGCAACAAACACATCGACCTGGTATACCTGCAGACGATGGAGACCTTTCCTGGGATGAGGGACTACTCGTGGGGAGGAATGACATTGGCATACCTTTACCACACTTTATCCGAGGCCTCTTCGCTTGCAGGAAAGAGGATCGGGGGAAGCACGACACTTTTGATGGTAATAATTTTAATTTACTATGTCTTTTAATAATTTACTAAGCTTTTTAATTTACTATGTCTTTTAATTTACTATGTTTGCTAATAACTTATAAATGTGTTTGGTTTGTGCAGGGATGGTTCTTGGCACATTTTCCAGAAGTCTACCCACATCACCATAATGATAAATACATGCAAAACTGTCCTTGCGCGGGCAGATGGATTTCACATATGGGTCATGTGAATCCGAAGCTCTACCGTCTGGCGCTGGATCGTTTGGAGCTGGATGATGTTACTTGGATGCCATTCGAGGATCATAGGGAGATCCAGGAGTTTGAGGAGATATGCTGGTATTCAGGATGGATGATGTGTGGTCGTGACATCATCTACCGTCACTTGCCTGAGCGAGTTAAAAGGCAATACGGGTACGTGCAGGACATCCCCCGAGCTCCGACGTCTGTGCTTCCTCTCCCTTATCAGGCCGTTGCACAGGCTTTCCTAGACTTCTGTGTGCACATCATTCCTCAGGCTGCGTGGGGTAGGGAGGTTGATCAGCCATGGCAGTACGATGAGGGATACATGAGGTGGTACAAACATGTGTCTAACCCAAAGATTCTGCCACCTATTGATGGATCTCCTCCGAGGCCAGCAAATGAGGAGCAGATCATTGCACGCCATCAGCAGCGGCACCAGGAGAGAGGCTCGCCTGATACCATTAACATGGTTGGTGGACTTGCTAGCCAGGCTGATGACTACTTGGGTCTGGAGGCGATGAACAGTGAGCAGCTATATTAGGCGATGCGCCATATCAGGGACATGATGACCCCGATACTGTCCAGGAGGTCGAGGAGGCGGCAGCAGCAACATCATGATGACCAGGATCAGAATTAGGACATTTTTTTAGGACTTTTGTTAGTTTTTTTTTTTACATTTGTTAGATTTTTTTTGTAAATTTATGACACATTATCATAGTTTTTTTGGTACAATTTTAACATGATTTCGGATTTATTTTGCTTTATTTTGATTACTTCAAAACAACAATAACAACAATTCATTCATGATCCGAATTAAATCATAACTAAAAATTCACAAAATAAGTGTTACGTTACATTACATTATCCCTAAATATGTTGTATCATCATCAATGATGTTGTATTTAAATTTAATTCTTGAAAATTTGCGGAAAACATATATATGCTCTCGTGTCTTATACTTAGTGTAAAAATTTACAAGTCTTTTTGAAAACTCAAAAGAATGAAGAGAACACAACACATGTATTCTACCAAATCAGCTATATATGTTTTCACATCGAATTCCCTCATATAAGATGAGTCATGACAAAAAAGAATGCATTCCAATATATTATTTTGAACTTAAACCTACTGCCCTACCAACTGATAAAGTTTCAATTGACAGAGGAGCATGATCAAGTACAAAACAACATCTTAGAACTGCATTCCCTTTTGCCACACTCATCTTATACGAAGGAATTCGATGTGAGAACCTATATAGCTGATTCGGCAGAATACATGTTGTGTTCTCTTCATTCTTTTGAGTTTCCAAAAAGACTTGCAAACCTTTACACTAAGTATAAGACACTTCAATGCCAAAATTTTCCGCAAACTTTCAAAAATTAAAAAAAATCCAACAAAATAACGACACAACATAATAATACTACCTAAACATCTTCATCCGGCCGAGTCAAACACTTGAGAATATCTTCAGGCGACCTCAGCAACGTAACATCCATCTTGAGGGGGATCATGTTCGGCTCAGCAAATATCGAAAACATGCTCTTCACGTCGTCGTCGTTCGTTAACTCCGACCGAGTGAACGACAAATTCCCGTCTGAGTCGAACGATGGACGGTGATACCAAACGTATTCCACCCTCCTCGCGTCTCCGTGGTTGATTCGTTGGTTGATTTCATGAAGTAGATCCTTCGATTCTTTTAACGTCACATCGTCGCGAACCTTGAAAAAATGTTGGTTACCACCGTTGAAGGATACATGAAAGTATACTTGAGCCATTTTTCAGATCTACACCATAAGAAATTAAAACAATCCCATTAAAATCTCATTCAAACATTTCATCAAACACTTGTAGTGCAAATTATACATAAACCCTAAAACTAAAAATTACAACATAAACATGCAAATATCTAAACAATTAAACAACATAAGTCATTTCCATGTAAACAATCTATCATTTCTTGCCAAAAAAATCAAAAATTAAACAAAGTCTAAAACTAAAAAAAAAATTAAATTAAGATAATAAATGTAACATATAAGCATAAAATGACAATGAAATTGATTATGGAAACTTACTTGTTATTGGAGTGTTGATTTGAGGTTGAAAATTTTGGGATTTTTGGAAGATTTGGGAGAGTTTGTAGAGATTGAAGATATGAAGTTGGAGGTTCTCGTTGCTGAGCTTCATAAGTACAGATCGCATCGGCAGTTAGCTGCCGATGGGGATGGTGGCAACTAACTGCCGATGCATCTGACGGCAGTTAACTGCCGGCACACCATTCCAGCAGCAATTAACTGCCGTCGGGGTAAAACAGTCTTTTACTGGTGTTTTTTTATCCTTCTTTGAAGTGGGAAAAACAATTTCCATATATAACTACCAACGAGGTTGGGTCTAGTAGAATGGACTAGACCCTACAACATGACAAACCAAAGTTCAAATCTTAGTTGAGAGAGGTATTCACATTTAGTGTCAAACACACCTCAAATAGAATCACCTCACATGAATGAAACATATGAGAAACAAAAAAAAAATCGATTTGTTCCTTTCGTCTCTATTTATAAGCAAAACAAAGTTGAAAGTGCAAATAATGTGTACAAATTTTGTATAAATATTACTAAAATACATAAATGTGTACAATGTTGATTTTTTATATTTTAAGACAAATTAATACCAGTATTAATTAGGGTTATATTTAGAGAAATAATAAATGCATCTTAAAATTTGAAAGAGGACATATATTTAGTGACAATTTTTTCTCTCAAAAAGTTCTTAAAATTAAGAACGAAGGAAATATAATTCTTTCCATAGTGTTTACTAAGCTGAAATTTTCTCTGGAGGGAGGTGTGTTCCCTTATCTTAATTTTTGTTATGTAAAAAAGGAGTTAGGATCCTCTCCATTTAATGTTAGATAAATGATTTTAATGTTAGATGATGCGGCAAAATGGGTCTCATTTGGCAAAATAGTAATTGAGTTTCCATTTTTTATCAAACTCTTCTTTTACCCTTATTCAGGATTAGTAAAACCATCATTGCTAATTCTGACGAGTGAGTCAAAAATGAAATTCTTGATTTTATGTGATGAATTAGTTAAATCCTAGTTATTCCATCAGAGAATATGCATTACTTGAATTTTCTGGAGGAAAGAGATACTTATGTATGAAGAGATGAGAATGAGTAGTTCATTGGTTGGACTAGGTGATTAAAAGAGTAAAGGAGTTAAACGTTCATTGTTCGAATCCCGACAAAGAAAATACTTCTAACATGTAACAATTAACATACTAACTCCTTAAAAAAAACAATTACTTACAAACATTTTTCATTAAAAAAAATCATGTATGCAGAGATAAAAAATAACAGAAAAAGTTAAATAACAATGTAAAACAGTTTTATGGGATACTGAAACATGGGGTGATTTTCTCACACCAACATTTTCTCAATTTGATCTGAATCATATCTTAGTTATTTGACAATTTGGTATATTGCTGGTCTAACGATTTTATTCCACTTGTAGGAAATCACCCAAAGTTTATCCTCATCCTGTATTTGGTGATGAAATCACCCATAGCTCATCAGTTTTCTTCTCTCATTGTTCTCTTCTACAGGTTAGCATGACACTACTAACATCTAAGCCTTAATTTAACTTTATGGCCAAGTTTTTTTTTTTTTTGAGTGTTAACCCTTCGGTTTCTAGCAGAATTGAGCCCCTAGTAATTGGAAGTTAAGTCGGGTAAGCAAAGTCTGACCAAGAATTATTCTAGAAATCAAATCAAACCGAACAATCGTCCTTGGTGAAACTCATTAAACACTTGAGCTTTTTTCCTTTGTACACAAGCATATAGTATCAAACTTCGTCTCATTAATTAAGCAAACTTGTCAGTAATGTATCTGATGATATAATTAATAAGGATGATATTACTCTAAATCTATTCATCAGAAAAAAATGCTACTCTGAATCTACAAGCAGGTCACTAATGTTGCTCAAGGAGGATTCTCTTCTTAATAGTGACCACTAAACAGGCCTAGCATTAGCATTTAGCAACATTGTAGTTTTACACTTTGCTAACACATTGAGAACAATCAATTTCAGTTCTGTTCAATTTTTGAGAGCAGTAATTAACAATGTTGCATCAATTTTCAATCATCATCATTTTGTAATACACAGTGAAGTAAACAAGAATCAACAATTACAGAAAACAATCTTTTAACAGTGATTGAATTGAATCAAACAAGTGTTTAAAAAAACAAATACATGCTCTCATTTTGATACTCTCCATTTTCTATTTCTTTTCCTAATTGCAATTTGTGCAACAGGAGAACAAGTCCTAAGCTTCTGAACCCAAAATTTCACATCCTCTTTACCCAATCTGAAACTCATAATCAAAACAACCCCAAAGAAAAACCCTAAAAACCAATCCTTTATGGCTTTATTTCTCAACAATGAAATGGAAGAAATTCCAACAAAACAAAATAACAATGACTTCAGAAACAGGTCCAATTCTGAAACCCTAAACGCCCAAAAACCCGCAACACATATCAACAAAAACAATGGCAACAAAAACTTCTTCCCATTCCTCCTCTTGCTCGATTTGTTTGATTTCCTACTCCAGCCACCGATGAGGCGGTTCACAATCCGATGTTCATTAGAATTGCTTCGCGCGATTTCGCCCATGAGGGAATTAAAGGGTTCCGGCAAGATCTTGAGATTGAATGCGAGTGTGGAAGCTAGTTGAAGCAACTTTCGATTTGATAGGGGCCATTGTCGTCTTCTAGCGCAGACGATTTGTTGGTGTCTTGGGGTTGGTTGGTATTGCAAAATGGGGAACGATTTAGGGTTGAGGAGATGGGAATTGATGTTGAATTTGGAGATTGGAATTGAAAGAGTGCGATTTGGGATTGAAGGAAGGGATTGGGTTGTGGAAATGTAGGGTTTCAGTTTCGCCATTGTGTGCTTGTGTCGCGCTGTTGTAACGTTAGCTAGAGTAGAAGAAAGAAAGTGTCACTTCTTCAAACCTGAAATTCATTATTTAATTTACACTCTCCTCCCCTCCCCCTCAAATATTTGAATTACGCTTCTTTCTCCTCTTATGTTAAAATATAAATTTTTCTCCACTCTTATTCAAAACATATTGAAAAATATTTCACTCCCCTCCCTCTTTTGTTACATTCCCCCTCCTCTTTTGTTAAAATATAAGTTTTACTCCCTCGATAATTTTTTTTATTTCTAATAATCTAGCAAAAAAAATAATATAACACACTTCGAAGAAAAATAGTATTGCGGGTCCATTTTTATATAATCAAAATTTGAATACATATTTTTCGCTATTTTTTATTCACAATTTCATTAACATGTAGTTTTAAACCCTATTATAAAATATGAAACAACCCAAAATAAAATTAAAATATGTAAAAAATTACAAAAGTCGATTAAGTAGGGTTATTTAAAAGTGAATTTTATACTCCAAATTATAAAATTAATAGCAAAATATTTAAATTTAATTATCATTAACATTTAAATTATAAAGAAACAAATTTATTTTTTTCTAAATGGTGATTCAAAATTAGTATATATTATAAAAATATTTATTTATGTTAAAATAGATTAAAAAATAGTGCATATTTAATTATTAAGGGTGATGATTGTAATTCAAGCTTCTTTTAGGAGAGGAGAGTGTAATTTACTCTTAATTTAATCCCATGTTTTATTTCAATTTTGAATCTATTTGGTTGCCATGGCTAATTAAGAACTGTGTCTTGACCATCTGATCTGAATCCATGGCTGAGATCGATTAATTATATCACTCAAGTGAGGGTATGAAAATGACGGGAAATATCAAAGTATGAAGGTTGAGTTACCGAAGGCAATCCCTAACACCCAAGGGTAGCACTGTGAGATTGGACTGGAAGCAATTCAGACTCCAGCCTGTCTCAAAGTCTCAATTGATCTAACATGAAATATCAATATAGGGTGCCTTTAGTCTGTCTCGAGACGTTGTCTGTAAAAAGACAAATCTTATAATTTCAGAGCAGGTCGGTCAAGTTCAGTCTGTGCGTCAAGTTTAGAAGTGATCCGATTAGGAGTGTTAGTCTCTTATTTTATAGTTTGCAGTAGGGTTGGAAATGAGTCGAATCGAGTCGAACCTGTCTGAGCTCGACTCGACTCGATAAGAAATAGTTCGGCTCAAAACTCGACTCAAATTCGATACAAACTATTTTTTTGGCTCAAGTCCGGCTCGTTAAAAGTTCACGAACAACTCGGTTCGGCTTGTTAGTTTCAATTCGTTAACTCAAAAGACATATAATTAAAAAATATTTTTTTTCGTAATAAAAAAAGAGATACTTTTTTAGATCATTTCACCATTTAATTATTTTTAAAAGGCAAATATTAAATATACAAACCTATAGAATTCTCTAAAACCCCTTCTAAACCACAATCTGGTTCAAGAAGCAGAGTGCTCACGTAACAGTGGTAACTTAAAAAAAAATTAAACTACTCTGTTCACATTGAAAAAATGAAATGTGTATATCACTTTAATGACAATGAAAAAGCACAGGCCCCCGATGCGAAAGGATGCAACACAAGCGCTTGTTTTACCTTTACCTCATGTTGTACATCTATTTATAATGTAGTTTGCTTTGTAATCTTACAAGACCACCGATGTGGGACTTGTTTTATGCTAACTCTCTGCTATATATATATATATATATATATATATATATATATATATATATATATATATATATATCGAGCCAACTCGTGAACCAATCGAGTTGAACTATATGTGGCTTAAGTTCAGCTCATTTATTTAACGAACTTAATTTTCAGCTCAAACTCAACTCATGTGGTTCATGAACCCAGTTCGACGAGCTAACTGTCGAGTCGAACTCCGAACTTTGGTCGAGTTAGCTCGGTTCATTGCTAGCCCTAGTTTGCAATTGTTTCTAGATTCTCAGTAGGATTTAGTGGGACGGCCGCTCGCGGAATTGTACTGAGAATGGGAAACAACAAGCACTCCATAGAACATTTTTGTCATGTTTTTTTAGCAATGATTTTTAATAGAGTTGTAGAAACTCGGTCTTAATTAACCTTAAAGGGAATAAAATATCACTCAAGTGATATCAGAGCAGACCTACGATGTTGTTCGGGGACAAACCAAGAGGAAGCTGGTAGGCATGTAACACCCGAGGCTGATGAGGGCAGGGAGTGGTCGCCGATGCACAAGGCATGACAATGTGCGGCTCCGGGCAGCTTCTAGGCAAAACTGAACCACATCGGAATGAGAGGGATTCTGAAGCCGTGCAGGTATGAGACTGCATGGTTGAAGGAAGACTTATAAGAATTGTTTGTTACTACCTATACCAACAAGATGCATCTTCTTTTCGGTAGCCCATTTCATAAGAACTTCACAGTTAAACGTGCTTGACTTGGAGCAATTTTGGGATGAATGACCTTCTGGGAAGTTTCCTGGAAAGCGTGCGAGTGAGGACAAAACACGCTGCAAAGACTCGTGTTGGTTTGTGGGGTCAGTCAACAATGATGAAAGCAGTCTAAGATGTTACAAGAAAGACTATATAAGATAAACTATTGGATCTCAAATTAATGGTTGATATCGTTTACAACCGGTTGTAGAAATTGCACTAGATACAAGTTTGATTAACCAAACTCATTTTTGGGTGTTTGGAAATGGGTAGAAATCTAACATTGATTTTTATTTTAATTTATTTATTTTCATCAGCGTTTACCTTCCGAGGGATAATCATATCTACGGTATTATCAAATACCAGCCATTTCCACTAGACTCAATCCTCTTTGATTAAAAAAAATGTTTTATCTCTTGTATGAGTCACTCCACTCGAGTTAAATTAACTAATATCAAATAGCTAGGCAAAATATAATAGGACACTAATGGAGTAACAACATGCAATGATTTAAGACCACCAAAATATAATAGGACACTAATGGAGTAACAACATGCAATGATTTAAGACCACCAAAAGTTTAAAAATATACCACATTTCAACTTAAAATTGTAAGGCATTAAATGCATGAATGTTTTTCTTGTATATCTAACATTTAGTCCATGATTATAGATGATGTGAGTCTAAAAACACATTTAATCATAATATTTCCCATAGGAATGGGAAATTCAAAGATTTTAATAAACCTATTTTGCTCTAAAAAAATAACAAGGCAAAATGGTTTGCACTTCGTGTCTATGTGATAATTATTTTTTTACTCAATCAATTAAATGATGACAATTTATCAACTTTCTCTTGTTTATTATCTTTTCCAATCTCTTTCATATCATCCAAACACAGATTATGCATTTAAGCAAATAATGGAATTTTTTTTATATATATTTTTTTATAGTAACAGCAAGTTTCCTGACCACAAAATCTTAAGGCTAGAATCAATTTTGGTTAAGGTGGGTTGAGTTATTACTTTGGTACAGCTTGGGAAACACCTTAATTGATGAAGGCGATCTGAATGGAAATGTGTAGTACTACTATGTGGATGAGAATGTAATATTGACTATCTGCTAGCTAGGGTATTCTTGCATATCCATCTGTCTACTCTCAAATTCTCCAATATTAATTCCAATAACTACACTGACATGACACATAATGGAAAAAGGCAACAAACCCTCTTCCATGCCACAAACGCTATGTACAAAGTAATCAGTAGGCCACGACTACATTAATATTGATATTGATCATACTGTCTAAAGATGGACACTTCTCTGTCTATATATAGTATTCAATTCAATTTCTATCTAAATAATCTTCACCACTAAAACCTTTTCTAAGAAATATTATATGAACAAATTTGAGTTTCCTGGTGTTGATAAAGCGACCATGAAAATTCTTGACTGTGAAAATGTCTTGAGTGGAGGAAAGCGTAACCGATGTGTTGTTCTACCAGCTAATGTTCCTATAGTTGCTGATTCCTTAAAACGGAAAAACCAAAACTGGTAAACATTTTCAACCTCCCAAACATGCCATAATTGAAACATATATATGCTCATTAATTAGTTTCTGCATCAGCTTGAAATTTTTTCATATGTTTCTTGCGGAAGATAAATAATTAGATGTCTCATTTACTTGATGCAGGATTGCCAGGGCAAGTTCTGCTAATGATTTAATCATACAAGTTGGTGATTCCAGCTTTCACTTGCATAAGGTGGACCTTTGTTATAAGATATATCATTTTTTTATCATAACATGTTTATCAAAATGTATGCAATGTATCTGATCTTAATTTAGTTATATATCACCATTGGCCATTGCTTTAGTGATTTAGCAGAGTTATGAACAAATAGAGAAAAATTATTAAATTTTGAAAAGACAATTCACTCTTTTTATAAATTTATCCATTTGTTTGTCTCTATAATCTGTTCTGAATTTCACTTAAGTGACTTAGCTCATCTCATTTCATCAAATGTCAAAAAATAACAAACCAATTATTGATTTCCTGTCTTTTTTTTTCATCCAAAAATAGATACTTTTTTAATTTTAATATAAATATTATTTAAATCTATTTGTTTACTCTTTTCTCTGTTTTTACACTACTCATTCACACCAATAAGTACCTCATGTTCCTAATTTCAATAATACAATAACATGTAATATTGTTGATATTTTTAACTGCAAATTGATGATTAATTCATTGATTTCCAGCTTTCCATGGTCTCAAGAAGTGAATATTTAAATAGGCTTGTCTTCAAAAGGAGAAGTAACAACATAGAAGACAATAATCATACTATCCAAATAGACAATCTTCCCGGTGGCCGGAAAACATTCGAGTTAGTTGTCAAATTCTGTTACGGTTGGAAATTCGACATGACACCATCCAACATTGCTTCATTATATTGCGCCGCAAATTTCTTAGAAATGAGTGAAGATATTGAAAAAGGAAATCTAATTTCAAAAACAGAATCATTTCTCACTTTTCTAATGTTATCTTCATGGAAAGACACATTTCGTATACTCAAAAGTTGTGAATCAATTTCCCATTGGGCCAAGGAGTTACAATTAGTGAAACGTTGCTCAGAAGCAATTGCTTGGAAAGCATGTGCCATTCCAAAACTTGAAACCAAAGTTGATGCTTGTTGGTGGTTTGAAGATGTATCACTTCTACGTATAGATCATTTTATTGAAGTGATTCAATCTGTCAAAAAACGTGGAATGAAATCAGAGTTTGTAGGTTCATGTATAGAAAATTGGACTACAAAATGGTTCTCTAATGTCACACTTGGACTTGATCCAAATGTGACACATAAACACATGGCAATTCAGTTACATAAAGTTTCAACCGAGTGTTTGATTAAAATGCTTCCAACTGAAGACAATTCTGTCTCTTGCAATTTTGTGCTTCACCTGTTAAAGGCAGGTATGATGTTGAAAATCAATCATGAGTTGTTGTGTGTGCTAGAGAGAAGAGTGGTTTTGATGTTGGAGCAGTGTTGTGTTCAAGATCTTTTGGTTAAGAATCAAGGAGATAAAGATTCTTTGTATGATGTTGATGTTGTTGTTAAAGTGTTACAATCTTATGTTCTTGGCATTTCAAGTAATTCTGGTGCAAAAGTTCACATTGTTGGAAGGTTGGTGGATGGTTATCTATCACAAGTTGCAAGGGATCAGAAGCTCACAGTGGAAAGTTTCAAATTGCTGGTCGAAGTATTGCCACAAAATGCTAGAGATTGTGATGACAATCTCTATAGAGCTATTGACATGTACTTTAAGGTAATACTAATATTATATAATTTATTTCCGAAGTTTTAAATCACAGTCATATTCGAGTTGCGATCTTTGATATTGCATACAATCACAGTCAAATGTGGCTGATCCACCTCAATCGTGGTCGTGCTGCAGTTTGGCAACATAAAAATCTATAATGTTGCGACCCAAGTCAAAGTCGCAAACCTTTTTTTAAGTGCATGTTTGGATCAACAATTTAGTTTGGCAATATCACAGTGACACTGTGATTTTATCGAAGTTTTAAAGTATAGCTTTTGTCAAAATCATGGTGGCACGCCATGATTCTGCAAAACTCATAAGTCTTCGAAACATGCATTAATAAAACTTTGATTATATGATTGCTATATGAGTACTTCAAGTTCTATTTGTGTGGACTGCGGATGTTTAGTTAACTACTTTAATTGAATAGTCCATATTGCTTTGCATTTGTCTCTATGATTATACGGTTGTTGAAATCTGAAAACTTAAACATGACTCAATTTTGCAGGCACATCCATATTTGACAGAAGAAGATAGAGAAAATGTGTGTAATGTATTGGAATACCATAGATTGTCACAAGAAGCGCGTCAGCATGTGATGAAAAATGATAGGTTGCCCATGAAATTATCAACAGGATTTGTCCTTCTAGAACAAGTGAACATGTCATGGACAATGGCAAGTAAAGGATCAAATTACCAAAGGAGTAAGACAAGCATCAGGGTAAGCAAAGATTTTGAAAACAGAGAGATGAATCAGGAGATAAAAGTAATGAGAAAAGATGTTGAAATGATGAAGTCACAACTGTTGGAACTAAATACTTGCAAAATGAAGCTCCAAAAGCATTTGAAGTTATGCACTCGTTGAAGTTATGTACAAACACTTTAACATGAATAGTTTTTTTTCTCTCTCTAATATCCTGCATTGTTGTGCCTCTTAAGAAATTTGATGGCTGTATTTATCAGCCTCGTGTCAAAACCGGTTAGTTCAAAATGAAAACTAGCATAGGGTGTCCTCTCATTCTTCTGTGAATGTTGAAGAGGAATGGCAATAAAATACGCTTTTGGTCTTGCTAGCACTTCTCTCGGGTCAAATAATTATATCGATCATTTTGTTAGTAAATGATGGGGTCAAATCGAAATTCAGAAAAATGAAAATTACAAAGCAACAAAAAGGGCGAGACTCCCATAACATCATAAATCAACAACTGATCCAAAAGATGAGGAGGAGGGTCATAAATGACAAAAGAAAAATGATATTTAAACAACCATTTTTGTTTTTACTTTCTCTCTCTATTGCTTTGGTTTTTGTGTTAATACACATATTCCTTTGTATATTTAGGTTGTCTCACTAGTTGTCAACAAAAATAGTTGTTCAAATAATACTCCTCATAACAAAAACACGATTTGAAAAAACATCTCATGCTAACCATAAAATCAACACAACAGTTGTCTTATGCTCAACCTCCACCTCCCAGTATTGATGAAACATCTTTTTGATTTGTTGAACAAGACTTCTACCACTAAAAGCTATGGATTTACATCCTTTAAACAATCCACTACAATCTTTGAGTCGATATGAAACTCCACCAAATTATAACTTCTCACCTTAGCTAACTCAAGTATGTTCCCTAAAGGTTCGCTACATAGTTAGAGACAAAACTCAACGATTTAGAGAAACCACAAATTCAATGATCATTTGTTTCATGAAAGACATCACCACAACCAACAACGTCGTCAACATTTAACCGCACTATCGGTGTTAACTCAAACACATCTAATTAGTTCATATAAGAACACTAAAAAAAAAGGTAAAATAAAAGTTTACTAATCATCATTTGGTTATTTGGATATATTAAAATAAAATATGTCCATTAGTAAAAAAAACTCCAATAAATACAACCATATTCTTTAAAACCAAAAGAATAAAGATATGTCCCGTTATTACAATACAGTGGTTTGAGTGTGAGAACTTTTTATATAGAAATCTCAGTTTCGATTCGAATAATCAGAATTACTTTTTATTTTTTTGATATATGTATTTATTTGAATATGTGTCGTCAATTAGATCAATAAAAAAAATATAAAAGTAAATCAGTGAATCATAATGAAATGCAATTTTAATCTCTAAAATAGTAGGACAATATTAAAAAAAGAAAATATTATTGATTAATTTATGCCCTCAATCCCAAGGGTAAAGCGAAGCAAAAAGGAGGCAAAAAAATAGAGTTTCCCTCTCTAAAAACCCAAATCAAACGAATGACAACACCATTTTCTTCTCACAAAATCTGAATCTCCACTTTCACACAATGAAGTTCAAAGCGTTCATGACAGAAACCGGAGTAAACCTACTCGAGAGACGGTTCATCCCATCCCTAGAAAAAACCTCAAAAACCTGCCACCTCTACTTCACAAAAACCCACACACTCTTCCTCCACAACCTCCTCAACGGCGACGGAATCCAATCCATCGCACAATTCACCAACCAACTCCTCTTCGACGATTTCAAAATCTCTTCTCAAAACGACGACCGCATCGCTTTCCTTATCGATCTCTCTCTTCTTCTTCGCGCTCTTCGTAGTTCTGTTGCTGTTTGTTCTGATTATTCTGCTGTTATTCCTAATCGTCTTCAGATTAAGCTTGTTAAGAAAGTTAATCAGAATTGTACTGCGATGCCGTTTTTGACTTTTGAAACGCGTGGTTTTAAATCTGCTGTTATTCAAGATATTCCTATTTCTAAACCTTTGTCTAGGGCTCAGGTCGTTGAACTTCAAAATGCGCTTGATATGGCTCAGGATATTCCTCAAACGCTTATTCAGGTTATCATCATAATTATGTCATTTTTCGAGTTTGATTTTCAATTAGGTGTGTTTTGGTTTTTCAATGCTGGTTGAAATTAGTCGATTTGAAATTTTATTATTGGAAATTAGTGGATTTGAAATTCACTATCTATTAAGCACGGGCACATATATTGACTCTGGATACAACACCGACACGTCGACACCGGTGATAATTTGAGAAAATTAATTAATTGAATGTAGTCACATGTGTCGATGTCGGATCGTGACACATGTCAGACACCGGACACACATTCCATCAGAGTTGTCAATGCTACAAAGTTCACTATAGAGTTCAATGGTGACTAATGTAGGATATTAGTTGAAATTAGTGGATTTGAAATTACCTATCAAATGCTATTAAGCACCAACAAAGACACTCTACATGACACAGACATTGGTAAAAATTTAAGAAATGAATGATTTGAACGCAATCACATGTGTTGGTGTTGTTTCGTTGTTGGACACTTACACTCCTTCCATAGTGTTGGTGCTACAGAGTCTGATACAGTTTGGTACTGACACCAGTGATAATTTGATAAAAAAGGAAGTCACTAAATGGAATCTAATGGGTATGTGTCGTGTCGGTGTTCTATACTGACGCGTGTCAAACGCCAGACATGCTTTCAAATCTGAAGTGTTGATGGTACATAGCTATAGAGTTCAATCGGAACAAATGCAGGATGTTTGGATACCAAACATGCCCTAGTCATGTGGTTGCTTCTGAGACAGAAAGTGTTAGAATGGACTTTGCCTCTATCTATTGCCAGGAAGAAGCAGTAACACAGACACGAAAGTTAGATACGATATGACGCCAACATTGATATGTAGACACGAGTAATCATATGTAATTACACATGTACCTATCGGTTGTCGAACACTAACAGGTGTCGGTTAATCATAAACACCTTCAATATGAAATGTTGGTGTTACATAGATCAAATATGATTTTAGGAATAGTAATTTACATCCAATTTTATTTTGAACTGAAAAATTTATATCCATTTTTGCATTAAACTTGCTTTTAGAAAAATAATCATCAAAACTTCAATCAGTATTGCTGAGTCTGAAATTCCAAGTTACTTAAAAAAGGAATAGAAATTGGAAGAATGTGATGTTTCAAGATATTTGTAGAAGATAAGTAGTTGAAAGATCAAAGCACTACAAATAAACTGAGACAAAGAATATCTTGCCCCCTGCAGATTCTTTTTAACATGGAATTCAACACTAACGGAAAACCAATTACACTCCTCAACAAACTAGAGTAGCTAAAAGAAGAGTGAAATAATTATGGATATGGTGAGATGGATAAAGGTTTAACAACTGCCTAAGGGATTTTAGGCTGAAAAAGTTGCTAGTTAGTAGTTACAGCTATTAGTTAGTTTGTTTTCTGAGTGAGCATTGATTGCTTGTTAGATATTTTTTGGATATACTGAGTTAGCCACTAGTAGCAAATTGGTTCAGGTTGTTACAGTTAACTGTAGTTGTTAGTTTAATTATTCAGTTACTTTACTCAGTTGATTTTCACTTCCAATACAGGTGCCTGATTTGAATCAGTTGCTTAACTTAGTGGATCGGATGAAACATGTGGGTGATGCAGTGAATGTGTCCATAAGTAAGTATGGGGATTTGACAGTGCAGGTTTCAACCACATTGATCAGCCTTGGAGCTGAGTTTCGAAAGCTGTTGGTGATCGGAGAGCAAGCAAATGCCCCAGCTGAGGATCAAAATCTCAGTGCTCAGACGCGGTCCTCAAGGTCAATTTTGAGAGGAGATGCTCAATCGGTGCAGGTGAGTGTGAAGCACTTCGCGAAAAGTTTGCAGTGTCACTTGGCCAAACCAGATTGTGCTTTCTATGGGATTGCTCCCCAGGGCAGTTGTTTGACAGTGATATTCCAATTCTTCATCCCCGGTACCCGTCAGACTGATAAATCAATCAGCTATCATTGCAGGCTTCCTATTCTTGACCCTGGTACTGGTTAAAATTCAACACTCTATCGACTATGTAAATTCTGTTTGTGATGAGCTTAACAGTTTATTTGGGGAAATGTCAAGTTGATAAACTAACTGCTTGGCATGGTTTTAAATAGAAAATATCATACTGGTTTGATTTGCTGTACCACATTTATGTTACATCAATGTAACTTGTATGACTAAGAAAATGCTACGGTCTCAAATTTGGTTTATATTAGAATTGTTTTTTGGAGGTTATCGCGGTTTTTATCGAGTTCAAGTTTGTCATTCACGTCTGATGTCCTTTGTCGGTACCAGGCTTGTGTTAGTATCTTGTTATGTTTGTTGCTGGGTTGCAATTGGATTTAGCTGGCTGTACTGGTTTTTTTATGTCATTTAGCAGGTTCTTTGCACATAATTTAGTCCTCCCTGAATGGATGTGTGGTCGTTGGGTGATGGAGCAATTTCTGTGGGCTTTTGGTTTTATTGATATTGCTTCCCATGGGTCTGAGGTGTGCATTGTGGCGTGGTGGGTTTTGGTTTTGTTAGTGTTTACTAGTTTGCAGACTAATGTTAGGTTAGGTGTAGTGAGGAATTGGGTACTACTGTATTATTTTTTTCTCTGACAACCTACTTTGTTGTGTTGTTGTGCCTCTTGAGAAATTTGATTGATATGTATATTTATCACCCTCATGTTAAAAGGTAAACCAACTAGTTCAAAATGAAAACTAGCTTAGGTTACCCTCTCCTCCTTCCGTGGATGTTAAAAAGGAATGACAACAATATTGTTCACTTTTTTTAATACACACTCATTTTTTAAATGAGCGTCGATTCAGATTTTTACACTAAAACACAAAAATATAATAAAGTTATCAAAAGAGATGAAACTCTTACTAAACTAATCTTAATAACCATCGGTGTCTCCCATAATCTTAAGAATGCAAATGAAGCTCCACTAAATTATAACCAATCTCCTTAGCTAACTTGTGGCCTTAGTTAGCACTCCAAAGCTCTGTAACATAGGCAGAGGCAAAACCCATTTAGAGAAACCATGAATTTTTCGACCAAAAAAAAAGAGAAACCTTGAATTCAATGACCATTAGCTCCACGAAGGACACCACTGCCCATCATGATTAAGCCACGCCATCAATGTTAACTCTATCCCATATAAAAACACTCAAAGTAAAAAGAAAATTTATTAATAATTTTCATAAAATAAAATGAAATAAAATAAAATGGATAAATAAAGTAGAATGAATATGGTCTCGGTGAACATAACTTAGTTGATATGGACACTGTAATATGCAGTGATCGGCGTTCGAACTTCAGACTATTCATTTATTCACTTAAAAAAAATAGAATGCATATATATATATATATATATATAGTCACTGTTACTTGACAAAAAAATGAATTAAATAGTCATTTTTTTCACTAGTCTTCATTTTCTTATTTGGCACCTATATAATTATACCATTAAATAAGGACAATACAATGTAAAAAAAAACGACAATACAAAAGTTAATTACTAATTAACTATTTTTTGATTGGACATTTTTCTAGACAAAATAACACTCAACCCTTTTTTTAAAAAAAAATAATTAAATTTAAATCTATGCCTAAAATAAAATATATTAAATCATAGTAAAATGCACTTTTAATCTCTAAAGCCGTAAAATAGTACCAAAAAATAAATTTGTTAATTTGTATTCTTAAATTGATTATTATGTTAGTAAGTATTTTTGTGATATTCTTAAACCCCAAATTTATTAATTTGGGTAAACATGTTATTTTGGGTTCAATCTAAACCATCCTCCATCTGCTAAAAGGAAAAAAAATGCGCGACATTTGAATAATCAACATTAGCAAGATTAATTGCAGGTTTGGATTAATTAGAAGAGAGAGCGATGGAAGATGAATCATCGGCTCCCAATTCGCATGATTCGATTTGTCCAATCTGTCTTGGATCTTTCATTCAAGCTTCCTATCTCGATCCCTGTTTACATCAATTTTGCTTCAATTGCATTTTACGCTGGATCAATGTTGTTTCTGCCAAACCCCACCATACTCCTCCACCTTCTTCTGTTAAATGCCCCCTTTGTAAGGTTTGCTTATCTCTCTCTCTCTCTCTCTCTCTCTCTCTCTCTCTCTCTCTCTCTCTCTCTCTCATTACTCTTCACCTTATAATAATCTTATTTATTTATTTATTTATGTTATACTAACCTAATGTCTATGATTATGCAGACAGATAATTTTTCTATCATACATGGAGTTGACGGAACTTGCTTTCAACGCCATTATATAAATACCAACGTTCAAGAAGATTGGTTTGTCTCACTTAATTAGTTTTAATCAAGTTAAAAAAATATAATTTTATAATTTGCTTTTGTATTTGTGTGTGCAGTTTTATCTTATCCAAAGCACACAGATATAGGTTACAATGCTATTATACTCAACAAGGTACCCTCTTCTATTCTACAGCACAACCTTTCATTCATCAATTTTCTTATACAGTTAGTTTTATCTTATCAAGACATTTGATTTTGTTATACTTTTAACTGTATGCTTTATTTTAACTTTGTCTGAGTAGGTTGCGTAGACGACATATTCAATGTATCACAATATTGGAAATCTCGCAAGTATAGTCAGCAAAACAACTGGCTTCAAACTTGGTTGAGACGGGAAATTCAAGCTCTTACCCAGGTTAGCCAGTTTATCAGATTAATGGCTTGTTAGTGTATTTGTTGTCATGTCACTGTAAATTGTTCACATCCCAACCAGTTATATACTATGTTGATTCATCACATTATGTTGCATTTTCTTGGGTACTGCTGTATACATGTGCCTAATTATTAGTGATTGCATTTTTCCTTCATAACTAGTACCACCAATGTAGTCAAACACGAGATTTTAAGTAGGAGCAGTAGACTGTTGAAAGATCGTAAACATGAGGGTCGTAATACACACACATAAAAATTATAATACATGAACAAAATAACTTCTAAGCAGTTCAAAAGACATAATCCATAGAAACAACTCCAATGGCCACCCCAACTCGATTGTTTTATACGATCTTGGTAGCAAACTCTCGATCCTGACCACAAAATCTGCAAAAACAAACCTTTGTGAAATCGCAGCACGGTTGAGGTGACGTGGCACGTGAGATCGTACGATCCTACAACCCGGCATTAGACCTTTACTACACTGAGTACCATGGTTATTAGTATCTTTTGATACAATATCGAACCCAATCAACATGAATTCCTAGTGTATATATATTTTGGATTTGAATCTCATATTGAATACTGATAAATCTCGATTCATTACAATGAATCACTACCAAAACTAGTTTAGTGTAATCTGCCACTTTTTTTTTTTGTTGTTGTTAACATTGTATAGTCAACAACTTTTCATTTGTCATTTGATTGATGACTTGAATCTTAAATTGTTGAGATTCGTATATGATATGTAAGCTTATAATTTAGCTATGTCGTTTGTTTTTACTAAAAATATCATATTTTTATTCGTAATGTATCTTACAATTCATAATAAGATTCGATTCACAATATGGATTTCGATTTGTTAACCATGAATACTATTTCTTGACTCATACCTCATTTTACCTAATCTTTAGGAGGAGGATGTTGACATCATTGTGCACCATATCTTTGGTGTGGTCAAAACATTATGGACAAGGTAAGTTTCTTCATGCATTTTAAGTTGATATAATCGTATAACATTATATGAATATGAAAAAGAGTGATGTTCTTGTTGCTGTTAATTCTCTGATCTCCATTAGAGAGCAGAAGTCTCACATAAAAGAACCTGAAAAGAAACAGGAGGAGTTCATGATGTCAGTCTCTGAAGCAGCTAGACCTTTCCTGGGAGCAAGAACCGACAGATTTGTGTACGAGATTCAACTATTTCTTGCTTCAGGATTGAATATCGAAGCTTATGATGCGGTTTATATTCAACGATTAGGTTGGAGCTCACCTGGGGAAAACACTGAAGCTTCTCAAAATGAATTGGTTGATCGCACTACTGTGATTCCATACCTGTACATATTTGATGATGACTCTGATGGAAATGAGTAGATTAATTTTTTTCTAATTTTCTCATTTGTTTGTTGTAATTCTTGAATAATGGGATTGCTCCTCAAATGGTGCAGTAGTAAATTTTACATATATGAAATAGCGATATTGTCGGTTTGGATCCTCTCTAGCTACGTTACAGTTCTCCATCCAAGGGCTTTAAGTTGTTAACATATGCTTTTGATGGATAGTTGTTATTATGTAGTAACGATTTTCGCTGTCTTGATCTTATGGAGTTCTTCTAAGTTCTAACAAGACTGCTGAAGGATTCATTTTCCGCTATTGAAACATCAAAAGCCTGATTCTTTAAGCTTTTATCAGCTAGCTAGTAACATTTGTTTAGAGGCCAATATAGATTTTGGACTTATTTCAGCTTCACAAAATTGGCTTATGAGATGATAATTGTCTAAGCTTTGCAAACTTTAGATAAAAGCCATATCTCTATGTGACTTGAAACCGTTGGAACGTTAAATGAATAAATTAACGGTAAAAAACGCAAAATAAAATAAATGCCTTGGTTAAAAAGGGTATAGAAAACCAAGTATTTGGAAAATTAAAATAGTGCAGATGAGTAAAAAGGTTAAATGAATGAGATAAAGAGTAATATGGAAGGAAAAAAAACGCAATATCTTTGTTGGATAGTAAACAAAAAGGACAAAACAATTGGAAGGGTGTCACTGACTTTTGGATTGGCCAATCAAAATTCGATGTTTGGCTATCCTCAAAACTCATAAATCACACAGACAGTGAAATTTGTACTGAGAAGAGAAGCTCCTTAATCAATCATTGTAAGTTTGTAACCCACAAAACAAGTGAAGAGTCACTGCTGTTATCATCTGTGGGTGGTTGAAAACGCAATACAGTAGACATGGAAACAGCCTCAGACTATGGAGCATTCATGGAGAAATTCATTTTACAACCAACTTCTTCTTCCCCCGATCTTCCTCTGAATTCACTCACCTTTGCAGTCAAAGACATGTAAGTTTCTTAAGATTTTCGGCATCAAAATTTTCCTGACCTCAAAGTTTACTCATATTTCATTAACTCGTGTATTTGAATCCATGTATATTGAACTTGATGGAAGTTTTTGTTTGCTTTTGTCAAACAGATTTGATGTGAAAGGGTATGTAGCTGGATTCGGGAATCCTGATTGGGCAAGGACTCATCAGGCTGCTACTTCTACTGCTCCAACAGTTTTGGCTATCCTGAGTGCAGGTGCCACTTGTGTTGGTAAAACTGTCATGGATGAAATGGCTTACAGGTTCAGTTTTTTTTTTCTTTTTCTGTTGGTCAATTTTTTCACTCAGTCTAAAGAATGGTCAAGTTTTGTAGTCTTTCTTTGAGCATTGTTACACACACACACACACATATATTTATATATATATATATATATATATATATATATATATATATATATATATATTACTGAGCATTATTTTTCATTTTGTAAAGGACAGCTTTTATCTCTAAATGACATTTAATTTAAAACAAATGATGATTTATGCTCACTGTCATACTTATATAAATTGTGACTTGCTTGTCTAAATCAAGTTGGAAGTTGTACAACTAATTCTCACTGAAGAAGTCGGTTATGTTGAAAGGACAGGCTCTTCTAAATGTATTTGTCTCTGAATAATGCCACTAAAAAGTGTATCTAATCTTTAAATTTCTAAGTTAAAACTATGATTATCTTTGAATCTAATCACAAGGGTGGATACGTCTATACTTGCTCATTTTACTTACAAGCTTATCTGTAGGTATTCTTTATTAGGTAAAATATGAACTGAAGAGTAGTTGTATCTTTTGGCGTTGGGCATGTGCATATGTTAAAAATGTTACTTCTGTTAATTGTAAAACACGGTACTCTGCTCTGGCAGTATAAACGGAGAAAATATACACTATGGCACGCCTAGAAATCCTTGTGCAGAAGATAGAGTACCTGGAGGATCTTCTAGTGGCTCTGCTGTTGCAGTTGGTGCAAAGCTTGTGGATTTCTCTCTAGGTCAGCAATTCATCCATTTCATTGGTTGTTTTAAGCACCACTTGGTTAATAATCGGAAGTATTATGTTTTTCCTTTAAATGTAGGATACTCTTCCGCTCCATGGGATTAATAATCTTTAGTTTTTGTTCAAATCATAGGAACTGATACAGGAGGAAGTGTAAGAGTTCCTGCATCGTATTGTGGGATTTTCGGTTTTCGTCCTTCTCATGGCAGTATCTCCAAATCAGGAGTTGTTCCAATGGCACAGAGTTTTGATACCGTTGGTAATAATCCACAATTTTGGTGGCTCTATTAAATCTCTTTTTTTGGGTGAATTCATTGTTCTAGAGGATATGGAGAATGACGGTCACACAGTAACATTGACAGCTATATAATAGTACTTTTCATAGATTTTATTTTAAAACATAGAAGTATTATTCCTAATGACATCAATTTTAGATATTCTCTTGAGGAATTTAAAAGTTAGTTTTCTGTTTCTCTTAAATGTACGCATTTTCCTTCGAAAATGTAGCTTCACAAGTTGTTGAGCCCTTATTCTCTAGATTGATATTCTTATTCTCATATTCACATGTAGGATGGTTTGCTAGGGATCCAAAGATTTTAAATGCAGTTGGACATGTACTTTTGCAATCGCCACGCATCACGTCCATTAGACCTACTCAGATTATCATTGCAGATGATTGTTTTCAGCTTTCAAGTGTTCCTTTCGATGTAGTTTCACGAATTGTCATCAAAGCAATACAGAAGTTGTATGGAGGTAAATGCTTGATCATATGTTTTTTTTTTATTAATATCAATTCAGTGTAATTATATGCTATTTATAAAACAAAATTTGAATGTTTCATCTCCATAATTATGTTTGATATGTATTTGGAACGATTTATTTTACTGATCATTTTTGTTGCTGTATACACTACTGCAGATGGTGTATTAAGGCATGAAATCCTTGGTGAGTATGTGAAGGCCAAAGTTCCGGGTTTGAAGCATTTCATGAGTGAAGAGAAAACAGACCAAGTATACAACATTCCATCACTGGCTGCACTTTCAAGTGCCATGCGATTGCTTCAGAGGTATAGCTCACTACACCATCCCTAACTTCAGCAAAGATGACTTTTATTCTTCTAGTGATTGTGGATGTTTTCTTTAGTTTAAATTTAAGTCCTTGATTTTTTTACTATTTGTGACATAGGTATGAATTTAAGAAAAACCATGGTGAATGGATCAATGCAGTCAAACCTGATTTAGGTCCGGGAATTTCAGAACGCGTATCAGATGCCCTACGCACAACAGAGGAGAATATTGTTATCTGTCATTCTATAATAAGGGAGTTGCGTGATGCTCTTACTTCTCTTCTTGGGGTATTTTTCTCTCACACACACCCTAATCATGCAAAGAAGCAGATTTTTTGAATCCTCAAGACATACTGCTAAACAACAGATTTAACAAGATGTAACATATCATATTAGTTATTCATTTAAGATGTAACCAAATCATTGCTCTTGATACAAATTCACTTCTTAGTCTTCAAATAAATTTCTAATATGCATGTTACTTTTCATAGATCAATCTCATTTTTTATGTATATATTTGAGTCTCTTTTAGTTTACACATTTATTTCAATAAGTCTATTCATTTGTCAAATTAAAAATTACACCATACCTTTTGTTTTTGGTATCTAGCACATATGCTTGTTTGTAATAATACAATTCTACATGTGAAGATTGTAGGTTCACACAATGAATCTCCTTTATGTACCATTTTCACGATAAAAATTATAGTAGTATTGTCATCAGTAAGTTAGTCATAGTATACCTTCTTCAAAATGTTATCTTCATACTACTTATGAAGAATTTGAAACAACCAATTATACTTCATAAAGAATGCCTTCTTTGACTTCAACTCATTCTTACAGTTTATGTGAAATTTCAGGATTTCGGTGTTCTCATGATCCCCACAGTTCCAGGTCCTCCACCTAAACTACAAACAAATTCATCTGACTTGGAAATTTTTCGCGCAAGGGCTTTTAGCCTTCTGTCAATTGTTGGAGTTTCTGGATTTTGTCAGGTTGTTCCTATGTGTGTTTGTGAAACACTTAAGACTCCTATTTCTTCATTATTTAAGTATGACCTTTTTTTCTCAACACTTTGCAGGTAAGCATACCACTAGGGATGTATAATGATCTCCCTGTATCAGTTTCTCTGGTGGCCAGGAATGGTACAGATGAATTCTTGCTTCACCTTGTGGAGAGTATTTATGATAACATTGAAAAATAGGTTAAATTACTTTTTTATAACTGCAAGGGAAGTAATTGTAAGCAAATTTTTATACTCAAATTGAAGTGAAGAAATTTTTTGAAGTCTGGAAAACTTCTGAGCAAAAGACATCTTTTAGTCACTCATTTTTTGTGTGCATTTTGAGCAATCAATTTTGTGACTTCTTAGTGAGTGTCAAGAATTGCAAAGCCAAAATATAGAAGGAGAAGAGAGAGAGACACAATAAAATATGATTGGATGAAGATGAATATATGACATTTCTTGACAGGTTTTTAACTTCAATTAATGATTTTTTTTTTCAAAATATAATTATGAATGTGTCAAATGCTTGCATAATTCATAATTAAGACTTTCAATGTAGAACCTGTTGGAACACTAGTGAATATGAGTGGAAGTTGGAAAGAATAAACACATGTTCCTTGGGAAAGAACTAGTGTTGGTATGAATTGAAAATGTCCCACATTGGATAGGACATACATGTGCGCTCTCGTAAAAAACGCAAAAAACCTCGGGCGTATACGAACGCTCGAAAGGTCCCCAGTGAAGTCGCCAGCTGTGCGCTCTCGTAAAAAACGCAAAAAACCTCGGGCGTATACGAACGCTTGAAAGGTCCTGTGAAGTCGCCACCAAAGTTTTTGTTTAAAGGGAACGTTGATAAACCCTTAAGTTTTTTATTTTAAAGGAAAACGATAATAAAACCCTTGACGATGAGGAAAGGATGGTCATCGCAACCATTACCGGGTTCGGGAGTCGATTACGCAAGGGGAAGGTATTAGCACCCCTCACGTCCGTTGTATTCAACGGGAACCTCCTAGTTAGATAAGGCTAAAAATGTTTTTAAAGTTTTGCTTGCATGCTTGAAGATGTAAAGATAATAAAGATGAAAGGGGAAAAAGTTGTTTTTTTTATTATTGTGCTTGACAAGATGATGATCTTGCTCCTACGTATCTCCCGGTGCGATGGAGAATTCAAAGCTACGTAGTTCTTTGGTAGAAAAACGTATATGTGTTGGTTATTTTTAAAGAGTGATGTTTTGATCGTATTCTTGCGATTAAACGTAGCTTGTGTGCTCGCGCATGGGAGGCTTAAGTGTTTGTTTCGAATCGCGCTAGAATAGATAAAACATGTCCGTTGGGGAAAAGAGGTTCGAATTGGCCGCGAGGGGGCCAAGAAAGATTAAAATGACTCAACCGAGTCGAGAAAAGGTTCGATTGACTTAACGAAGCCAAGAAAAGGTTCAATGGACTCAAAAGAGTCAAACATTGACCAAAATGACTCAACCGAGTCGAGAAAGGGTTCGATTGATCTGACGGGATCAAGAAAGGATTCAATGGACTCAACGGAGTCGAACATTGACCAAAAAGACTCAACCGAGTCGAGAAAAGGTTCGATTGATCCAACGGGATCAAGAAAGGATTCAATGGACTCAACGGAGTCGAACATTGAATCAAATGGTCACGGGGGACCAAAGGGGTTCGAATTGACCACAAAGGGCCAAAAATTGGTTTGTGTGGTTGAATGCGTTAAAAATAGAATGACGATTGTCCGAACAACGAGACATAGGTCAAGCATTCGTTCAATCGGGGAAATGGAGAGACATACGTCAAACCATTCCTTTTTCATTCAAGTTTCGTTTGAAATTTAAGAAATCCCAAAGTTATCAAAACAAATGATTGTTGAAACTCAATAAAAGTTTTAATGTTCAAATTAGTTGTTGCAACCTATGAACAAGTTTGCTTTGTTTATGTGTGTGAAAAATGCACAAGTTTGGAAAATGCACAAGTTCGGCTCAATTTAAGCTTGGTTTTGAAAAATGAGCAAAATCGGCTCAAGTTCATGTTTTGATTGAAATTCATGAACAAGGTTATTGTTCAAGATTGGTTTTGAAATAATGAACCTGGCCTATTGCTCGAATTTGATTTTGAAAGTTTAATGAACGTAACTTGTTTCGCAAGTTATCCAAAAAGTATTGCTCAAACTTGTGAAATTTCCAATATTATGCAAAACTCTTGATATGGTTTGAATAAAATGAGTTTCAATCCTCTTAGGTTCTGAGCTTTTAGGTTAGAAACTCAAAATTTGGCTTTTTAGAAGCCTGAACTCAGATTCTGAGTTCTGTCATGGTCGCAAAGCGACCAGAGCTTCGCACTGCGAACTCTGCGAAATCTTGAGTTCAGAAGCTGCTTCTGAACTGCTGTTCAGAAACAACTTCTGAACAAGCCTCAGAACTTTAGGAGGAGTGAAAAGCTTTTGAAATTGGCAATAAAATGAGTGCAACACTTCAGTTTAAATGTTTTGCAAACTTTGGGATTCCTTTTGAGTTTCAAAAATGTTTTAACTCAAAAGTGAGTAAAACTTAAAAATGCAAAACTGAGATTGAAACAAGTTGGAATCAAAAGCAAATGCAAACAGTATGTAAAGGCAATATAAACAGGTTAGAATGACTTACCAACTCCTAGCCCAAAGCTTTGTTGCAAGGAAATGGAAGGGACTTTGGATTTTTATGGTTTTGCAAAGATTGAAAGTGTTTGATAATCAGCACTAATCAATGACAGTTTGCCTTAGTTCTTCACTCTTGTGGGTGGTTTAATGGTTGTTTGGGCTGTGTACTGGTTTGTGTAACACCCCAAATCTACCCGGCAAATATAAACGAAAATCAGAGTATTTTAAAAACTTCCAACAAACATGGGATGTCACATTTCAACATGAAACAACAAAACAACCTGTATTTCATTTAACATTGATACATAGCATTCGAAATCACAACTTTATTCAGCATGAATTCAAACTTCATCTTATGATTTAGAATCAACTTAGAAACATCTTTTAAACGACAAAGTACTTAACAAAATTCCACTTAATATTTTTCTTCAACTGAAATAAATTTTAACTTAGAATACAACAACTGAAATAATAACAACTATTTCCCCGAGTGCTATGTATCAGAGCAAGACACCAACTTGAACTAACAGCAACTAGAGACTTCATAAAGTTACTTCAACTTCCATAGCTATTCTTAAGTACCTGCCCATTTCCCATGGTAGGGGAAACATCAGCAGAAGGGGTGAGATATCAAACAATATAAACGAAAGCATAATAATGAGCAAGTAAAAACATAAGCACAGGATCATACTTCATTATCTCACCAATCATTTTATTCATGTTCACACATCATTTTCATAAACAATCATCATCACCAATATTCAAGCATCATCACATCGAGCACATCATGAACATCGCCACACGTCACGGTTATAACAATTTATCATCGACACATAATGCAATGAGACCCGACTTCACCTATATGCATGTGGTACCAAACGTCGCAAAATAATGCCAAATAGGGCATGTCAGGCCGGAGCCCCACGTCACTTTGCCAAACAAGGCTACGTCGCTTTACCATAATTTCAGGCCATCGTCACAAGATGCAATGAATGAGACTTCTAAAATGAAACAACAAAACACATGCAAGCATCATACATAAACCACATCACTGCCATATAAGGCTACATCACTGTCACTGTCATTCAAATTCACAATTACAGCAGTAGCACTGCTTTCACGTCATCATCGCAAACCGATCAATCATAAACAACGTCATATAACATCGTATTCAAACATCAACAATTCATCATACAATTTTGTAAAACCATAACAAATTATACATAACATATTTCCATGTCAAACCAAGGATACTAGAAAGATATCACAATTATCAACAACTTTCATGTTTATACCAAAGACCAATTTAAAACAGAGACGTGTGAAAAAGACGCAAAAACATGAAACAGAGAATGCTGTCACCGTACAATTTCACTAAGACCTCTTTGGAGTATTTTCTTCATAACTCAAAAACTAAAAGTCATTTTCACGTCAAACCAAAGCCACTGGAAAGCTAACAAAATTATCTAAAACCTTCATGTTTACACCCAAGGCCAATTCTGTACCGATCAATACCAGTTTTCGTTTCAAATTCGGAAAAGTTGTGCAGAAAGTCCATAAAAATTCACTGCGACCTACGTGCAGTAATTTGACCATAACTCAAGTTCTATAAATCGTTTTGACGTCAGACCAACGGCATTGGAAAACTAACATCCATACCTACAACTTTTGTGTTTACACCTAAGACCAATTCTGTACCGATCAATACCAGTTTTTATTTCAAAATTCGGGGCAGAGATAAGAAAACTCAGGAAAAGCAACTTATATTATTCAAACTTCTCATTCATTCAAAATCATCACAATCAACAACAATCATCGTCGCCAAGGCATAAGCCTATCTCGTCACTGTACCAATTAATATAGGTACTTTCATCGTCACTATAATTCCTGCAACTTCGCATTATCAACAAAATCATCGCAACATCACAACATCAACAACATACTCGCACATCATAACATCACATACACATCACAAAAGAAAACACAACGGATTAATAATTATAAAACAGCCCCTAAACATCTAGGTACTAATTCCTTCAATTTATTAATCAAGCCGCTACTAAACAATTTCTATCATTCTATTTCCAATTATGCTACTAATTCAGCCTGCTACATATATCATCGTTATTACTACTGCTATTTCTTCTACGCATTAATTCCATTGTTATGCAACTTAATTCATCAACCTCATATCTCTTCACTAATAATCATCACTATAACTTCTACTATCATAATTAATTCAACCAAATTTCTACACCAACAATAATAATAATAATTATCCTCAAGTTACTCCTACTAAGGCTTGATACCAACAACCAACATAAAACATCAACAAAATTCAACCTCAAATATACAAACAAGCACACAAAACAGAGGCAAACCATACAATCATAACCCCCAAAAGCCATTTATCACAGAATACGAAATTCATGGAATCACACACATCAACATACATCACAAACCACAATTATAATGCACAACAACGGCATGTATCATGCCAATTTCATCATCAAAATCACAGACCTCATGAATTGAACAAAAGGGTCAAAATCCATACAATCACATATACCTAGAGTCTACCATACCCCATCATTATGCAATCCCTTAGAATGTAAGAACCCCACCCTTACCTTGGAATGACGGTCTCTCTATAATTATCCGGTTGCATCCAAGCTTCATCCATGGCTTCAACCTTTGCCTCTTCTAAATCAGAATCAAAAGCTGAAAATTTTCCCAAATATGCAGCTATAGTGCGATGATGATATCTCTCAACTCACACCTTATTTTGAAGATCCCAACGGTCAAAAGTTAGATATAGGTGTTGCGAACCTACCCTCAAAATTTGAGAACGATCCAACGGTTAACGAATCGGGGATCGTCGGTTTAGTGAGACTGCTGCAAGAAAAACGGGAATGAGTTTCTCTTCTCCAAAACCCTTATTCTTTTCTTCTCATAATAACCTAATTTCTTTCTTTTTCATAACCAAATAATAATAATAATACCTTTATGTAATCCATTGGGCTTCACTTTCACACCCCCCACTTTTACTTCATGCAACCAAATATTAAACCCAACCAATAAACTCATTTTTATTATAATTTCTTTATCAATATTATTTCTACAACTTCGTCGATCCACCAATTAAATAATACTTCATAGAAATACACCGATTAAATTCCAACCTCAATACTTTCAACAATTAATTCCGAAAATACTCAGAAATATTTAATTAAATAATTAATTAAATTTCCGGGCGTTACAACTCTCCCCCACTTAGGATATTTTCGTCCTCGAAAATCTATCCGACACTACCATCTTCAACTATATTCCAACACACCATCATTTAAGGAGCAACATCCATCACACTCTTATACTTCGACATACAACGTCACATTATTATCTTAACAACACCTTCGACATCATTATACTTCGACATACAACGTCACATTATTATCTTAACAACATCTTCGACATCAAAACACCTTGACACATAATTCTCACATCCATAACTCACCAAATCAAACATGTAGAGTCGTATACTTATAGCAACTGCGCTACATACACTTCTGCTGCGCAACTCTGATAATCTATCTTAAGTCATCGTACTCATTAAAATTTCCATCAACTACATGGGTTACAAGTCTTAATTTAAGTTCGGACTTTCTTTAACATCCATCATAACATCATCGTTAACTTAATATCCTCAATCTTTCACTTTGCGACGTTAGCTCGCATATAAATCCTCTACTCTGAATCGTTCAATACTTCTCGACTCTTTCCTATCCACTCCCTTATTAATTCACACAAACACGATATAACATTATTCACTTCATGCACTATCAAGATAGTAAGTCAAATCTACACCATCCAACACGATCTCGTCTACTATCAACAAGAGATTAAGGGTGATCAAGTCCTCAATTTGTCAAGAGATATCCGACAACCGTAATGGAGCATAAACTATCGTTACTAACTACAATAGAGTTCTTTTCCAACTTATACTCACGTCACCCAAAAGCACCATACTTCAACAATTCCCAAAATCATCTGAACATGCTAACACCGACGTCTTGCAGCTACATACTAATACACCTCTGACGATAACATCAGACATAATTTCTTTTAGGTCATTACCAACACTTCCTATCCTTGAAATCTCATTCTTCGCATTTCCAACAACTTCAGCAACTCATTATAATTACTCACTAATATTCCACAATGAAGTCTACCACAATCCGTCACTATAATCATTCTTATTCAACATAAATTGCATCTCCATGCATTTTCCGATACCTTCGCATTCTTACAAATACCAACGTTTCATTCCTTATCCATATCTTACACCCTTCTTCACCTTTTCAATTTTCAGCAAGAATCACCCAACTTCAAACACAATTATATCTTCCAATACAGATCTCCCAAGCACAAAATTATATTCCAAAATGAAGGGAATTTCGTGTAGATTCCAGAACTTCAAGAATCTCCCAAATCCGAGTTACGAGTAAAAAGTTATCATCCTTGCAATGGGACTGGTCCAGAATTCCCGTATGCAGAATTTTCCAAAATCAGCATCAGACCCAAACATTAAAATGCACTTTTCTTCCTCTTCACAAACTTCCTGAAGACAAATCTTATATGCAAACTGTAGGGAATTTCTTGAGCTTTCCAAAAAGTCCAGAATCGCTTCCATCAGAAACACGAGTAAAAAGCTATGCCCCTTTTACTGACAGCTGCTCCATAATTGTAAAAATCAGAATTTGAGGTTGATGAACATAAGTTCCATCTCTCCCTCTCGCTTCCAAGATCTACCAACATCCTTTCTTTTCATCCAACTACGAAAATCACCCGAATTTAATCCAACTACACTCAAGACATACCATCTACCGAATTAATCCATCAACTATCACTTCCATTGGAATAATTCCTCATTCTCAATTAATTCACCATCCATAATCTACACACATCTCAAACTCGACTGATACGAATTCATGAGTCCATACTCTCGCCGGTTCCCAACAACATCACTTCAATAACGTTTGCACTCTTACAATCAACATCACCTCGAACCAACTTCTACATACTATCAACACGTCCGGGAGGCAAGCTTCTCCCCCACTTATTCCAAACCAACTCCTGCAGACAACGACTATGAGCTAACAAACAAGTACCGACAGTGTTTCACACACATGTCGAGTACTAAGGGACAAACAACATTAGACAACATTGGCCGGACAGACCGACCTGCTCTGATACCAATTGTAACACCCCAAATCTACCCGGCAAATATAAACGAAAATCAGAGTATTTTAAAAACTTCCAACAAACATGGGATGTCACATTTCAACATGAAACAACAAAACAACCTGTATTTCATTTAACATTGATACATAGCATTCGAAATCACAACTTTATTCAGCATGAATTCAAACTTCATCTTATGATTTAGAATCAACTTAGAAACATCTTTTAAACGACAAAGTACTTAACAAAATTCCACTTAATATTTTTCTTCAACTGAAATAAATTTTAACTTAGAATACAACAACTGAAATAATAACAACTATTTCCCCGAGTGCTATGTATCAGAGCAAGACACCAACTTGAACTAACAGCAACTAGAGACTTCATAAAGTTACTTCAACTTCCATAGCTATTCTTAAGTACCTGCCCATTTCCCATGGTAGGGGAAACATCAGCAGAAGGGGTGAGATATCAAACAATATAAACGAAAGCATAATAATGAGCAAGTAAAAACATAAGCACAGGATCATACTTCATTATCTCACCAATCATTTTATTCATGTTCACACATCATTTTCATAAACAATCATCATCACCAATATTCAAGCATCATCACATCGAGCACATCATGAACATCGCCACACGTCACGGTTATAACAATTTATCATCGACACATAATGCAATGAGACCCGACTTCACCTATATGCATGTGGTACCAAACGTCGCAAAATAATGCCAAATAGGGCATGTCAGGCCGGAGCCCCACGTCACTTTGCCAAACAAGGCTACGTCGCTTTAACATAATTTCAGGCCATCGTCACAAGATGCAATGAATGAGACTTCTAAAATGAAACAACAAAACACATGCAAGCATCATACATAAACCACATCACTGCCATATAAGGCTACATCACTGTCACTGTCATTCAAATTCACAATTACAGCAGTAGCACTGCTTTCACGTCATCATCGCAAACCGATCAATCATAAACAACGTCATATAACATCGTATTCAAACATCAACAATTCATCATACAATTTTGTAAAACCATAACAAATTATACATAACATATTTCCATGTCAAACCAAGGATACTAGAAAGATATCACAATTATCAACAACTTTCATGTTTATACCAAAGACCAATTTAAAACAGAGACGTGTGAAAAAGACGCAAAAACATGAAACAGAGAATGCTGTCACCGTACAATTTCACTAAGACCTCTTTGGAGTATTTTCTTCATAACTCAAAAACTAAAAGTCATTTTCACGTCAAACCAAAGCCACTGGAAAGCTAACAAAATTATCTAAAACCTTCATGTTTACACCCAAGGCCAATTCTGTACCGATCAATACCAGTTTTCGTTTCAAATTCGGAAAAGTTGTGCAGAAAGTCCATAAAAATTCACTGCGACCTACGTGCAGTAATTTGACCATAACTCAAGTTCTATAAATCGTTTTGACGTCAGACCAACGGCATTGGAAAACTAACATCCATACCTACAACTTTTGTGTTTACACCTAAGACCAATTCTGTACCGATCAATACCAGTTTTTATTTCAAAATTCGGGGCAGAGATAAGAAAACTCAGGAAAAGCAACTTATATTATTCAAACTTCTCATTCATTCAAAATCATCACAATCAACAACAATCATCGTCGCCAAGGCATAAGCCTATCTCGTCACTGTACCAATTAATATAGGTACTTTCATCGTCACTATAATTCCTGCAACTTCGCATTATCAACAAAATCATCGCAACATCACAACATCAACAACATACTCGCACATCATAACATCACATACACATCACAAAAGAAAACACAACGGATTAATAATTATAAAACAACCCCTAAACATCTAGGTACTAATTCCTTCAATTTATTAATCAAGCCGCTACTAAACAATTTCTATCATTCTATTTCCAATTATGCTACTAATTCAGCCTGCTACATATATCATCGTTATTACTACTGCTATTTCTTCTACGCATTAATTCCATTGTTATGCAACTTAATTCATCAACCTCATATCTCTTCACTAATAATCATCACTATAACTTCTACTATCATAATTAATTCAACCAAATTTCTACACCAACAATAATAATAATAATTATCCTCAAGTTACTCCTACTAAGGCTTGATACCAACAACCAACATAAAACATCAACAAAATTCAACCTCAAATATACAAACAAGCACACAAAACAGAGGCAAACCATACAATCATAACCCCCAAAAGCCATTTATCACAGAATACGAAATTCATGGAATCACACACATCAACATACATCACAAACCACAATTATAATGCACAACAACGGCATGTATCATGCCAATTTCATCATCAAAATCACAGACCTCATGAATTGAACAAAAGGGTCAAAATCCATACAATCACATATACCTAGAGTCTACCATACCCCATCATTATGCAATCCCTTAGAATGTAAGAACCCCACCCTTACCTTGGAATGACGGTCTCTCTATAATTATCCGGTTGCATCCAAGCTTCATCCATGGCTTCAACCTTTGCCTCTTCTAAATCAGAATCAAAAGCTGAAAATTTTCCCAAATATGCAGCTATAGTGCGATGATGATATCTCTCAACTCACACCTTATTTTGAAGATCCCAACGGTCAAAAGTTAGATATAGGTGTTGCGAACCTACCCTCAAAATTTGAGAACGATCCAACGGTTAACGAATCGGGGATCGTCGGTTTAGTGAGACTGCTGCAAGAAAAACGGGAATGAGTTTCTCTTCTCCAAAACCCTTATTCTTTTCTTCTCATAATAACCTAATTTCTTTCTTTTTCATAACCAAATAATAATAATAATACCTTTATGTAATCCATTGGGCTTCACTTTCACACCCCCCCACTTTTACTTCATGCAACCAAATATTAAACCCAACCAATAAACTCATTTTTATTATAATTTCTTTATCAATATTATTTCTACAACTTCGTCGATCCACCAATTAAATAATACTTCATAGAAATACACCGATTAAATTCCAACCTCAATACTTTCAACAATTAATTCCGAAAATACTCAGAAATATTTAATTAAATAATTAATTAAATTTCCGGGCGTTACAGTTTGGGATAATTTGTGCAAGAAAAGGATTGGAACTTTGCTCTAAACCTCTCAAAACCAAACTCTGTTTTTGTGTGTATCAACTCACTCAATTCTCACTCTCTATGAACTGGTTTTGCTCTAAAATCCCTCTCTTGTGCTGTATTAATTCTGTATATTCAGTGCTGTTTCAAGTGTGTTCAATTGTGTGAAATCCTTATGCATAGCATTCCTTTTATAGGCAAAACCAAATCAAATGTCATGATGAAAATCTCCTAGAATCCAGCTGCTTTGTGGGCTAGAAACCAGGCTATTTTGCTTTGCATTTAATGCAAAAGTGAAGAGGTGACATTGCCTTACAATCTTGGTCAAGACTTTGCCAAATCCAGCCATTAATGAAGCTGATTTTGGATAGCAATGATGATGAAAAGTGGAAAAACAGGGCTGGTTTGCAATTGGGTTGTCCCTTGGGATTGGTCCTTGTAATCTTGAGGGGTCAAGCAAGGAAAACGTGCACTGTGATGTGCAGAGGTTGGGGGAAACAAAAGGAACATGTGGGCTGGTGTGAGAAGGGGAGAAAAGCTGCTGAAAACAGGGCAGCACTCATGATGTTTGGGCAAGCAAAACCAGCTGTGTTTGACTGGTTTTGGGGGAGAAAGAAGGAAGGAAAACAAGCAAGCTGGTGGCTGGCAAGCTCAGGGTCAGCAGCAGGTCAATTGGGAGGGATGAGAGCTTCCCAAGGGCAAGCCAACTTGTTTGGCACATGCTTGGTTGGAAGAAAAACCTTCTCACCTTGGCTTTAATGGCACATGTTCAATTTCTTGCTTTGCTGAATCCAAACAGCCACAATTGATAATAATAGCAATAATAATAATGATAGGTGATAATAATAATAACTATAATGAAAACAAATCAAAGAAATTAAAATCTGCAAAAATCGCAGAGTTCGCAGAGCGATGGGGACTTTGCTCTGCGAAGTCCTCCTTTCTTTTTGTTGACTTTTTGTTGACTTTTTGTTTTGAAAAAGCTTGGGACAAAATTAGGGTACAACAATACCCACTAGTAGTGTTTATATAAGTGGGGGTTGACCTCCAAGGGTGTGCCCTTGGGGTACCCACTTTTGCGAACGGGTGAGCGCTTACGAATATATATATATATATATATATATATATATATATATATATATATATATATATATATATCACACGCGCGACGACGCCGCCGCCGTCCGTCCGGCTGGGCTTGGGTCCGGGTCCGGGTAAAAAAGAATATATTTTTTTTGTCACCTAAAATTGTTAAATTAATTTTTTATTAATTTAATAATTATCTGAAAGCGCTCTACGGATAATGATAAGTTTCATTCCGATCCGATCCAACAGAATATCCGGAAGTCCTTTCGGATATATCCATTCGTTGATCCAATCCGCGTGCTTAAAGATTAAGTTAATCCGCTTAACTTAATCCCAAAAATCACGTCGGATTTGTTACGAACTCTCCCTATAAAAGGAGAGCTCGGCCTCACTTATTCCTCACCCCGAAAATCACAGTTGATGCTTCCTGTGCTTTTCTTCTCTTCTCCCTCCTTCGACTTGTGTTGACGAGTCCTTCTTCTTTTTCTACTCCTTTCTGTCCCTTCGGTTTCGAGTGGTCTTCGTACCATACAGAGTGGTTTAATACCATATTGAGGGTGTAAATTCTCGAACAATTACTTACGGTGCAGTACGTATTCGAACAGGTAAACTGGGCTGTTTTATCCTGGAGGCGGCGCGGTTGTTAGTCTACCTTGCACAAACTCGGGTAGTGCCGCAAAACGTCTTAAAGAGAGCGACCTGGTCGTGACTCAACCCGGTAATATCTTCGGTGGTAAATTCTGATTTTTTAAAGGTACTCTTTCTAAACTCGAAAACAACAATTTTAAGACGTTTCTAAAACACCATGACTACCGAAGAAATTACCGCGTCTGGAACAGCTGTTGACTTTAATAAGCCGTTTCGGTTTCATGGCAGTCACTTCAAACGCTGGCAACAAAAAATGTTATTTTTTCTAACCACGAAAAAGGTTGCCAACGTCTTGAATGAGGACATACCAGTGATACCGGAGATTTCGATTCCAAGCGGATCGAATAATAACGGTAAGAGTCCTATGGATACAGGCACGTCTGCTCCCGCAGATACGACTGATCCTACTAAAAAGGATAAACATGCTGAGATGGTGAAACAGGCCAACATAGACATCGCCCTTTGGAAAGATAATGATTATCTATGTAAGAATTATATTCTTAATGGACTCGGAGATGATCTGTACGATCTGTACAGGCTCTACGATACTGCTAAACAGGTTTGGGATGCGCTTCAGAAAAAATATGATACTGAAGAGGCTGGATCAAAGAAGTATGCTGTCAGCCGATACCTGAACTACAAGATGACTGATGACAAATCCGTGGAGGCTCAATCTCATGAAATTCAGAAGATAGCTCACGAAATTTTTGCTGAAGGTATGAAGCTACCAGAACAATTTCAAATTGCTGTTGTTATTGATAAATTGCCTCCTGCCTGGAAGGACTTCAAGAATACCCTTAGGCACAAAACTAAGGAGTTTTCTCTTGAAAGTCTGATTACTCGGATTGAAGAAGAAGCGAGGAAACAAGATCTAAAAGAAGAGATGTTTGCTGTCTCGAACAACAACACTAAAAAGAAATTTGTAGGTGCTGTTCTGAAGCCTAATGGCAAACAATTTAAGAATCAGAACCGCCCTGCAAATAAGAATTCCAATCGGAATAAGAATGGGAACCCCCCAAAGGCCCAAAATCAGCAACCACCAAAGAGTGACACGGCTCAACCGTTCAATTGCTACAATTGCGGACAACCAGGTCATATGACACGCAAGTGCAGGAACAGATCTAACAGACCGGCTCAGGCTCACTTAACAACTGAGGAGCAGTCGTACACCGCTATGATAACTGAAATCAATATGGTTGGTGGATCTGATGGATGGTGGATAGACACTGGCGCCTCTCGCCATGTCTGCTTTGACCGTGCTATGTTTAAAACATACACTACTGCTGAAGATCAGAAGGTGTTGTTGGGAGATTCTCACACCACTGAAGTTGCTGGAATCGGAGACGTGGAGCTGAAGTTTACCTCCGGGAAGACTCTGATATTGAAGGATGTTATGCACACTCCAAAGATTAGGAAGAATCTTGTTTCTGGGTTTCTTTTAAATAAGGCTGGGTTTGAACAGATTATAGCTGCTGATATGTACTCTATTACTAAAAATGGGGTTTTTATTGGGAAAGGGTACGCCACTGATGGCATGTTTAAATTGAATATTGATATGAATAAAATTTCTTCTTCTGCTTATATGTTGTGTGATTTTAATATTTGGCATGCACGACTCTGTCACGTAAACAAACGAATTATATCTAATATGAGCGGTTTAGGATTAATTCCAAAAATATATTCTAATGATTTTGAAAAATGTCAGTTTTGTAGTCAAGCAAAAATAACAAAAGACTCGCATAAATCAGTAACAAGAGAAACTGAATCATTTGATTTAATTCATTCTGATATATGCGAACTTGATGGTAACTTGACTAGAAACGGACAAAGATATTTTATTACCTTCATTGATGACTGCTCCGACTACACTTATGTGTATCTAATGAAAAATAAAAGTGATGCGCTTGATATGTTTAAAATACTTGTTAAAGAAATTGAAACTCAATTCAATAAAAGAATCAAGCGTTTTCGTAGTGACAGAGGCACTGAATATTTATCACACACATTCAATGAGTATTATAAAAAGCTCGAAATTATTCATGAAACAACTGCACCATACTCTCCTGAAATGAACGGTAAAGCTGAAATAAAAAATAGAACTTTTACCGAATTAGTAGTTGCGAACATGCTTAATTCCAATGCAGCGCCTCATTGGTGGGGAGAAATTTTATTGACTGTTTGCTACGTGCTAAACAGAGTACCCAAAACTAAGAACAAAGTTTCTCCCTGTGAAATTTTGAAGAAAAGACAACCCAACTTGTCTTATTTTCAAACTTGGGGTTGTTTAGCCTATGTTAGAATACCTAACCCCAAGAGAGTTAAACTTGCCAGTAGAGCCTATGAATGTGCATTCATTGGTTATGCCTTAAATAGTAAAGCATATAGGTTTTATGACCTAAAAGCTAAAGTGATCATAGAATCGAATGACGCTGATTTCTATGAAACAAAATTCCCCTTCAAATCAAGAGATAGTGGGGGAAATAGTGGGGGCACAAGTATGAACACTACACCTGATCACACTCCAGTAATCAGAGATAGTGATGAAAACATCCAACCAGATGTTATAGAACTTTGAAGAAGTAAGAGAGCAAGAACTGCTAAAGAGTATGGACCCGAATATGTGGCCTATACATTAAAAGAGGATCCATCGACTCTAAAGGAAGCCTTGTCTTCCTTGGATGCTGACTTATGGCAAGAAGCCATAAATGATGAAATGGATTCTCTAAAGTCTAACGGAACCTGGCACTTGGCTGAACTTCCTCCAGGCTGCAAACCAATAGGTTGTAAATGGGTTTTGAAAAGGAAACTGAAACCTGATGGATCCATTGATAAATACAAGGCTCGCCTTGTAGCCAAAGGTTTCAAACAAAGAGAAAATATAGATTTTTTCGATACCTACTCACCAGTTACTCGAATCACATCCATAAGGGTACTAATTTCCTTAGCTGCCATTTATAACTTAATTGTACACCAAATGGATGTGAAAACTGCCTTTTTAAATGGTGAGCTGGAAGAAGAAATCTATATGGAACAACCTGAAGGTTTTGTAATCCCTGAACAGGAAAACAAGGTCTGTAAGTTAGACAAATCTCTGTACGGTCTAAAACTAGCCCCTAAGCAATGGCATGAAAAGTTTGACAACTTAATGACTTCGAATGAGTACAAAGTGAATGAAAGTGACAAATGTATTTATTACAAGTATGAAAATAACATTTGCACAATCATATGTCTCTATGTAGACGACTTACTCATATTTGGATCAAACATTCCTGCCATAAATTCTGTAAAATCACTGTTGAGTAAAAACTTTGATATGAAAGACCTAGGAGAAGCTGATGTAATTCTTGGCATTAAGATTACAAGATCAGAAAAAGGAATTTCCTTGGATCAGTCTCACTACGTTGAGAAGATCTTGAGGAAATATAACTACTTTGACTGTAAACCTGCAAGCACACCCTATGATCCAAGTGTAAAACTCTTTAAGAACACTGGAGATGGTGTTAGACAGACTGAATATGCGAGCATCATTGGCAGTCTCAGATATGCCACTGACTGTACTAGACCCGACATAGCCTATGTCGTGGGACTCTTATGCAGATTTACAAGCCGGCCGAGCAATGAGCATTGGCAGGCGATTGAGAGAGTCATGAGATACCTAAAAAGGACTATGACTTTAGGACTGCATTACCAAAGATATCCTGCAGTACTTGAAGGGTATAGTGATGCAGATTGGAACACCTTATCAGATGATTCCAAAGCGACCAGTGGTTATATATTTAGCATAGCTGGAGGAGCTATTTCTTGGAAATCTAAGAAGCAAACCATTCTGGCTCAGTCCACAATGGAATCTGAGATGATAGCACTAGCTACTGCTAGTGAAGAAGCAAGTTGGCTAAGATGCTTGCTAGCTGAGATCCCTTTATGGGAAAAACCGTTACCAGCTGTGTTAATTCATAGTGATAGTACCGCGGCTATCGCTAAGATTAAGAATCGTTATTACAATGGTAAGAAACGACAGATAAGGTGAAAACACATCACGATTAGAGAATTTCTCTCTAATGGAGCGATTATAGTTAATTTTGTACGTACGACTGAAAACTTAGCTGATCCTTTGACGAAAGGACTAACCAGAGAGAAAGTCCAAAGTACATCCAGTAGGATGGGACTAATGCCTATAGATCACTAAATGATGGTAACCCGACCTACATGACTGGAGATCCCAAGACTTAGGTTCAATGGGTAATAACAAGTCATGAAGTGATAGAACATGCTATGATAAGACAAAGGAAGCATGATCCTGCAGTGAAAGAAGGATGAGATAATAGAAACTCTTAATGAGATCTATACTCTATATTGAGTGGGGTACATAGCTACAGGAGTACCCTTGATAGACTCACCGATACGGATGTGGAACTGAGGCCGGTTCCTATAGAATTTCGAGGCAGAATTCCTAGAGCGTTCGTTAAAACCGGGATAGACGTGCAGGGCCATAAACGCACGGGCTTTAGAATACACCTTATGAAAAGGCTTGTGTGTGGGTTCTATGTCTGAGATAGAGTTCAATGCTGTAGGCAACTCTTGTTAAATCGGAATAGTATCCGCTATGCAAAGGTTCAAGTTGTAGGCGACACCTTTGTTTACTAGCAACCTTACTGAGACGTCTTTGGCGTTATTTCTCGAAACCATTTTTAAATTCAAGTGGGGGATTGTTGGAACACTAGTGAATATGAGTGGAAGTTGGAAAGAATAAACACATGTCCCATGGGAAAGAACTAGTGTTGGTATGAATTGAAAAATGTCCCACATTGGATAGGACATACCCACTAGTAGTGTTTATATAAGTGGGGGTTGACCTCCAAGGGTGTGCCCTTGGGGTACCCACTTTTGCGAACGGGTGGGCGCTTACGAAAATATATATATATCACACGCGCGACGACGACGACGCCGTCCGTCCGGCTGGGCTGGGGTGGGCTTGGGCTTGGGTCCGGGTCAAAAAGAATATATTTTTTTTGTCACCTGAAATTGTTAAATTAATTTTTTATTAATTTAATAATTATCTGAAAGCGCTCTACGGATAATGATAAGTTTCATTCCGATCCGATCCAACAGAATATCCGGAAGTCCTTTCGGATATATCCGTTGATCCAATCCGCGTGCTTAAAGATTAAGTTAATCCGCTTAACTTAATCCAAAAAATCACGTCGGATTTGTTACGAACTACGAACTCTCCCTATAAAAGGAGAGCTCGGCCTCACTTATTCATCACCCCGAAAATCACAGTTGATGCTTCCTGTGCTTTTCTTCTCTTCTCCCTCCTTCGACTTGTGTTGACGAGTCCTTCTTCTTTTTCTACTCCTTTCTGTCCCTTCGGTTTCGAGTGGTCTTCGTACCATACAGAGTGGTTTAATACCATATTGAGGGTGTAAATTCTCGAACGATTACTTACGGTGCAGTACGTAATCGAACAGGTGAACTGGGCTGTTTTATCCTGGAGGCGGCGCGGTTGTTAGTCTACCTTGCACAAACTCGGGTAGTGCCGCGAAACGTCTTAAAGAGAGCGACCTGGTCGTGACTCAACCCGGTAATATCTTCGGTGGTAAATTCTGATTTTTTAAAGGTACTCTTTCTAAACTCGAAAACAACAGAACCCTTTTATAAAAAACACTTTCAATGTTAAAATATTTTGCCTAAAAAAAGTTTACATATTAAGTTTTGTAAATAAATTTAATATTTCAAATATAATACCTTTAAGTACTTAAAAAAAATAAACTAAGTAAGTTTTGTGGTTAATTCCCTAAAAAAAAAACCTTTGTGGTTAACAATTTTTCGTCGCATTTTAAAGGTGCTAATACACGATGAAATAATTAATTACAAAATAAAACCTTTTAAGTTATCAATTATTAATACTAAACAAATTTATAATTTAATGTAAAGAATAATTTATTCAATCTTTCTCTCTAACCTCATCCAATTTTCTAAACTCTAGTTTCTTATTTTCATCCATTAAATTTTTAACTTAAAATCACCTCTCTCATTCGTTTCTCCTTCCCTCTTATTTATATAAGTGATTTTGACATATTAGTTTTTAAAAAGTGAAGTAAATTGATGCTATAAAGCAAATAATGAGGAAAGAAAAAAAACAAAATTTACAGAGTTGTATTTTCTCTGCATTAGTGACCATTCTCTTATTGTCCAAGAGGTGTTAGCTAATTGTCCAAGAGATTATAACTTTGACACAGTTGTAATATGGTTATTAATCCAACAGTTATTAATAAAATTTACCAAGCACTAGTTTAGTTGGACTAGGTAAATTAATAATCACGCCAAAGTCATGACTTACAGTTAATATTAACTGTAGTATCAAGATCAGTAATCTTTTGAAAAGATGTAACATAATGTTAACCATGTATATGTATATATTCTATAACAAAAGTCAATTCAAGAAGTATTTTGATCTTAATACATAATGATCTGCATATACTTTTACATATATTTCCCCAAAAATACATATTATAGGTTTCTACATTAAACACATACTCCTCCCAAACCCCACCTCTAGCAGCTCAGAGGGGCTAAGAGTGTTACACATTTTGTACCATACTATACTACACTACTACTCTACTGTTGTATCTCCATTCATATAGTAATATCACTGAATCTTTAACCATTCACCACAGTTCCACCTGAAAAACATGTTAATCAGTAAACTTCTCCAATTAATTAATGGAAAAACATTAGAAGCAAGAATTTAATTAAGGATGTTAATTACCATTGGGGTGAAGAACTTGTCCAGTAAAATAAGAGGAACATTGGTTGGAGGCAAGAAAAACATAGGATGGAGCAACCTCAATAGGCTGACCAGCTCTGTTCATAGGCACTTGACCACCAAATTGAGCAGTTTCTTCCTCCTTGAAAGATGCTGGTATTAATGGTGTCCATATGGGCCCAGGTGCCACTCCGTTGACCCTTATACCCTTGCTCACCAGCTGAAGTGATAGTCCCCTTGTAAATGCCACAATTGCACCTTTGGTAGATGTATAGTCCAGTAGTTTTGCATTGCCCTTGTATGCATTCACTGACGTTGTGTTAATAATACTGCTCCCTTCCTTCATGTGCTTCAGTGCATGCCTGCATATATATATATATATATATATATATATATATATATATATATATATATATATATATATATATATATATATATATATATATATGGTTCAGTTATATATATTCGATGTTTTCCAATGAAGCACCGACGCAAACACTTGACACGACGCGCTGATACTTATGAAGACACCTAACACGATACTAATACTATGAATTAATTGAATATAACCACATGTGTTGGTTGGCCGGCCCAAGGGCTGGGCAACCCAAGCAACAAGCAAGAGCTTTAGGTTAGGCCTCAAAAGTTTGGGTAAAAAAAGGCCTCAAAAAAATTTAATTTGGTTATAAATATATAATATTACAAATAAATATATAATATTATTATTTTTTAAATGTTTATTTAGAAGTATTTTGTTAAAAATATATATTTTAAAAGGCCCAATTAAAACTTTTGTTGTAGGCCTCTTAATATATTGAGCCAACTCTGCATTGTGTCCTGTAGGACACGTAACAGGACTCTTTTGTGTTACTCTTTTATCAGAAGTGTTTTTATCAGAATTGTCGGTGTTAGTGCTACAAAGGTACTCACCTAGTCATGAAGAAATATGAGAAGATATTTGTTCTGAACACCCTCTCTAGCCTTGGCTCATCAATCTCCTCAACAGATGAGCACTCATATTGCTCAGCTGCATTGTTAACAAGAATATCAATGTGGCCATAAGCATTAACAATCTCATCAACCACTCTCTTGCAATTCTCATCAAAACCCAAGTCAGCTGCTACAGCCATTGGATCCTTAGCATCAGCACTTTTTGCATTCCTTATCATTTCTAGCGTGTCCTTAGCATCCTTGTCCTCATCACCTTTTACATATGTGAATGCCACCGTAGCACCTTCTAAGGAAAATAAATTGCATACTGCTCGTCCAATTCCAGAGTCACCTCCTGTTATTACAGCTATCTTTCCCTGAAATTTAACACAAAGAAATAAATATTAACGGACTTAATTTGTATATATAATTTCTGTTTGTATAAACAAATTAATTAAGTTTTTTGCACATGTAAATGTTTATGTTTGATTTTTTTACTAGAAAAAAAATTAAATAAAAAAACAGAATTGTTTATCTAGTACATGTCATAAATTGTTTGTCTAAGCTCTCTCAAATAGTTTTAAATCAGTAGATTAAAACAAATAAAATATTGTGCCCAGAAAAAAAAAATCAATCCAAATAGGTTATGAGGCCAAACCATCTTTGTATTTGATTTTTTTTTTTTTTTGAGTATGTCAAAATGATGCTTATTAAATTAAATACGTAATTTACTATCTTGAACTCAAAATTATAAGCATCAAATACAAAATCCTTAAATTTATTAAAAAAAAAATTCCTTTTAAATTAAAGAATGATTTTCACTTTTTGTAAATAGGGTGGCTCAATTGTACAATTTTACATAAAAAAAATGTCTAAAATTTATAATTTGGAACAAATTGGTGATTTTGAATGGATTTGTATGCGAAAAAGGTGACAAATGAAGGTGAATATATATGTACTTGAAGTTTGTTTGATGGCTTGTAGTCAGGGCAAGTGAATTGAGGTGATGGATCCATAACATGTTCCTTCCCAGGTTGTGTGTCTTGTTTTTGTGGGGGCAATTTCTGTTCACCGGAAGCCATTCTTACAAACAAGATTTTGGGAAAAGATTTGTAAGGAATTTTCTGAGTTGATGGAAAAATTGGAAGAAATTGAGTCTTGTTTTTGGGAGGCAAATTACAGAAGGTTGATATGGTTATTAGTGATCTTGATGATGAACAAAGTGTTCGGTTGAACGTATAGTGCGTAGTGAGACACTTGAACATATTGCACGTGTGGCATGGCACTTAATTCAGGAAGTTCTTATAAGGATATGAATATGCCATGTGTTAAACATTGGCAAAGAGGTGTTGACGTGTCGTGTGATTCGCATGTAGTGGACTATATATACATGTGTGTAGAAACAAAGGTTTGGTCTTGGGTGCATTTCATTTTATGTAATTTCATAAATACATCTTTATAAATATTATCAGTACCAGTAAAGATAATTCTTATGTTAACTTTTGCCGGTCCAAATAGTTTATATGGACTACAAATGGGAACATATTAATTGAAAATGTGTCCCTAAAAAATGTGGCATTATATTGATCTCACCACGTCAAGGCTACGTCATTAAAATTAACTTAATTGTCTTTTTGTGGGCTAATTTGTCAATAATCATCTAAAAATTTGACGATTATTGTCGTTGCACAATTACAATTATTAACAAATTTACCCGTAACATTTTCAAAATGTTATAGGCTAATTAGTCTTTACTAAGTTGATATAGGACAAACTTGTTAGTCAAAGATTGTTTTTAATTAGTCCATTAGTCCACGTTTTTGTTAATTAATAATTCCTAGTTCTAAGGGAAGTTCTAGTTTGTAGGAGGAAGTTCTATTTTCTAGGAGCAGTTTCTTTTATTCCTGTTTTGTAGTCATGCAGTACCAGTTCTTTGACTTATTCCAATTGTAAGGCTATATAAGCCCACTTTCACTTTCTGATGAATATACAGTTTATGCTTTCCACATATTAATATTTCTAGTTATAACAATTGGTATCAGAGCTCCACAAGGGGCCTGATATTGTTTGGGGAGTGAGAGCGTGTGAGAGTGGAAATACCAAGGGATTAAACTGTGTGTAGTGAATGTGTGAGAAGAAAACCAAAAGATCAACATGTCTACATCTGAAAAGTTTGTACAGCCGGCCATTCCAAGGTTTGATGGCCATTATGATTTTTGGTCAATGACGATGGAGAATTTTCTACGAAGTAAAGAGATGTGGCACCTCGTAGAAGAAGGAATTCCAACACCAGCACTTGGAACATCAGCAACAAGTGAAGCGCAGAGGAAGAGTGTGGAAGAGGCCAAGCTTAAAGATCTGAAGGTCAAGAATTATCTATTTCAAGCTATTGATAGAGAAATTCTGGAAACGATTCTTGACAAGGGAACTTCGCAGGCAATATGGAGGTCCATGCAGCAGAAGTATCAAGGATCCACAAAGGTGAAAAGAGCACAACTTCAAGCATTGAGAAGAGAGTTCGAGCTACTGACCATGAAAGAAGGCGAGAAGGTTGATAGCTTCTTGGGACGAACTCTTCATGTGGTAAACAAGATGAAATCAAATGGTGAAACAATGGAGCAAAGTACAGTGGTTAGCAAGATACTCAGATCTTTGACCTCTAAATTCAATTATGTTGTGTGCTCAATAGAGGAATCAAATGATTTGAGTACCTTGAGTATTGATGAACTGCACGGCAGCCTTCTTGTTCATGAGCAAAGAATGCAAGGATTTCAAACAGAAGAACATGTATTGAAAATAACCAGTGATGAAAGACCAGTCAGAGGCAGAGGAGGTAGAGGTTTATATAGAGGAGGACGTGGTAGAGGAAGAGGAAGACAATCTCTAAACAGAGCAACTATTGAGTGCTATAAATGTCACAAGTTGGGTCACTTTCAGTATGAGTGCCCAGACTGGGAGAAGAAGGCCAATTATGCGGAACTGGAGGAAGAAGAAGAACTCTTATTGATGGCGTATGAAGAGATGCGTCAACCCTCACAAGAAGAAGCTTGGTTCTTGGACTCCGGCTGCAGCAATCATATGACAGGAAACAAAAAATGGTTCTCAGAAATGGAGGAAGGATTTTGCAGAACTGTGAAGCTTGGGAATGATACAACAATGGCTGTTGTGGCAAAAGGAAGCATACGTGTGCAAATTAATGGCATTACCCAGGTAATATCTGATGTTTACTTTGTCCCTGAGCTTAAGAACAATTTGCTAAGCTTAGGACAACTCCAAGAAAAAGGGTTAGCAATTTTAATTCAGAATAGCACTTGCAAAGTATTTCACCCGGATAAAGGATTAATTATGCACACTAGTATGAAGGGAAATAGGATGTTCTATTTGACAGTTTCTGCAGCACCAAACAAAAATCCCATGTGTTTGCAAGCTGAAATGGTGTCAGAGAAAGAAACTCAACTGTGGCATAGTCGCTTTGGCCACCTCAATTACAAGGGGCTCAGTACACTCTCAGACAAGAAGATGGTCATTGGATTACCTTCCCTGAAGTCTCCGAAGAAGATTTGCACTACATGTCTCATTGGAAAACAACATAGAGAGTCAATACCAAAGAAAAGTTCGTGGAGGGCCTCGAAAAAGCTTCAGCTAGTTCATGCTGATATTTGTGGTCCGATTACACCATCTTCAAATAGTAACAAGAGGTATATTTTAAGCTTTATTGATGATTTTACTCGTAAAGCTTGGATATATTTCTTGCATGAAAAATCAGAAGCATTTGGTAGGTTCAAAAATTTCAAGGCGTATGTTGAGAAAGAAGTGGGTGCATTCATCACTTGTTTAAGGACCGATAGAGGTGGTGAATTTATCTCTAATGAGTTTGAAGAGTTCTGTAAGGATCAAGGAATATGCAGGCAATTGACGGCTGCATATACTCCTCAACAAAATGGAGTCGCCGAGAGGAAAAACAGGACGATCATGAATGCAGTAAGGGATGTATTGAATGAGAGACAAGTTCCAAGAGTATTTTGGGCTGAAGCAGTTAAATGGTGTGTACACGTACAAAATAGAAGTCCAACTTCAGCAGTAGATAACATAACCCCAGAAGAAGCATGGACTGGTGTAAGGCCAAGCGTTGACTATTTTCGGATCTTTGGATGCGTAGCTCATGCTCATGTACCAGACCAAAAGAGAAGCAAGCTAGACGACAAAAGCAAAAGGTGTGTATTTTTGGGAGTTAGTGATGAGTCTAAAGCTTACAAATTATTTGATCCTATTGAAAAGAAAGTCATTGTGAACAGAGATGTAGTTTTTGAAGAAGACAAGAGCTGGGACTGGGGAAGAACTGAAGAAGAATGCAAAGCTGATGTTCTAGATTGGGAAGAAAATGAAGAAGATAGTGAAGACCACAAAACTGCACAAAATGAAGAAGAAAACAGTGGTGATATCAATCAAGGTGCATCACCAAGCAGTTTAAACGAGATCGGGTCACCAACAGATGAAACAAATGATGTTGAGCAAGAGTTTTTAGAGAGGGCAGCAAGGAATAGAAGAAAACCAGTTTGGATGGCAGATTATGAAGAGGAACCAAATCTATCTGAGGAAGAAGAAAGTTTAATGGTGATGATGATGGCTGAAAATGGAAGTGATCCGTACCTCTTTGAAGAAGCATTCAAGAGTGCAAAGTGGAGAGAAGCAATGAACATGGAGATGAAGGCAATCGAAAAGAACAAGACATGGGAACTAACTGATGCACCAAGAGGAGTTAAGCCCATTGGAGTTAAATGGATTTTCAAAACCAAGCTCAATGAAAGTGGGAAAGTTGAAAAGTTTAAGGCAAGATTAGTGGCAAAAGGATATGCACAACAGTATGGAGTGGATTATACGGAAGTATTTGCACCAGTGGCAAGACTTGACACCGTGCGGGTACTCTTAGCTTTGGCAGCACAACGTGGATGGGAAGTATTTCAACTTGACGTGAAAAGCGCTTTTCTTCACGGTGAGCTCAAGGAGGAAGTATTTGTACAGCAGCCTGAAGGATTTGTCAAGAAAGGAGAAGAAGACAAAGTCTACAAATTGAAGAAAGCATTGTATGGCCTTAAACAAGCACCGAGAGCTTGGTACAGCAAAATTGAGGCATATTTTGCAAAAGAAAAATTTGAAAGGTGCTCTAGTGAACACACTCTGTTCACCAAGAAAAATGAAGGTAACATTTTGATAGTTAGCCTTTATGTTGATGATTTGATCTTTACTGGAAATAATAGAAGCATGTGTGATGAATTTAAGAGCTCAATGAAGTTAGATTTTGACATGACTGACTTGGGAAGGATGAGATATTTTCTTGGAATAGAAGTGATACAATGTGAAGCTGGGATTTTTATTTGTCAAAGAAGATATGCTCGAGAAGTTCTAGCAAGGTTCAACATGGGAAGCAGCAATCCAGTAAGGAATCCAATTGTTCCAGGAACAATTTTATCAAAAGATGAGGATGGAGCAGAAGTAGATGCTACAATGTTCAAACAAGCAGTTGGAAGCCTCATGTATCTTACGGTAACTCGACCGGACTTGATGTTCGGAGTGAGTTTGATTAGCAGGTTCATGGCGAATCCAAAAGAATCACATTGGGCTGCAACAAAAAGACTCTTAAGATATCTCAAAGGAACCACAGAGCACGGGATATTCTACAAGAATGAAGGAACAAAATCAGGCCTTATAGCTTATTCTGACAGCAATTACGCAGGAGATTTAGATGATCGAAGAAGCACTTCTGGTTTAGTGTTTATGATGGGGTCTGGAGCTGTTTCATGGGCTTCAAAAAAGCAACCTGTTGTGAGCTTATCCACCACTGAGGCGGAATATATTGCTGCAGCACTTTGTGCTTGTCAATGTATTTGGCTTAGAAGAATTTTGGAACAACTTGGAGCTGAAGAAAAGAAAGAAACTGTGATTTTATGTGACAATAGTTCCACTATTCAATTGTCCAAAAATCTAGTGTTTCATGGTAAAAGTAAGCATATTGCAGTAAGGTTTCATTTTCTCAGAGACTTGGTAAATGATGAAGTGGTGAGACTGAGTTTTTGCTGCTCTGAAGAACAAATTGCAGATATAATGACAAAGCCATTGAAGCTTGAGCAGTTTGAGAAGCTTCGAAGCATGCTTGGAGTAATGAATGTCACTGAAGTAAGCTAATCACAGAAACATTAGCTTAAGGGAGGGAATGTTAGTCAAAGATTGTTTTTAATTAGTCCATTAGTCCACGTTTTTGTTAATTAATAATTCCTAGTTCTAAGGGAAGTTCTAGTTTGTAGGAGGAAGTTCTATTTTCTAGGAGCAGTTTCTTTTATTCCTGTTTTGTAGTCATGCAGTACCAGTTCTTTGACTTATTCCAATTGTAAGGCTATATAAGCCCACTTTCACTTTCTGATGAATATACAGTTTATGCTTTCCACATATTAATATTTCTAGTTATAACAAAACTTACATTGTGATATATTTGTCATGTCGCAATCTTTAATGATATAAGTTAGAAGAGGAACCATTTTGAATAAACACATTTTTGTAAATGTATTAATTTGTCAATTTTAAAAGATAGAGGTGGGTATATTATATATACGTATATTAAGTTAGTTCTCACAAGATTTAGCTTAAATAGGTTTTACCTGTTAGAGCCATTGTTACAAGAAAGGGGAATGTGAATTTTTTACTTCTAAAATTTGACTTCAGTCATCATTGGAATTTCATCCTATATATGTTTAGTAAATGAAATAATTTTAAAATACATGATCCTTATCTTGTCGGCACCAGATTTCCTAGGATCATGAAGAATAATAGTAGCATTAAAGCCCCTCTAGTTACAAGCAAAGTACCCGTAAAGTGAAGAGTATCTCCCTCTAATGAGAAAGCATAATGTAAGATCAAGGAAAGACTCCCACTACACCTTTACTTAATTACTAGTATATTTCTCAATACCTCTCCGTATGAATAATTTATAACTTCACTAAAATATATTTTCAATTTACATTCTATTCTTATAGTACGTTTTAAAACTAAAATAACTAAAAATCCATACTCCTACCCTTACCATTCTTTTAAAAGAATTATTTTCTATTGTATTTCAACTTTTAAAAGTATTGCATTTTTTTTATTTTTTAGCACAAAAAATGTATTATAGCTTTTGCTGAGTCCTCATTTTATTCTTTTTCCATTCTCCACACCAAAGTTTTTTCCACCACTGGGTTATATATATAATGTGTGATGATTGTCTTTCACATTCATATATGATCATATTGTAGTTGCATATAGGCCTTTATTGAGGGTATTCTCCACTCCAATCTAACAAGCTCTATCAATTTAACTCCCTGTTACATTCTACTACCATGTCCTCCTTCAAACATGGTCTCTACCTTCTTCTACTTGTCTTTTCCCACAACCTACTTACAAGTCCAGTGACTTGTGCCTGCGGAGGTAATACACTACAGCTTCATGCTTGTTTAATTAATTATTAGATTAGTCCTTTAAATTTACGAAATAGCAATTTAATCTCTTAAATTAAACAATGTTGGTCAATTTAATCATTTTTTTTTAAATTTAACACCACAATTTTAAAAGTTATATTATGCGCTTGTTTAAAAACAATGTTGATGTTTTTCATTAGTTTTGATAAATGTTTATTAAAGAGATATATTGATGGAACAATTAAATTGATAAGGTTTCTTAATTTAAGGAACTAATTTACTTTTTCGTAAATTTGAAGTACTAAATTGATAGATGATTATAATTTCTACTTCTAGGACAAAAATGTTCATTTGCCAAAAAAATAAATATAAAACTAACTTATATACATTCTAAATATAATGTCTAATACCTCTCCAAAAAAAATATAAAGTCTAATATGTTTTTTGATGTGTATTTTCCATGCAGAGAAGGAGAAGGATCTACTTCATGACATCAACACTTACAGAAAAGTTTTAAACCTTCCTATCCTAGAGAAAACCGACAAGTCGTCTTGTTTAGCTAACAAAATTGCAAATGATCTAGAAAATAAACGCTGTGAAGAATTTCATAACTATTACCCTAATATACCTGGTAAAAACCCCAAAATTCCTAACTTCGAAAAGAGTGTTGAGAAGTGTAAGATCAACATCAATACCACAAAAGATGGGGTCATTATGCCAATGTGTGTGCCTAAATTGGACCAAGATGATTTGTTTTCTAATTATACTCAAAATAGTCACTTTACAAAGTATTTAAATAATTCGAAGTATATTATAGCAGGGGTTGGTTCTGAAGATGATTGGATGGTTCTTATTATTAGCACTAACAAAACTTCTGGAGATTTTTCTTCTGCTAATTCTTTGCTTGTTGGAGCTTGGAAGGGTCAATGGTTGTTGATGACTACATTCTTGAGTGTGATTAATGTTTTTATGTTCAACTAAATTGATTGTTCTTTTCTGTTTTGTTTCTTGTGTGCTACATTTGATGGAATTTTCTTTTTATTCATATATATTTCTTTGTTATTGGGACAAGATTTTTCTTTTTTGTATTTCTTTGTATATTGATTTGGAGTGTTCTTTATTATTATTTTTTTGGGCAAGGATTTGTCAATTTCTACCATTTTGTAAATGTGTTGATTCATGATCTGCTATCGCAAATATCAATGTACTTGTAAGGGGTCGTAAATATTGTGATTGGGATTTGTTTGCTAATATTTGAAAATTATAAATTGTAACCCCTTGGTTGATGAAATAAGTATTTCTTAGAATTTTGTAATTTACATCTAGTGAAATACATCTGTGTTGCCCATTTGTAAGGACTTTGATTAGGAGATTATGACTTCATTTCAAGGAGACACATCAGGATTGTTTGATCTTAATTCGAGAGTCCAATTTTTACACTCAAATTTAAATAATTAAAAATCAGATGCTGTCTAAATTTGTTTTTTTTTTTTTTTGAGGGAATGCTGTCTAAATTTGTTGACTACAGTCAAACTTCACTAATCCAAATCCCATCTTTACACAAATCGAATTGTTATTGTTTCAGTTTCTTGTCCCTAGTTACTTTCTCTCATACTAATTGTCATTTATATAGAAAATGTCAAATGAAATGGGTGAAGGGTTTTTTTTTTTTTTCACTTTTAATATTGTCTATATCTATATTATTCTTAAACTATTATTGTAGCTCACTATGTATTAATTCCTCCTGTCCTTATTAAAAGAAACTTTTCAAAAAAAACTTTGGATCTATTATAAGAAAATGTCACAATTTTTAAGGTGTATTTATTGCGTAAAAGACATTTTTAACCCTCATTTAATGCTTGTCTTTTTAATGTTAATGGATATATTTAATACTTCAAAAAATTTTATAAGGGTATATTTGTAAAAACATTTAAAAAATTCTAACAATTAATGATTGTCTTGGTTTTGATGGTTTTTGGTTTTTCTTCTTATATTAAGGATCCGAGGGAGTAATAAAGATGGACGAATTAATAAAATCAATCAATATCTTAAAAGTTTTTTCTTGGGACGCAAGTTTAAAAACTAAATATAAAAGTTTTTTTAAAAAAAATCGTGCATTCAATATCTTAAAAGTTTAAAGTTGTCTTTCCAATACAAAAATTGTCTTTTAATTTCTTTCTTACACCCGTTAACTTGTGACCTTATGACATGAGTTAGCATGACTCATTAAAATATACTCCCTCCGTCGCAAATTGTAAGCAAAAAAACTCAAATCATACTTATTATGAAAACTTAAACATAAGACTTTGGAGTATAGTTTTTTGTGTTTTTTTTTACTCGCTCCGGTCCTTACTATAAGAAGAAAAACCAAAAAAACATCAAAACCAATACAATCATTAATTAATATAACTTTTTTAATATTTTTACAGCTATACCCTCATAAAAAATTGTGAAGTATTAAATACATTCACAAATATTAAAAAGACAAACATTAAATTAGGGGTAGAAAAGTCTTTTAAACAATAACTCAACCTTAAAAATTGTGACATTTTCTTATAAATAGGACCAAAAAATTTTTTGAAAATTTTCTTATATATAGGACCGAAGGGAGTAATAAGTTTCATGGGAAGATGTAAAAACAATTTTCATTGGCTATTGGTTACGGAGAAAATGGAAGAGAGAGAAAATTGAATGTAATTTGCATTTAATTTCATGAAAATAAGCAAAAGTTTTTCTTGGAAAACATGATTTTAAAAAAAACAAGATTAAATAAGATAAAAGTTTGTCTTTTTTGCTAACATTTTGTGACAAAGAAAGTGAGTTTTTTTGCTTACATTTTGGAACGGATGGAGTATTTGATGATGTTTAAATGGGCTCACTTTATTTTGTTACTTAGTGACTAACGCATACTCAAATAAACACACACGAAAAAAGATAGATGTGCGGAGAGCTAGGTCTGAATCCAAAATACGACATAAAATATTCTCATAGCCAAACTAAAAAAGTTTAACAAAGAATAAAAATACAACATTGGAAATAGAACTCACTAAAATAGTAAAAAAAATATATTACTCCGTCTCAAAATATAAGCAAAAATGAGTCAACATAAGTTCATGTATCTGGTACAAATTTTGAACCAAATACATTAACTTTTGTTGACCAATTTTTGCTTATATTTTAGGACGGATGGAGTATATAACATGTTTCTAATGTTTGGCAATTAAGCTGAAGCTATTAAACGTTTAGTTGCATTTTGTTCCTTGTTTGATAAAAAATTTAAAAGAGGAAAGCAACTGTTCAGAAAGCCTTGATCCTCCACACGGGTGGGAATATGACGATTTGGGTCGGACTTTGCTTTAATAGGTCAGACTTAATTGAAAAAAATAAAGCTTGAGTCTAGTCTATTAGGAAGTTACCTCACACCCCTACATTTATTATACCTTGACCCCAACATTTGACATAAAGTACCAAATTTACCCTTTATATAAAATAAAACTCACTCTTTCACTTCGTCACCCCACCTTTTTCCTGGAAAACGTTTGCAACGTTCACCCCCACCTTGTTCAGGAAAACTTTCGCAACAAACAGTAAGCATTATCGGAACCCTTCTTTTCCAAAAAAGTTTCAATTTGATTTTTCTTTTACCGGAATCGTTTCTCCATAGAGGTTTGAGGTTTTTCTGAGTTTCGCAAGGTTTTTGCCCTATGGTTGTGTTGGATTCACCGAATCGTGTTCTGGGTTATCGAAATCGTTCTCTGAATCATTGATTCCTGGAATTGTTTCATGTCTCTATCTCCCGTTTCAAACAATTCCTCAAAATTTTCAATGAATACTTCAGATTCACCGTTCACGTCCTTTAAAATTTGTTTCAAAATTCCTGCAGACATCAATCGTTTCATGTCTCTATTCTTACTTGGCCGTTTGGTCCCACCGTTGCACAGTTATTTTTTGAATTGATTGGTGATGGAGTGTTTCCGTTTCATGAAGTTTTCTTGTTCATACACTTTTTTTTTTTTAGTTCTTCCTTACTCAAGCCTTTTTACTTTTTCCGGTTTTGTGATGTTGTTGTTGTTTAGTTTAATTCTTTTGTCTCTTTTTTTATTAATCTTTGGCAGATTTTTTTAAAAATAAGAAAAAAAAGAAATTTTAATTAAAAAATGTGCACCATAATACTTTGATATAAAGTTTCCCATTAAATATTATCGGAAAGGTTGTATAGAGCTATGAAGTCCGGATACTCCAAAACAGAGACGTACCTGTATCGGATACCGATACTCCACGTATACTCGAGGATACGTACCCACAAAGTATCGGAATTAATTATTTTAATTTTTAAAAAATATTTTATCTGATACTTATAGGATACTTCATAGATACACTATGATACTTATAAGATACTTCACAGGTATGTATCCTAGAAAAGATGAAGGGTAAATAAGTGAGACAATGTTGTAAAAATTCAGTAGAGATGTATATGATTCGATTTTAGATATGCATCAGTAGAATTGTTTCTCGATGAACCACTTAAAATTATATATAATATGGTTTATAAGAAAACTTTACATACATATAATAATGAAGGGTAATCAATGCTTATTTTCTTTAAGTATTTTACACACATATAAGTTTTAGTATAAAAATTTTGTTAACGTATCTTAGCCGTATCGTATCCTAAATTTAAAAATTCCGCGTATCCACGTACCCGTATCGTATCGTACCCGCACCCGTATCTGTATCCGGGCTTCATAGGTGTAGAGCTTTCCGGTATACATTCCGGAAAAGTAAAGATGAATGTTCTGGAAACGTTTTATATGAAGGAATAAATGGGAAATACATATGAAGAATATTATGTGAGGTGAATTCATACTAAATGAGAAATGTTGAAAATGAGGGTGAAAAAAGAAAATTAATGTGTAACAGGTTAAATAGCAAAAAGGGTAAAATTGGAATTTTTTTGAAGATTTGTAGGGTGAAAGTACATGTGTCGGGGTATAGGGTAAATTTCCAGTCTATTATCTTGTCAAAAACTTTATTTTAAGTATGGTCTGGCCTATCAAACATTTTGTTATTTTATATGCAAAAAAAAACATTAAATATTTGCACCTTACCCGTTGCAAATTTTATGTGCTTATATATGCGGAAGTAAATTTTTAAGTACCAATAGAAAGTTCATATGATCAAATTTCGAAAACTCGTCACTATTTTCAAAATATCAACATTCTTTTTTTTTAAAGAAAAATATCAACATATTTTTTCATCCAAAAAGGTCTAACGGCGCAGCTTGTTGCCTGTTTTCCTTCTATTTATGTGTAATTAATCTTTGATAAAAAAAAGTAGAAGGAAGAAAATGAAAAAAAAAATTATGTGTTGTGGTTCACTATTAGATTTAATGGTCTTGCATGATTCAAACTTCTATTTTTTCTCAAAATAATCAAAGGGTTGAAATTAAATAAATTAATGAGGTATATGGTAGACCACTTACAATGTTAGTCAACGTTAGACATTTTGAGTTAAAATTAATAGAATATATGGTCAAATTAACTGACGGATGCATATTTAAGGATCAAAACAGACGTTATATTAATCAGGAGACTAAAACGAAACTCAACAATTATTTAGAGGATCAAACATGCAATTTAGTTTTTTTTTTTACACAGTCATCCAATTAAATTGTATTATGGCCACATTCAGCATGGTTTTTGCTAAATTTCCTCTCTCCCCTTACAGTTGTTTTTTCAGCGTTTTTTGTTACCCACAAAACAAAGCATCCCTCTTCTCCAACCTTCTCCACGTCCATTATTTTTCAACCCTTCCTTTCCCCTGAATAGTAGTCGGTGCCCTATCCTCACCCCCAATATTGGATATTGTGTCAATCTATTGGATATTGTGTCAATTTATTTCTCAAATTTTGATAATTACTTTTTCTCAATAAATACCTACTAATTATGAAATCCTCATGTGTCCTGAGAGCACATGTTAGCATGTCTATGTTATCACTAACAATGGATTAGTCCAAGTGGTAAAAGATTTAGACCCTTTGAACACTAATATTAAAATTGAAACTTAGATTCTCTTAAAAAATTGAAATTTAGATAAGTGTGTATAATATAATATAGATATTATGAAGATGAAACAAAAGAATTAAATTGAAACGAACCGTATACATAAAACATATATACAATAAGACAGAAATATGTTTGTTGTTTTGCTAATTGATTTTTCAGAGTAGTATTTTTCTATTATTATATTTTTAAATCTTTTTAAAAATATTTTATCTTACCATTAAAAAAATAGTTTATCTTGATAAATATCGAAAATCAATATATTTTTTATTTCTTTAAAAAAAAATAGTTTGTTTTTAGAAAATATTATTTTTGTGTTACTTTTCTTATATGAAATGTCTCAATTTAATTTTAGGCTTCTGGTGGATACCTTGGTGGGGATGGGGGGATAAGGAGAATGATCTACTTCATGACATCAACACATACAGAAAAGTTCAGAACCTCCCTATCCTTGAGGAAAGCTACGAGGCATCTTGTTTAGCCATCAAAATTGCATATGATCTAGAAGATAAGCATTGTGAAGACTTTCATGATTTTCATCCTATACCGAGCAGAAACCCCAACATTTCAAACTTCCAAAAGAGTGTTGAGAAATGTAACGTCAACATTAACACCACAAGAGATGGGGTCATTATGAAAATTTGTGTGCCTGGATTGCACGAAGATGATTTGTTTTCTAATTACACTAGAAATAGTCACTTTACACAGTATTTGAATAATTCCAAGTATACAACAGCAGGGGTTGGTTATGGTGGTGATTGGAATGTTCTTATAATTAGAACCAACACAACTTCCGTAGATTTTTCTTCTGCTAGTTATTTGCTTGATGGTGCTTTGAAGGATCATTGGCTAGTGATGATGATGGCTACATTCTTGAGTATGTTTGTTTTTCTATTCAACTAAACTAATTGCTATTTTCTGTTATATTTCTCGTATGCTTCATTTGGTGGAATTTTCTTTCCCTTTTTATTCACTTTTGTTATTTGCTATTGGGACAAGTTTTTAGTTTTTTGCATTTTTTTTTATATTGGATTTGGAGTGTTCTATTATTTTGTCAAGTTGTTGATTTAGGATTTGTTGTCGCAAACAGCAATATACTTGTAATGGATCGTGAGTATTGAGATTGAAATTTGATTGTTACGCATTTGGAGGAGATTTTAATAATGTCTTGTTGGTTGGTGATAGGCTTAATGGTAATTCAATTACTCAATAGGAGATTCAAGATTTTGCAGATTGTCTACTATGTAATAATCTCTATGAAGTGAGAACAATTGGAGATTATTATACTTCAGGCCCGGCCCAGAGGGAGTGCAACCAGCTCTATGGTGTCGGGCCTCACATTTTTTGGGGCCCAAGTTTTCAGTATTTTATAGCCCAGTCGTTATTTACATTAATATTAATACAATGATTTTATGCATAGTGCAGTGGTTTGTGAAACTTTGAGAGTTCTAAGGGAAGTGTGTTCAAGTCCCCTGCTTGTTCATTTTTATTTTTTTTTGTTATATCTATTATTACGGATTAAAAATCAAAAGGAGTAGATTGTAAGAAACGAACCATAGACATTGAGCCAAAGATTGATAACGAAAGCCAATGGACCAAATAAGAAATCATGTCATTTAAGCATGTTAAAAATATATAAATTTGAAATTATTAGGAGGCTAATTTTTTATATTTGATTAGTTACAACAAGGAGGATGCCTTTTTTTATGTTATTTACAATCTACATAGATTATATTATTTTTAAAAAAAAAAAAATTTACATTTGTTTGCTAGGGGCCAATTTTATTATTAGAACTTGGCCTCTAATTTGATCGGAACGGCCCGGTGTAATAACCAAGCCAGTGAAGATAGAATCTATTCTAACATAGATAGATTTATTGCTAATACTAGTTGATTACAAAAGTTCTGCAATGTGGTGGGTGAAGTTCTTCCTAAAGGAGTATCCAATAACTGTCATATAAGTATGAATATGTCTTGTACTGCTTCTCCAGAAAATACTCCTTTCAGCATTAATACAAGAGAAATGGGGCCAAAATCTGCATATTAATCTTTTGATTAGCATATGGTTCAAACTGAAAGTCTTGAAAAAAGATCTAAAAGATTTAAATATTAAACATTTTCAAGGTACTGCCAAAAAATTTGAAGATGCTAGAACTGCATAGATGATGTCCAAAAACAGATTAGTTCAACTTCAAATCCTATGAACCTTGATCTCATTGAAGCTGAAAAAGTTTGTTTGTCCTCACTTGAAAAGTGGAGTACTATAAATGTAAAGATTTGGTTGTAGAAATCTAGAACTAATTAGATCCAACTTGGGGACTGTAACACAAAAAAAAAAATCCATGCCTATGCAAAGGAGGGAACATGTCAGAATAACATTAAGTTTCTCATTATAGAAGTTGACACCAGAATTGATAAGCATCACCTTGTTAAGAAGAAGATCGACAAGTTATATTTAAAGTTGATGTGTAATTCTCTTGATTTGTTGCCTATGGTGGACAACAATATTATTAAGATAGGTATTATGTTATCTCAGCATCATCAAGATTTATTATGCTCAGAGTTCACAACCATGGAAGTAAAAAATGCTTTGTTTGTCATGGATCCCACTAAAGCTCCAAGTGTTGATGGTTACAATGTTCATTTATTTAAATGTTCTTGGAACATTATTGATGATAGGGTCATTGATGTCGTATTAGAATCCTTCAAGTCTGGTTTCGTGCCTAAAATTATCAACTGCACTTAACTGAATTTGCTCCCCAAAGAGTTTAATGTTACATGTGTTAAGAATTCTAGTCGCATTGCTTGTTGTTCATTGATATATAAGATTATTTCTAAAATCTTAACAAGCATAATGCAAGAAGTCTTAGATGTTGTTGTTAGTGAAAACCAATTTGCTTTTGTCAAAGGGAGAGTGATTGTTGACAACATTATTTTAATCCATGAACTAGTCAAAAGTTATGGTAGAAAAGGGATTTCTCCAAGATGTATGGTGAAAATTGACCTACAAAAGGCTTATGGTTTTGTTGAATGGTCATTTATAAAACATATAGTGCTTGAGCTGAGCTTTCCCTGCAAATTTGTAAATTGGGTGATTGCTTGTCTTACTACTGCCTCCTATTCATTCAATGTCAATGGAGATTTGACTAGTCCATTTTCCGCCAAGAAAGATCTTAGACAAGGAGACTCAATATCTCCATATCTATTTGTGATATGTATGGAATATCTTAACAGATGCCTTTTACATCTCTGGAAAAATGTTGCTTTCCAGTACCCCCCAAGATGTAAAAGGTTTCAATTTAATTCATGTTTGCTTTGTTAATGACATGTTACTGTTTTCTAGAGCTGATATGGATTATGTCTCACAACTGTTTGAAGTTTTTAGCGTATTTATTGTTGTTTTTGGCCTTAAAGCAAAACAAGCTAAAAACTCAATTTATTTTGGAGGTGTATCTATGAGTGTTCGAGATACTACTCTCACTAAGTTTAATCTCATCAAAGGCGAGCTTCCTTTTAGGTACCTTGGGGTTCATTTGTCCTCCAAAAAATTATTTGTTATACAGTGCCAACCTTTGGTGAAGAAGATCATTAGTAGAATTGAAAATTGGTCTTCTAAATTTTTATCATATGTTGGTAGGTTACAACTCATTAAATCACTCATGTTTGGTGTTAAAACTTATTATTGCCATGTTTTTGTGCTTTCTCAGAAGGTTATAAAACCCATTGAAACATCTTGTATGGACTTTCTTTTCCAAAAGAGCTCTTGTTACTTTGAAGCATATATGTTTACCTAAGACAGCTGGTGGGTGGAATGTTATTGATTTGAAACTTTGGAATCAAGCTGCAATTTGTAAACAACTTTGGAATCTGGTCGATAAGAAGGATGTTTTATGGGTGAAATGGGTTCATGAATATTACACTAAGGGTAGGAATGTGCTACCCATGGATGTGTCTCCACAAGCTTCATGGGTAGTAAAAAAAGTCTTTGATGCATTAAAGGCTATCTCAACAACAGTGTGTTTCAACAAGCAAATTTCTATATTAATTGAATGTATAATGCATTAAGAGGAGAGTTCGTGGAGGTTAGTTAGAGGAAAAAGATATGCAATAATCCAGGCCCTCCTAAATGTTTATTTGTTATTTGGTTAGCTATTCATGCTAGATTGGGAACTTGTGACAAAATGCTTAAGTATGTATCCAATGTGATCAAGTTTGCATTCTGTGTAAAAAGGAGAATGAAACTCATTCTAATCTGTTTTTTACTTGTGGATATGATGATGATGTGTGGACATGTGCTATGCAATGGATGAATATGAGTATCAATATACTAGAAATCAGCAGTTTATTTTGCAATATGTTCAGTGTCATTACAACATGAACGATGATGTGCATCAAGCTCACTAAATGGTGATAAGTGTGACTTTGTATATGATTTGGAAGGAGAGGAATGATAGAAGATTTCAGAATTATTACAAATCTTTTCAACAACTCGATAACCAAATCAAAATGATAGTTTACATTAGAGGATTCCAATCCAAGAAGGTGCAGAATCTGATTATTTGTTTGTGAGGCCATTGACTTTTCTTGTTTGTTTGAGCTTAGTTTTTGGTTCTTGATTTCATGTAGTTTGCAATAACCGTGTTTTCGTCGGTGAAAGTTATCACTATTTACAAAAAAAAAAAATCAATTTTTTTTTTAAAACAAAGTTTTTCAAACAAAATTTTGCTACCTATCAGAATAGATCCATGAAGATTTGAAATTCTATAAAAAAGAATAGTAAAATTGTTAAAAATTTCAACTGCAAAATATAAAAACAATTTTGATGGAAAAAAAATAAAAGACATTCAAATAATTGTTTGTTTGTTGACGAAATATGGCAAATGAGTAATCTCAACATTCAAATCTATGACATAGCTCCTAAAAAAACCATGTCACACATTGGTTGAAGCCTAAATTTTGTTCAAAGGAGTTGGAGGGAGGTTAACTTTTGCTTAAGTGAACAACAAAGTTAAATTTTGATTAATGCAAAATATAAAAACAATTCTGATGGAAAAAATAAATAAAAGACATTCAAATAATTGTTGGTTTGTTGAAGAAATATGGCAAAGGAGTAATCTCAACATTCAAATCTATGACATAGCTTCTAAAAAAACCATGTCACACATTGGTTGAAGTCATAGTTGAAGCCTAAATTTTGTTCAAAGGAGTTGGAGGGAAGTTAACTTTTGCTTAAGTGAACAACAGAGTTAAATTTTGATTAATGTGAAGTTGAAATTTTTTTTTGTGATCTATTTTATTTTTCTTTACAATTATTAAAAAAAATTGTGTACAATACTTTGATTATTAACAATTTTTTGTTATGAGAAAAGGATAGAGTATGTGCATAAAAATAGGAATTTGTTGGAGAAATAGTGTGTTTATAACTTGTTTGTTATGTGAGAAAGATATGACATCAAATTTATTGGAAAGAGAGAGAGAATGCATCCAAAAGAAAATAGAAATGTATTGATGGCTTAAAATGATGGTATAATTGAAAAAAATACTCAAAAAAATCCACTTTTTAAATTTGAGTGTACTATTCTAAAACGGCACTTAAGAAACGGACAGAGTACAAGATTTTTTGGTGTTGAATTTTTCATTATTCCAGATACCCTTAAACGAATTCACTTTTGACAATACTATATCGTGTGTAGTATTAATCCATGCATATGCAAAGGAGGGAACATGTCAGAATAACATTAAGTTTCTCATTATAGAAGTTGACACCAGAATTGATAAGCATCACCTTGTTAAGAAGAAGATCGACGAGTTATATTTAAAGTTGATGTGTAATTCTCTTGATTTGTTGCCTATGGTGGACAACAATATTATTAAGATAGGTATTATGTTATCTCAGCATCATCAAGATTTATTATGTTCAGAGTTCACAACCATGGAAGTAAAAAATGCTCTGTTTGTCATGGATTCCACTAAAGCTCCAAGTGTTGATGGTTACAATGTTCATTTATTTAAATGTTCTTGGAACATTATTGATGATAGGGTCATTGATGTCGTATTAGAATCCTTCAAGACTGGTTTCATGCCTAAAATTATCAACTGCACTTAATTGACTTTGCTCCCCTAAGAGTTTAATGTTACATGTGTGAAGATTCAAATCCTTAACTGAAGAGGCAGGAATTAAATAGCCAAAAACGTGTAAAGCATGCTGAAGTTGTCGAAAGGATTTAGTTTATAGTTGTTGGTTTGTTAGTTATTTCTCTTATGTATATATAGTAGTTTTTCATAGGAAAAACGGATGCATTAATTTTCCTACTCATAAAATGTAACACCCATATAAAGATTGCCTAGGATCTTATACGAGTATTTAAATTTCGTACTGGATGCATTAATTTACAATACAAAAAGTTGCTTCATAATGATACATAACATAAGTATCAATACATCCAACTGTTAATACAATACATCTCTGATAATATACATCATTATACAAAATTATACACACAGCAACTAGTATCAAACATAAACCAGCACGATCAGTCCAAAGCCTTCTCCTTACCCTTGCGTCGTGCTACCTGCGAACCTGCACCAGAAGGAATGGGATGAGACATAATGTCTCAGTGAGCTCCTCCCAACCTACTGTTGGCAACCTCAGGGAACCTAGGATCGCCAGGCACTACTATTGGCAATCTCAGGGATTCCTATGATCGCCAAGCCTTAACCTTACCCATAAAGGGTTTATACCTGCCTAAACCTGATAACTGTATAGTCATGAAAACTAGACTATAACCTGATAACTTGGTGATCGAGGAGAAACCTAAGATCACCACCTGATACCTGCCTGGTAGGTATTTACTGCCTGATAACATAATAAAGTATAAACTGATAATATTATGTTAGATGTTAGCGTCTAACAAACATTATTATCTGAGTTCATTTTACGGAATGCCCCCGAGTGGAGTAACCCCGGAGCACATTCCCCTGATAACCGGTGAAAATTCCTATAGTAGGCTAATCACCAGACTCCTCTTGCCTATGTGTGTGGTTATCCTCGCGGAAAGTTCCTCCCATTCCAGCTGTAACTGGAACCCCTGTGCTCTAATTAGCGAGAACACAGAAGACACACTAAAACTTATGTGTGGTTATCCTCGCGGAAAGTTCCTCCCATTCCAGCAGTACGGGAACCCCCTGCGCTCTCTAACTGCGAGAACCCAGAAGACACAAAGTTTATCCTGATAATTAATATTATTCCTGGTATATAAAAATATACTTTATCCTAATATCTTCCTGAACATATATATGTGAGTCGTCATGTAGGTTCCCTAACGGGCTAACCTATCCAGAATAAATCTGAAGCGTACATGTGCCATGACTTATCAACACACACACACACACACACACACACACACACATATATATATATATGTATATATATATATATATATATATCTATATATATATATATGTATACAATCTGTATAAATCTTGATAATATCCTTGTACCACTATCTAGGGTACATTATAAACTGTCTGGTTAAGTGTATCCTGATAATAACCCTTAACATGTCTGATACTATTCTTACCTGAACCTTGAATGTAGTAGTACATTCCTAATATTCTCGTATTCTTAACTGAATACATCTCTATTCCTGCTCACCTATTGTAGGTTCTAGACATATCGTTGTCATATGTCATCCTTAAGAGTTACTAACTCAGTTGTATTAGTTTCCTGTTCCTCTGACTTTTGTTTTTGTACTTCCCATACGTTACCTATTCCTTGCTCCTTTAAGATTCGCTCGTTAAAGGCCCTTAGGATGAGTTAAAATGGTGTCCTTTGACTCTATAAAGTTTTTGGATAAAACGGTTGCGAAAAACCTCGCTTACACGCGCCGGATCACCCGAAACAGCCCAGCTGACCAAGCTGTTTTTGGTGAGCGTGCTGTAGCGACGGATTGGTCGCTATAGCGACCCAAGGCAGTACCAGAAAATGGTCTGCTCGCTGCAGCGAGCTTGACAGTTCAGAAATTGCTCAAAATTGTATTTTTTTTTTCACCATTTTAGCTCAATCCAACTTACCCAAGCATCCCAGTGATGTTAGGAATGACTTTCTATTGCAAATTGACTGATTAAAACATGGATTAGCAAGGAATTGGCAACAAATAGGATTAGGGCACAAAAACAATATCTTAACATAAAAATGAAATATTCATTCAAACTCACTCTAGGTGGGTTCTAAAAACCCTAGGGAGCTCACCTAATACTTGTGATGATCTTGCCAAACTTTCAAAACCAAAACCCTAACTTGAAAATCTTCGTCTTCACTTGGTTTTCCTTAGCTTCCTCTTGTTCTAATCTCCCAAAGCTAGCTTGCTAATGATCCAAGAAGTTTGGAAGGGAAAAACTGATGGATGGTGGCAAAAGAAGAGGATGGGCGCAAGTTTAGAGAGAGGGAGAGAAAGTTCCAGCTTCTTAGAGAGAGAAGGGAAGTGTTAAAATGAAAAACAAAGCCATGCCATCCTATTTAAACCCCTATCTCGCACAAAATTACGTTCATTCCCTTACTTACTCGTAATTCCGCTGTTACTGATAAAAGTTACGCCAACGCGAGATATTACATAAAATCTTGCGGATCATAAACAACAACTCACAAAAACCTCACAAATTATTTATCAATAAAATACATAAATTGTTTATTAATTTCATTTAAATTCTTTCTTTACCAACATCACCAAAATCTCTACCATACAAAAAAATCCAGCAACAATCACAAAACCAAGAAACATAACAACCTTTGTCTTTGATTTTCTTGTTCGATCTTCTTTTTTTTCTTCTTCTTCACTACTTTCATTTCAGCCAAACACAACAATAAGAAATGGGTGAATGAAAGCAAAGGGTCAAATGTGAGGATGATTTGAAGTGATTATGCGGTTTTTGAGGAGCATGATTCAAGGATAAGAGCTAAGATGATGGGGTAACCTATACCGGAACGCCAGCGACACCGGTCGGAGAGCCGCGACGTCCGGAGTCGGAGGAAAGAGTGGGTGGATCTAAAGGAGGAGGATGGAAATGACGCGGTCGGTGGGAAGAGTGAGGAACATGCAAAGAGTTTTGCGACGGCAGAGGTGGATGACGGTGCTGCTATTGCGACGGAGGAGTTCAGGATTTGACTAATGTTGTTGTTTTGTTGCTTAATTGAGAATTATATGGAGAGATTAAAGGGAGATTTAAGGAATGAATTGAATGAATGAGAAACAGAAAACCCATCATCTTTTTATTTGTGAAGAGAGAGTTAGATCTGAGAAAGATGGGATAGAATGAAGGATGAAGATGATGCAAAGGAAAAAAAAAAGTTTTTTTTTTTGAAGTTTTATTTTCTTTTTGTTTTTATATAAATTTTTTAATTCATTTAATGATTAAAAAGCCAACTGGAATTAAAATAATGTTAAAAGAATTAATAATACACGGTCAGCGTGCCACATCAGACAAGTTACACAGTCACATGTGTTTGAGGTATAAAACCAAAGAATATTCAAATTACAAGGGGAACCTCCAAACTTTTTTTTTACAGGGGTTAACCAAAACTTGCCAAAATGACATGGGATAAAACCCTATTAACCTTTTAGAGTCCGTTTGGTGCACATGACATGATATGATATGATAGATAGGATAAAATATGAAACTGGATAAAGATATGAAAGTATATGGATATGATAAACATTTATCATATCACATGTTTGTTGCACACATGATAGCAAATATAATATCATATATATCACAACTAAATGACATAATTAACCTTGTAATTAATTATAATTAAATATAATTAAGCTATTATTAATTATACAAAGTTATAAAAAAAAATTGTCAATCGTCTTCTTCCTTTTTTTAGGGTGCCGTAATCTTCAATTAAAAAAATCATGGCTTCAATTAAAAAAATCATGGCTTCTTCAATTAAAAAAAATGTTTACTGTCTTCTTCCTTCTTCAATTATAAAGTTCTATCGAAACCTCTTTGTGTAATTTCAACCTGTAAAAAAATTCATACACCAACAACAACCTATAAAAAATTTACAATTACAATTCAAGCTCTTAACCAAACTAATTGTTGTCTCTGTTGAAAATAATACGAAGTTCCAAAACTCTCTGTTTCATCTCTTTTCAAATTTGACTTGAATACAAAATAGACAATCAAGAAAGAAACAAACAAACAATTAAGCAGATTGAGGAAAAAGTGATTGTAGGTTGGAATTGGGGTCAGACCTGTAACAAATAGAAGAGATGAAGTTGAAGAGTTTATGGAGGAAGAGGTAGAGGTCGATGGATTGAGAGCATATAAAACATGTACGATGAATTAAGAGAGAGGGCAAAATAAGCATTTTAGTGCTAATCATGGATAGGATAATTCTAACCCACCAAAAACTAAGGATAAAAATAACAGAGGGTGAGTAGGATATGATTAGAAATGAGTTTAAGTTATCATTTCCTATTGACGCACCAAACAACAAATTAAACCAGGATATGATAGTTTTATCATATCTTGTCTTCCTATCATGTGCACCAAACAGACCCTTATGTTAATAGCAAAACTTAGTCTAACTGAAAACTATTTTCTACTAAGCACAAAAGGAAGTCTTGAACTCGCATTTGTTTTTAATTTAATTATGGACAACAGTGTTCTTTTTTCAGCGTTGTTTCCTGATATGATTTACATATCCAACATATTCATAAACAAACCACAACATAATAATTTATGTCCCATTACACATGCCATATTTAGGGTCTATTCGCAACAACATTAAAATTCATGCATTCTTCGTTGAAAAAAAAATTAAATCTTATGAGTTTTTTTAATGTTTTACCTTTAATTTTTTTAATCGAAGAATGCATGAATTTTAATTTTTTTATCTATGCATGAATGTGAGATTTTTTTTAGGCGAAAGTCAATTGGTTTGGTTATTCTTCATCAAATTGTAGAACAACAACATATATGAAAAAAAAAAACTGGAAAATGATCCATATGTGAAATTAAAATCATCAAAGTTTCGAAAAAAATTGACAAATCTCAATGTCCCAAATAGTATGGACCAGAGATTTTATATTTTTTTTTTGGAAATAAACTAAATAAAACAAATATTAATGATTCCATAATAATTCCAAAATAAAATATTTTTTGTTTTTTGGGATTTTATGATGACAACGATTGAGAGAACATGAATTAGTGAAAAGAGAAACAAAAAATTGTTATGGCAACTTGATTCCATAATCAATGATCTAGAAATAAATATTTTATCTCACATATGTTAAGACGACTTACTTTTGAGAGGATGAATATGATAAGAGTCACTATTTTACTATCTAATTGTTCAGTTGAAAATATTTTATCTCAGTGTATCGATGGTAGTTTTTCTTTTCTTATTAATTATATTTATAATGACATATACTTGATCTAATTTGTTACACTTTTTTTTAAGGATAAAGGAAAAAACTGAATATATACTCATATCATGTTTGTTACACGATATATTTTGTGTGGTAACAAAAAAAAATATTGTGTTTGTTACTTTTTTTTAATATTTGAATTCACTTTCATCCATTATATTTTTTAAATAATAAGAAAAAAAACGGACATATACAATTTGCTACATTTTGTTTTAATATTTGAATTTACTCTTATCTATTTGTTATATGTGTTATTTGTATTGAAAGTTGAGGGTAATTTTGGAAGAAGAAAAAGTCAGCCCAAAAGAGCAAAAAATGTTATTTTCTTTATATATAGTATAGAAGCATAGATACAGATGATTGTTGTTCGTGTCATTAAAAAGATAAGAATTTATATTATATTGTTTTGTTATACTGTTGGTGTCATTGAAATAGATAAATATGGTTAGTTTGGTTTGTTATAAATATTTTTTTTTTGTTTGTGAGCCGTCACCAAAACCCTAGTTTATTCTCCTTCATCCACCAAAGAGGGGTGCCACCCCTCTAACTCGTTTTTCTCTTTCCCTTTTATTGAAATAAGTGATTTTCACATCTATTTCGTTTTGATTTGTGATTTCGCTGTCTTAGTGCGACGTTGGTTTGTTCGTCGTCTTTGTGCGGCATTGTTTGTCTTTCTTGTTTCGTTCAAGTATTTGTTCGGTTCAAATTGTCAGATCTGCTTCGATCCAGTGCAGATCCAATCAATGACTTTGGCGTCATCCACCTTGCAGATTCGGAGACATGAATATTTCGGAGACTTGAATATAGTCATATTTGTAGACTTTTGTACTTTGCCGTTTTATGTTATTAACATGGATGTTGTGAGTTTGTTCGCAGATTCATCACTATTATTTTTAGCAAATTTACATTGTATGGGTGTACTCTATCAATTTGAATGAATGAATATAATTTATTTTTGTCAAAAAAAAGCAACGAGCATTTTCATTTATACTTTTAATCTAAATCAAAATTTCATAAAAAAAAAAGATTGTTCATAGTTTTCAAATGTTAGTACAATAAAAAGAGCGGAAAGACGGACACTCACGTACCCGTCTTTTCGCTAGTAATTGATAAAAGATAAACATAGTTTTTTTTTAAAGAATATAAACATAGTTTTTTTTTGTTGCTCTAAAGGAAATCTTGATTTTGGTGTTCATATATGAGCGATGTGTGAATTTTCTCATGTCTAAATTGATCATTAATGTATTCATGTGGAAAATATGATTTTTATGCAATAAGTGATGAAAGTTTTAATCTCAAAAAACTTTATACATGCAGTGTCGTGTGTCTAAGACTTTTGAGGCCTTAGGCTACATTTCTTAAGAGAGTACTTGATATTATATTATGAGCATTGAGCACCATATTGACATTAATTTTTCAATTTTTTTAAAATTTTTGAAAATCAGGGGCTTATACTCTTTGTTTAATATTCTTATTGATACTATGGATAAACATATAAATATAAAAGATGCTAAAAAGTAAATGGGAGGAAAAAAACGATGAAAATATAGAACATAGTAATGGATAGAATTACATAGTGATATTAGGAAATACATAATTCATGTCTCGTATCTTGCTCGAGAATTCACTTCGAATGAATACGAAGATATATATAAGATGAAGTAATTTTTATTTTTAGATTCAATATATTTGTAATGAATCTGTGTCTTATGATCTTGGTGAATATTGAATACAAAGTGGGACAGCAAGAAGCTGGGGTTTTAATTTTGGTGATATTAGTTAATTACTTGTTAAATGGTTTGTCATTATTCCTAATACACTGACTAACTTCCTTTATTTAGACTCTATCGAATAACTTCCTTTATTTATTTATTTTGCAGATAATTGCATTCTATTCACTAATTCAACCATGTCCTCTTACAAATCCAATGGCATATGCCTGGTTTGGCCACCGAGGTAATACAAACTTATTCATGTCATGTTGCATCTGGTTTATATGCTCAAACTTACTGAATTTATTTTAACGATAACTTAGTCTAATGCACTTAACATTAATGTAAAGTTTACAAGCGATTGATTGCTATGTTTAGATTATTTGATTTAGAAATTATAAGTTATTCTCCCTTCTGATTAGGCTCCAATGATTTCTTTCAAATTCTAGAGTCCATAATTAGTATAATAACATCTTCTATGCAACCAATTAATCAACCTTCTGGATGTAATCTTAATCCTAATCCAAAACCTTCATTGTAATTTAGAAAAATATGATTTCTATACTAAAACATAGAACATGAATATTAAAATTGAAATTTAGATAAATGTTTATAATATAGATATAGATATTATGAAAATGAAACAAAAGAATTAAATTGAAACGAACCGACATATATACAATGAGACACAAATATGATTGTGGTTTTACTTACTGATATTTCAGAGTAGTATTTTTTTATTATTGTATTTTTTAAAAAATATTTTATCTTACCATTCAAAAAATATTTTATCTTAATAAATATCGATGACCAATACATTTTTTTCTTAAAAAAATACATTTTTTTATTTCTTTTAAAAAAATCAGTTTTTTTTAGAGAAAATTATTTTTGTGTTACTTTTCTTATATGAAATGCATCAATTTAATTTTCGTTGTAGGCTTTTGGTTCATACCATTCATACCTAGGGGAGGGCATGTTACAAAATATTATCTACTTCATGGCATCAACACTTACAGAAAAACACTCAACCTCCCTATCCTTGACGAAAGCTACGAGGCATCTTGTTTAGCCATCAAAATTGCATATGAACTACTCTCTCCGTTTCTTTTTAACGGTCTCTTTTGAAGAAATTTTTTGTTCCTATTTATCTGTCACTTTTAAAGTTCAATTCAATATTAAATATTGTTTTACCAATATTACCTTTAGATATTTATTACGGAAAGAGAAATATATGAAATTAGATATTAAATGAATAAGATTATTATAATAAAAGTATAAATTATTATATCAAAAGTAGTAATATTTATTAATTGTCTTGATTTATGTAAAATGTCAAAAGTGACAATTAAAAAGCATTGTGAAGACATGATTTTCATCCTTTACCGAGCAGAAACCCCAACATTCCAAACTTCCAAAAGAGTGTTAAGAAATGTAATGTCAACATTAACACCACAAGAGATGGGGTCATTATGCCAGTTTGTGTGCCCAAAATGCACGAAGCTGATTTGATTTCTAATTACACTAAAAAAAGTCACTTTGCACAGGATTTGAATAATTCCAAGTATACAATAGCAGGGGTTGGTCATGATCTTGATAAGATGGTCCTTAGAATTGGTATCAACTCAGCGTCTGGAGATTTTTCTTCTGCTAGTTATTTGCTTGATGGTGCTTCAAAAGGTCATTGGCTACTGATGATGTGTCGCTATTAAATAAGATCATATTTTTACATGTAGTCCCCAGAAGGTTCAATGCAAATACCAGGAGGTATTTCAACAACATAATCTCCATCATTACCTTCACCCAACTTTCCATCACCAATATCAAGAATCCATTTAGAAAATAATATGAGGGATTCATTCTCTTCAACATTGTCTGAATATTGCAGCCTCATATTCCTTGTCAACTTCAACACCTTGCATCGGCTGCACAACATGGAAGAATTAATAGTAGCATGCACAATGTCTGTGCGTCCACCTCTAGTTACCACTAGTAAAATCTGACGAAAATCTCCACCAAACACAATTGTTTTTCCACCAAATGGAAGATCTTCTGCACCATCAACCACACAACACATGATATCACGTAGAGTTTTGTCAAATGCTTCAACTACCCACCTATTAATCAATGGGGCCTCGTCCCATATAATGAGGGAGAAGACTTGCTTTTCTACTATTTTTTTTTCAATTCTACAACATGAATCTTCTGATAAGTCGAAAGGGATGGCAAACTGCGAATGAGTTGTTCTACCACTAGGCAGTAGAAGCGAAGCAATGTCACTTGATGCAAGATTGAGAACAACCTTACCCTCCGAACGAAATCGAAACGAAATGCATTCCACAAATAAGTCTTCCCAGTACCTCCATAGCCATCAACAAAAAACATGCTTCCAGAGTCCCTATCAACAACACCAATAATTTGTTGATATGCCAACAAGTGTTCCAAATTCAAGGAACTGAAATACCTATCATGTTGATTTAACATTTTCGCACAATCGTAAGACAACTCATTTACCAACAACAAATTATCGTAATCATGCGAACCCATGGCCGTTAGCTTTGGCATACAATCAAAATCATCCAAGCACTTTCCATTTGGCCTAAAAAACTCATCTATTTCCTTCAAACACATTTGCTTCAATTCTTCTACGGGGATCACCAAATCTACAAAAAGACAAAAAAAAATATTGCAATAAATTAAATAAAATATCAATGAGGACAACATTAACTTTGAAAAAATAAACCACCTCGTAGGTTCGACAACTGACGTCTAGCAGACACAATCCCATCTGCCAAAGTCTCCCATGTACGTTCCCACACCTTAAAAGGGTCACTCATTGCCATGGTCAACAATAAATTTGAAAACATCTTTTGAACAGTTCTCCCAGAGGCAACGTTTGAAACTTCATAGATAGCATCGATAAATTCTCGGTCATCAGTCAACAAACCCAATGCACAACATGCCTCGCGATAACTGTCATACAACACTTCATCCACAGTTCTTATATCTTCGTAACACATACAACCAACCTGAACATTAAGCGACAAACTCATACAATAAAGCTCTCGTGTACTGGGGGGAACAAAAGCCAACCTCCCAACTGACTTCCTACGCTGGCGTGGCTTCCACCTACGCTCATCAGAATCATAAGTGAACATACTTGGAAACTGAACATACGTCAATGTCCGGCCCATGACGTACTCTCGATTGGCTTCCATCCATGCAAAGAACATTGTATCCCTATTACGAACAAACATTGTCTCAAGGTTTGACTGATCGTTGAAAACGACACTCTGTTCACCCATTTTATAATAGCATCTATGTCTAACCCCATATTTTATTTTTTATGATAAAGCTAACCTCGTATTTACTACTATGTAACTTACCTTTTCATCCATGACCAATAAACTGCATTTGTTTTTGTTAAAAATTTAAAAGTAATATATACAGTCCACATGGATGAAAATAATAAATTTACTATTATCTGGACAAATAATACGAAAGTTGTAGTGGACTAGTTGTCCCATTCAATCAAATGAAAACAAAGTATTCATGTAAATCTATTTAAATTCTATTTTATGATTATCACTCAGATTGATTCATTCATTTTCATTCATAAAAAATATATAAAATGTGTAGTGGTGCCATCACACATCAAAGTTAGCATTAACATTTGCCACTAGATCTATCATAAAAAAAAACGCTATTTGCACCGAAAGATAGTACATAGCCATAACCGAGAGAGAAAAAAAGCTCGAATCTCTCATCTATGGCGGAAGACGAAGAACGAAAGCTTCGGTGACTTCAAATTTGCTTCCTTTCCAAATCAACAATTATCTTATACCTCCGTTGATTGGGGAGGTTTCGTCAATGGCGGGGCTTCTTCAAAACCCTTTGATCCATTCACAGTTTCATCGGATCCCATTGAGAAGCGTGTAAACGAAACCAACAGTGTTGTTGTTGAAGCAAACAAAGCTCGTGGTGTTATTCCGCTTTCAATCTTCAGTTGTTTGGAAAAAAATTACAGTTATTTTATTGCATATATGATTATACATTTTTTTTGGATTATACCAATGTCAAATAAAGATTTAAGTGTCATTTAGAATAGTAGCTCCAAATTAAAAAGGGTAGTGCTCATTATTACAGAGAGTTAAAAAAACGAAACACATGAACTAACGTGGTCCGTAGATTTACACCCACACACACACGGGGTGACTTCTATCAAAGCCAAACCTATGTTTTTCAGATTTTCTAATGCATGCTCGGAGCGTGCATTTCTTGTTTCTTTCTTTAGTACAAAATAGCACTACTCTTGAATTAAGAAGTTGATTTTTGGACATTTTTGCCTATTATACTCTCTTTTTATTCCATCAATAAATTGTTATTTTTTTGAATGCACATTCTCTTTCTTTCTAATGAATTCAATGTGTTATCTTTCTTTCGTAACAAACAATTGTTATTTACTCTCTCTCTTCAACAAATTCCAATTTTTTTCACACACTTTATCTCTCTCCATAACAAACTTGCTCATAAACTTCACCATATCCATGGAGAAAAAAAAAAGAAAATGCAGAAGCTAAAAGGAAGAAGAAAGAGAGAAAATCTGAGATCCATTCAATTGAATTGAGTTAGTTACAAAGAAGTTATATATAGTACAACAAACTGTAACTAACTCTAACAAACTGTAACTAACTTCCATCTAAGATAAGAATATCCTAGAGCTAGTACACGGTAAGGAAACTTGTGAGGCAAGCTAAGACTCTGACTCAGAACCTGAACATCAGACTCTGGTTCAGAAGCTGAACATCAGACTCTGGTTCAGAAGCTGAACCTGCGTCTGAACCTTCAGACTCTGTCTGAACCTTCAGACTCTGGTTCATATAGTTTAACACCCTCCCTCAAGCTTAGCATGGTACAAGTCAAGCATGTTAAGCTTGGATAGAAAGGAGTGAAAACTCTTAGGTAGTAATGGCTTGGTGAAGAAATCAGCAAGTTGTGACTGAGACTTAATGGGGAGTAATTTGAAGAGACCCTGTTGCAACTTCTCTCTAACAAAATGACAGTCTATCTCCAGGTGTTTTGTTCTTTCATGGAACACAGGGTTTCCTGCTATGTGAATGGTGCTTTGATTGTCACAATACAAAATTGGTAACTTGCAGCATGTCACTTTCAGATCCTGAAGAAGATAGAGAAGCCATTGTAATTCACAACTAGCAAAAGAAAGGGCTCTATATTCTGCTTCAGATGAACTTCTGGCAATTGTGGGTTGTTTCTTTGCCTCCATGAAATCAGAGAAGAACCAAGAAAAAAACAATATCCTGAGGTTGATCTTCTAGAATCAACACATCCTGCCCAATCTGCATCTGTGAACCCAAGTAGTTGTAAAGTGGAATCTCTTCTGAAAAGCAATCCTTGACCAGGTGTACCTTTGAGGTATTTAACCACCCTGCAAGCTGTGTCATAGTGAGTAATGGTTGGAGCAGTTAAGAATTGACTCAATTGTTGGGTTACAAATGCTTTATCAGGTCTGGTAGTAGTAAGGTACAATAGTTTTCCCACAAGTCTTCTGTAGCTTAGTATGTCCTCAAAAGGCTTTGAAGTATCATGATGTAATTTGACAGAGGGATCAAGAGGTGTTGGAACAGATTTGGCACCAAGCAACCCAGTATCATGCAAGAGATCAAGACAATATTTTCTTTGGCAAATACTGATTCCAATTGTGGAATGAGCTACTTCTATGCCTAAGAAATATTTGAGCTTTCCAAGATCCTTGATCTTAAACTCTGCATCAAGTGCTCCTTTAATTCTATTTATCTCAGTCATGGAATCTTCTGTCAAGATGACATCATCCACATATACAAGGAGAGCAGTAAAAGTGGAATCAGTATGCAAAGTGAAAAGAGAATGATCTGAAGTAGATTGCTTGTAACCTTGATTGAGTAAGAATCCGGTCAATTCTTCATACCACTTTCTATTGGCCTGTTTCAAACCATAAAGGGATTTTAACAGATTGCAAACCTGATTTGGCTTGGGACTAGTAACACCTTGTGGAACAGACATATAAACCTCTTCAGTCAAATCTCTATGCAGGAAAGTATTGTTCACATCTAGTTGATTTAAGTGCCATGAATTGATAGATGCTAAAGCAATGAGAGCTCTAACAGTGGTTATTTTAGCTACAGGTGAAAAAGTATCAAAGAAATCAAGTCCTTCAACTTGATTGTACCCTTTGGCTACCAGTCTAGCCTTGTATCTTTCTATAGTCCCATCTGATTTGTGCTTTATCTTATAAACCCATTTACTTCCTATAGGTTTGATGTTTGGTGGAGTGTCCACAAAAATCCATGTCTTGTTCTGCTTTAAAGAACTCAGTTCAGATTCCATGGCTTTCACCCAACAATCTTGATTGCTTGCTTCTTTGTAACTACTAGGTTTTGAAGCATTTGTAATTGCCAAAGCAAACTTCTGGTGGGAGTCAGAAACATTGTTGAGTGAATGAAAATGTTTAATGGGATAGAGTATACCTGAAGATGCTTGCTTGACTGATTCTTTTGAAAGATTGCACACATAGTCAGATAAGTGTTTGGGTTTCTGTACATGTCTGGTGGACTTTCTAAGGTCAATGTCTTGAGATTCAGGTAAGATAGGATGAGGTAGTTGCAGATTATTGTCATCAGTAGCAGTAACTTGTATCTCAGGTTCATAAATGTTAGGGTCTGGCTCTTTATGTATGTTAGGCTCATGGCTAGCAGGTGTTTGCATAGGTGGTGATGGGAGCTCAGTAGTAGGAGTGATGGGATGATTGGAGTAGTATTGCCATTGAAAAGGTTGATTTGGGTTAGAGTAAGGAAGAATATGTTCATGATAGGTTACATTTCTAGAAGCAAAAATAGTTCTATTGTTCAGATCAAATAATATGGCACCTTTGACACCATGCTTGTAACCTAAGAAAACAGACTTCTTAGCTCTAGGATCCAGTTTAGTTCTATGATTCTGTAAAGTTGAAGCATAACAAAGACAACCAAAAACCTTGAAATCATTGATATCAGGATGGTGACCATATATAAGAAAATAAGGAGATTTTTTTTGCAATAAAGGAGTGGGAATACGATTGATGATGTATATAGCATGTAGAACAGAATAAGACCAAAATTGTTTAGGTAATTTAGACTGGAAGAGCAAGGCTCTGGCAACATTCAATATGTGCTGATGTTTTCTTTCAACCCTCCCATTTTGCTGGGGAGTTTCCACGCAACTTGTTTGATGTTCTATGCCCTTGGAAGAATAAAAATCAGGCATAAGAAATTCAGGACCATTATCAGTCCTTATAATTTTAACTTTGCAAGCAAACTGGTTTTCTATCATAAGAATGAAATTTTGAACAGATTTTTGAACTTAAGATTTAGATTTACAAAGCATGATCCAAGTAAAACGATTATAGTCATCTAAAGCTGTGATGAAATATTTGTGACCATGAATTGACTGAGTAGAAACAGGACCCCATATATCAAAATGAATCAATTCATAACAATGACTAGCTTTATTCATACTGAGCTGAAAAGGTAATTTCTTATGACAAATATCACACACTGAATTTTCATCAATTGTTATACAAGGAAAAGATTGATGCATACTAAGCAGCCTATGATTGGATAGATGTCCTAGTCTAAAGTGCCATAATGCTGTTTGAGGTAAAGGAGAGTTATGTTGGCTGGCTTGAGATGAAGCTATAACAGGTTCAGGTTGTGGAGAAGCTTGTGTGGTTAAGAAAGTACAATCCTTCAATCAAATCAGTCGAACCAATCATCTTCAAGCTCATCCTTTCCTGAATCAAACATTTATCATTATCAAAAGAAACTATGCAACCATTATCAACACATAGTTTTGGCACAAAAAGCAGATTAAGATTGAATTCTGCTACATATAAAACATTTTTAGCAACTAGTCCTGGTGAAAATTGTACAGTGTCTGAGTACTTAGCTATAGCCATATTGCCATTGGGCAACTTTGAACAAGTGTAATAGGATTATATGAATCAAAATTATTGATACAAGAGCATATGTGATCACTGGCACCAGAATCAACTATCCAGGATCCAATATTGGAGTGATTCAGAGAGTAAGAAACTCTGGATATACCTGAAGTCACATGATTTGTGACATGATTCAACTTGCTAGAAGAACCTTGTTGAGTCTGTAACAGGTTGACAAGGTGTTCATATTGCTCTTTGGTAAAACCAAAAGAGTCATTGCCTTTGCAGCTCTTTGAATCTTCCAAATCCTCCCTTTCTTCATTTATCTCAAGAGAAGAATTATTAACCATAGCAGAACTTTTACCAAAATGTGGAGGAAAACCATGTTTCCTATAGCAAGTTTCCACAGTGTGGCCATTTCTCCCACAAAAAGAACAAACACGTTTATTGCCAGGTGTGAATGAAGAACCGCCACTGTAACCACCAGTACCACGCCCTCTTCCTTGAGATTTACCCACTGAATTGATTAAAATCTTGGAATCATCTACAGGAAAAGCAATTTTGAACTGACGTTCATGCTGCATTACCATTGAAAAAATCTTGTTCAATGTTGGTAATGGATTCATCAGCAAAATCAGTGATCGTACAAGATCAAAAGAATCATTAAGACCAGTAAGAAAACGAATGGAACGTGTGATTTCATGCTGATGCTTTGCATTCATCACACGAGTAGCACACATACAACGATGACACAATTGAGAGTAGGAAGATAAGCTTCAAGTTTTTCCCATAAAACCTTTAATGCAGTAAAAAATTCTGAAACAGAACGTGAATCTTGCTTCAACCCAAAAATCTTACACTGCAGTTCAGAAATACGAATGAAATCACCTTGAGAAAAACGTTCTTTGAGCTCGTCCCATACGTCCATAGCATTTTCCAGAAAAACAATGCTTTGAGCAATTGAATCTTCTACAGAGTTCATGATCCAAGAGTGTACAAGCATGTTACAACGATTCCACGCCTTGAAACTAGGATCAAATTCCGTTGGAACTGGAATTGATCCATCCACAAAATCAAATTTGTTCTTTCCACCTAAGGCTCTTCGCATTGAACGCGCCCATGAATGATAATTGGAATTGCTAAGAACTGGAGTAATTGCGACGGAAGAAGGTCCATCAAAAGGATGAACATAGTAAACATTCCCAGGTTGTTGAGACGGATCGAGAATCGGTGGAACAACACCACTACCAGAAGCACCACCGCTACCGGTGGTGTGGCCAGTACGTGCCATCGGAGAAGAAGAGCAAAACAGAAAAGCAGAACGAAAAAAAAACGAAACGATGAGCAGCAGAGCTCAAAAGAGCTCTGATACCATCATAAACTTCACCATATCCATGGAGAAAACAGAGAAAATGCAGAAGCTAAAAGGAAGAAGAAAGAGAGAAAATTTGAGATTCATTCAATTGAATTGAGTTAGTTACAAGGAAGTTATATATAGTACAACAAACTCTAACAAACTGTAACTAACTCTAACAAACTGTAACTAACTTCCATCTAAGATAAGAATATCCTAGAGCTAGTACACGGTAAGGAAACTTGTGAGGCAAGCTAAGACTCTGACTCATAACCTGAACATCAGACTCTGGGTCAGAAGCTGAACATCAGACTCTGGTTCAGAAGTTGAACCTGCGTCTGAACCTTCAGACTCTGGTTCAGAAACTGAACCTGCGTCTGAACCTTCAGACTCTGGTTCATATAGTTTAACACTTGCGAAGCCATATTTTTTAATAAATGGCGGAAGCAATCCAAAAAAATTTAGCAACAAAATCTCGAACTACGATCAACTTCTGGATAATATTAAGCTTCATTCGTGGTGGTCTTCACTGCCACTTTGTATAGGATACACCACAACTTTGTAATTGTGGTTCTTGCTTTTATCATCTTTATTTTTTTACTCTTTGTATTGTTTTCCTTTAGACAAATCTTCGGTGTAATAAGGAGGGTTTTTAATATATTTTACTTTTGACTTCTTAAAAAAAAGTTGAAAATCACATATTATCTTTATATAGTTATAGATCCTTTAATATATATACCTTTTATTTTTCTGTTCCTATTATGTTGGTTTCAAATACTCGTTCTATTTGGTTCCCTAAGATTATAAAATCATCCCTCTCTTTCCCCTTACTCTCACGCACATACATCACACACATCACATTCACTCATCAAATATTTTTGAGTCCATCCTCTTCCTTCTATTTTTCCAGTGTGACACATTGAACTCTTTTTTTCTTGTAACCACTCTTGAGATCGTAGAGTTTTCTTGTTAGGAAGAAAAGCCCTGAGGTAAGTATTTTTTCCACACAAACGAGTGTAAATTAGATTAATAAAAAAATATTTGTACGAATTTTTGTTGTTCTCAAGGAAATCTTGATTTCTTTGTTGTTCGGAAGGAAATCTTGATTTCGATGTTCATAACGAGTGATGTGTGAATTTTCTCAAGTCTAAATACTGAAAGTTGAACTTTAATGTACTCATGTGAAAATTATGATTTTTATGCAATAAGTGATGATAGGTTTAATCTCTATTAACTTTATACATGGAGCGACGTGTCTAAGACTTTTGAGGCCTTAGGCAAAATTTCTTAAGAGAGTAATTTCTATTATATCATGAGCACCACATTGACAGTAACTAATTTTTCAATTTTTCTTTAATTTTTGAAGATCAGCTAGGGGCTTATACTCTATGTTTGATATTTTTATTGATACTATGCATAGATAAACATATAAATATATATAAAAGATGCCACAAAGTAAATGGAAGAAAGAAAAAAAAAACGATGAAAATATAGAACCTCATAATGGATAGAATTGCAGTGTGATATTATGAACTACACAATTTCATGTCTGTTATCTTACATTGAGAATCACTTCGAATGAATATGAAGATACATGCACGAGAGAATAAATTGATGTGAAGGAAAATATTATAATATGAAGTAAATTTATAATTAGATTGAGTATATTGGTAAATGAATTTGTGTCTTATGATCTTGGTGAATATTGAATACAGAGTGGGACAGTAGGAAATTGGGGTGTAAATTTGGTGTTATTAGTTAAATACCAGTTTCAATCGTTTGTCATTATTTCTCTTGCTTTGTGACTATTGCTGTCACACTGACTAATGTGCACCATCAATTTAGACTCTATTGAATAACTTCCTTTATTTATTTATTTTGCAGATAATTGCATTCTATTCACTAATTCACCCATGACCTCCTTCAAACATGGTCTTGGTCTCTACCTCCTCCTACTTGTCTTTTCCCACAGCCTGCTTATGAATCCAGTGGCCTATGCCTGGTTCGGCGGAGGTAACACAAACTTATTCATGTCATTTTGCATCTGATTTGCTATCACGTTTTTATTTTATTATTTAAAATGACTAATTAGTTGTTAGATTAGTTTTTTCTTCTTCGTCCATGTTTTAACATGGGACTTCCAACTTCTTATGCCTTAATTCGAATCACTTGAACTTATTTTAAAGATACTAATGCACTAATGCACTTGGCATTAGTGTAAAGTCTACAGGCGATTGATTGATTGCTTGATGTTTAGATTATTTGATTTTAGAAATTATAAGTTATTATCCCTTTCGATTAGGCTCCAATGATTTCTTTCAAATTCTAGAGTCCATAATTAGTATAATAACATCTTCTATGCAACCATATGCAACCAATTAATCAACCTTCTGTACGTAAATTCTAACCCCAAACCTTCATTGTAACCCGAGGTAAATATTTTCTTAACAACTAATTAAGTTATTGGTATTCAAGTGTAATTACCAGATATTTTGATAAAAAAAAAAAAAAAAAAAAGTGTAATTACCAGATATTGTGAAGCCTGTGGCTCTTTTCTAGTTCCTTTGGACAAAACAACGATGTATATATTAGGTTTTTTTTAGGAACAGTGCCCTATTAGTTAGTTATATATATTATTGTTAATCTCAATAGAAATTGTGTTATCTATATACTATGTAAAGAGAACTTTAACTTTGGTTGTAGGATTCTGGTTCATACCATTCATGACTTGGGGAGGGCATCACGATTATCCAGATGAGAATCTACTTCATGACATTAACGCTAAAGAAAAGCTCTAAACCTCCCTATCTTTGAGGAAAGCTACAAGGCATCTTGTTTAGCCTACGAAGTAGCATATGATCTCAAAGATAAGCATTGTGAAGACTTTCATGATTTTCATCCTTTACTCGGTTGCAACCCCAAAATTCCACACTTCCAAAGGAGTGTTAAGCAATGTGACATCAACATCAACACCACAAGAGATGGGGTCATATGCGTTAGATATGAACGAAAATGATTTGTTTTCTAATTACACAGAAAATAGTCACTTTACACAGTATTTGAATAATTCCAAGTATACAATAGCAGGGGTTGGTTATGAAGTTGATAAGATGGTTCTTATAATTGGTACCAACACAATTTCTGGAGATTTTTCTTCTGCTAGCCATTTGCTTGATGGTGCTTCAAAGGGTCATTGGCTACTAATGATGACTGCATTCTTGAGTTTGTTTGTTTTTTTGTTCAACTAAACTAAATGTTATCTTCTGTTCCGTTTCTCATACACTTCATTTACTTGAATTTTCTTTTCCTTTTTATTCACTTATATTTATTTGCTATTGGACGAGTTTTTTTTTTTTTTTGGTATATTGGATTTGGAGTGTTCTATTATTTTGTCAAGTTGTTGATTCAGGATTTGCTATCGCAAATAGTATACTTGTAAAGGACTTGAATATTGAGATTAAGATTTGATTGTTAATATTTTGAAGATAAATTATAAGCTTTATGCATTAATGTGGGATTTTCTTAAAGTATAGTTTACAATTTACATCTTAGTGAAATAAAGGGTGTGTTGTTTCTTGTCCGTCTATCAAGATAAATCGAATTGTTATTAAATTATTGTTTCATTTTTTAAAGTTGTAGGTCCTTATTTGAGTCTGTATGTCTTCTAAGACATATTTTTTTATTAGGGTGGGGGCGGCGATGTTTCATTTAGGGTGGGGCGTTGGTGGTGAGGCGTGGAAGTGGCGGCGTCGATTGTTTGCTTGGGAGGAAGATCTGGTTGGGAAGTGTAGTGGATTATTATCTAATGTTGCTTTGCAGGTTGATACTGGTGATAGGTGGCAATGGCAGTTAGAGCCTGATAAAGGTTATTCAGTTCGTGGTGTGTACCAAATGTTAACTACTACAGAGTAACCTACTCACTTGGCACCTCAGAATTTGATTTGGCATAAGGAGGTCCCTTTGAAAGTTTCTATTTTTGCTTGGCGTCTTCTTCGGGATGGACTGCCTACAAAGGATAATCTTCTTAGGCGCGACATTCTATCTCATACTAATCAGTTGTGTGTGGGTGGTTGCGGCATGGAAGAGACGTCACATATCTTGTTTCTTCTGTGTCCTATTTTTGGTACCGTTTGGTCTCATTTCCGCAATTGGTTTGGTATTTCGGGAGTTGATCCTATGTGTTTGTCGGATCACTTTTTGCAGTTTGGTCAATTAGGAGGCAGCTACAACCGCCTTTGGTATACTCTTATTCTAATTTGGCTAGCGTGCATTTGGGTGCTATGGAAGGAACGTAATAACAGGATTTTTAATAACAAAGTCGAGACAATTGATGATTTGGTGGACAGAGTTAAGCTACTTTCTCTTTGGTGGCTAAAGGCGAAAGATGTATTTTTTTCCTTTTAGTTATAATTGTTGGTGGCGTAATCCCTTGTTTTGCTTGGATATTGGCATGTAATTTTGCTTTAAGTCTTTGAGCTTTGTAGTTAACTATGTAAACTCTTCTGCCTTTCTGTTCCGGCACTCCTTGTGCTAGTCAGAGAGTTCGTTTTTTTATTCTAAATTCCATTGACTTCTTCATAAAAAAAAGACATTTTTTATATTATATTTATAGTACCTTATAAGCTCGTATAATTAAAAATGATCTGTTTCATAATTGTCATTTATAACTTATATTTTTTAGTGATTTTATAAGTTAATTCAATAGTTTATAACTTATCATTTTTTCTCTCAGTTTTATCAATATAACTTAATTAAAAAAATAAATATTCATCAAATATATTTTTTATGTCATTTCATAATTATAAATTAGTTAAACCGTTAATTTTATCAAATACTACGCACTTAGATTAATTAAATTGACCTCTATGAAGATGTAAACAAATATGATTCGTCATATTCTTGCAACCCCATATTTTATTTTTTATGATAAAGCTAACCTCATATTTACTACTTAACTTACCTTTTAATCCATTACCTATAAACTGCATTTGTTTTTGTTAAAAATTTAAAAGTAATATATACAGTCCACAGGGATGAAATTAATAAATTTAATTTTATCTGGACAAATAATATGAAAGATGTAGTGGACTAGTTGTTCCATTCAATCAAATGAAATCAAAGTATTCATGTAAATCTATTTAAAGTCTATTTTATGATTATCACTCAGATTGATTCATTCATTTTCATTCATAAAAAAAATATAAAATGTGTAGTGGTGCCATCACACATCAAAGTTAGCATTAACATTTGCCACTAGATCTATCATAAAAAAAAAAAAAAAAAAAAAAAAAAAAAAAAAAAACATTTCTCACAAAAAGAAAAAACGCTATTCGCACCGAAAGATAGTAGCCATAACCGAGAGAAAGAAAAAGCTCGAATCTCTCAGCTATGGCGGAAGACGAAGAAGACGATGAAAGCTTCGGTGACTTCAAATTCGCTTCCTTTCCTAATCAACAATTTTCTTCTACCTCCGTTGATTGGGGAGGTTTCGTCAATGGCGGGACTTCTTCAAAACCCTTTGATCCATTCACAGTTTCATCGGATCCCATTGAGAGGCGTGTTAACGAAACCAACGGTGTTGCTGTTGAAGCAAACAAAGCTCGTGGTGCTATTCCGCTTTCAATCTTCGGTGAGGAAGATGATGAACCTGTTGTTTCTGCTTCTTCCAATGATTTTTTCTCTAGCAAGAGTAACGGTGGTGGTGCTGTGAAAAATGGATCTGATTTGAATGGTGTTGTTGGAATTAGTGATTTGATTTCCAATTTGTATTATCAGAAGCCCAAGGTTGATTCTCAAAATGGATCGGTTTCGAATTCAATGTTGAATGTTGCTGCCACCAATCGAAAGGTTGATGGACCGATGAACTCGAATGCAAATGACTTGAATCAAGATGAGGATGAGGATAATGATGATGATGGATGGGAATTCAAGTCTGCAGAATGGGAAGCTGGAAACAATAACTTGAATGTTAAGGTAAATTGGTTGAAGCTGAATCGAATGATGGAAAGTAGTATAAATTTAGCGTTTATATTAAGTTTGATTGATTTGTGCTCTTGTGACTTCAATAATGTGGATACATATTTTTTATGATTTGTTAAATGGAAACTAGCGTTTCCGTGAGCATAGTTAGTTGGTAGAGACACTGCAATATGCAGGGTCCTTAAAGGGTAAAATTTTAGCCACTAGGCTAATTGACAAAAAAAAATGGAAACTAGTTTTAGGAAAGCTTTGCATTGTTGTTCATATTCATGTAATTAATTTTCATTTGGAGGAAAAAGGACTAGTTGATTAAATTGTAGTGAAACGAGAAGAAAGGGGTTGGAAAGAAATGCAAGTGGGTATTGATTAAGTCACTGTTTGGATAAACAACTCAATTAATCGCCTAGAGGAAAACCATTTATCATTTAGCACTTATATTTAAGCTAATTATATATTCAGAAAGAAAATACGGTTTAATTGTTTTCATATAAGTTATACGTTGTTTTCTTAAGCTATTATGAAGAGCTTATCGAAATTAGCTAAAAATAGCTCATGGACATGTCGGAAGATGTTTACATGAACTCTCTCAAACACAATGTTAAGTACTTATGACAGCAGATAAGCCCATGTTCATAAGTCAATCCAAATGCATCCCAATTTTTATAAATGCTTTATGCTTTACTTTTTGTGCTGGTGTAGTAACGTTTATGTTTTAGTAATATATTTCGAAGATATGCTTTTAGGCAAGGGATTCATTTCAGGATTCATCACACTAACAGTGTTTGCTTAATTACACAGACCTTTTGTTTTTTCACGTAATGGTTTCATTTAACTAATAATCTGTATTGAATTTTAAAGGTTGAAGCGCCAAAGCATGGTAACAGTGCGGTTGGTGTTGGTGCTTTGCTGGATTCATCCCCTGGGATTTCTGACAAAGTTGGTGAGTGGCACTTGGGGTTTGAATTCAGTCCTATTTCTGCATCTCACAACCCACAGCCAGGTCCGAAAAGTGAATCAAATGAAACTGGAGCTGGGTTTAATATGTTCAATCAAACTTTTGGGAAGTTGGCGAATGCACATTCATGGCCAGGATCAAATCAAACTTTGGTTGGTTGTTTTAAGTTTTAACATAGTTTCCTCATTTTATGCAATGTTGTTCAGATTATCAAGGAATACACGTTAACACAATCTGATTGTGAATTTTTGGTATTAGGAAGCACCAAAAAAGGATAATATATTTCCCACTGATATAGAGGCACTCAATGGTAATGGTGGAGCTTCACATAGTACTATTGACCGATCTCTTGCATCACAATCTCATCAATCTAACGGGTGGGGCTTTGGCTTTGATTTCAATTCTAGTTCCAAGGGTGAAGACAGTCTATTTTCAGAGTCATACTTCAAAACCGAAAACAACCACGACGAAATCAACAAAAGCAATGCCTCCCCAACCAATACAAATGCTGATTTAGTTGTCAATCTGTTTGAATCAAAGGATGCAGACACGGAAATAGGAATAAAACATGAGGTACTAAATCAATTTGATGTCATATTTTATATATCGTAGGGATTGTCTTGGTTTGATTTTTTAAAAAGGACATTCCATCTTGAGTTCTTAAACTTTGCTTGTGTATCTACTGAATTTTTTTATGAATCAATCTTATGGCACATTATTTTGTCGAATTGTCAAATAGTCTTCATACTTTTTAAACATATTGTCCGTGCTACTGTCCTTTCTATTTCCAGAAGCCGCTAATAACTTCAGAGGATCGTAGGGAAGCCTTGCCTCTGTCCATTTTTGGCGATGATATTCCCGATACAAATGAACATTCTAAGTCTCAAGATTTGTCTCCCTATGCACCAGTATCTCCAATGCAGAACAACTTTAATAGTCCTGGTTCCAACTTATCTATCAATGACTTGATATGGAGTTTATATAGTCAAACTGAAAAAAAAACTTCTCCTGATGTGACACCAAAAGCAAGTGAAAATCACATACGTGTCTCCCCCGAATTATCAGGCTCCAATTTGGATAACAGTGATGATTTTGATGATGATTTTGGGGACTTTAAGGATGCTTCACCTGAAACCCGATTCGCCCAGGAATCTGCACAAAACACTTCTTTTAATCATCCTACAGAATTCAATGAGAATGGATCGCAGACTTCCTTGGAAGTTTTAAATTCTGATTTGATCAATGATAATGATGATTTTGAAGATGATTTGTGGGAATTTAAGGATGCTATATCTGGAACAAGTACTCAAGATCAAGCATCTACTATAGATCACAGAGATTTATTGACGCAGTTATCAACCAAATTAGAACAGTCTGATTGTATGGAGTTTTTTAGCAAATTGAAGGATGAGTTGTGCAATAATGTCCTGTTCCATCTTCAGAACCTCAAGGTAGGTAATCTTTTGTGTTCTTTCTTTCATAAAAATTGGATAATACTTACTGGCACTGAAATTATTCACAAACAAATATTCTTAGAAAGCTCAAGATGTTGCGGCTCTTTCGGGTGAAGATGCAAAAGTAAAAGCTCTTGAGGTGGAAATTCAGGTCAGTATATGTACCGGTCTATGGTTATCAAATTTGGTGTCTAATATTTTTTGTTAGGGCTATTTATTTCCCCTAACAATTGCAACTCTACAACCTTGGGAAGGGGATAGGGGAATAGAGATTTCTCCATGAGAGAATTGGAAAATCTCAAGGTAGATTTCTCAGGATTTTAGCACGAAATCTACTAGAAGCCCAAGCCTAGTGTGGTATGGTTGTGACTTGTGTTCGTCATTTCAAAGGTCTCTGTTAAAAGTTAATGTGTGAAGCCATTAGTTAATGTTGTTGTGAAATTGGTCTTCTGCTTGTTATATGTGTGTGCATTTCTCTGTTGTTACCTAATTGTATATGCTAATTATGGTTTATAGGTGAATCAGCCTTGTTCCTACTAATCTTATCTTTTACAGGAATCTTCTGAGATACTGCATCAGCATCATATGTGCGTACCTGTTGAATATCTCTCAGAAAATTATTCGCCGAGAAATGTGAACTTTGATGAGCTTCTTAAAGTTTTGAAGGAGCCAAAGTTCCTACCTCTTGAATCAGAATACCAACTAGCATCAAGGTTGTCTATGGTATGTATAATTTTGAAAATATTGTGTTGTATTTTCAAGTTTTATTCTTTTGTGTGGGCAAATATATAGTATTGTGTGAATTACTGTCGGAGTTTAATAGTTATACACACACACACACACACACACACACACACACACACACACATATATATATATGGGTCAGGATCAAATGACACCATGGTGTCAAAATTAGTTTGACACCAAATCTCATTCATTCATTTCATTTAATCTAAATGCTTAAATCTATCACCAAATTAATTATCATACACCAAATACCCTCTATCACCTAATTAAGAAACATATTTATCATCATTAATTCATAATCAAACATCCATTTTTATTTCCCTAGATTTATTTATTTCTGTAATCAACACATACTCAAACTTTTTTTTTAGGGAGCACATACTCAAACTTTTTTCTATTTTTTATTATAAAATGAATGATAAAACTCATACTCATACTTTTTTAATAATTAAATAAATTGTATTAAAAAAAGCCAACAAGCTCGGCTAAATTATCAATAGCCGATACCATCAAACCACCAAATGATTTTTGAATTGTTCATGTTAGTTAGATTATTTTGTCACTCATAGTGTCTTATTTTTTTATAGGACTCATCGTGTCCCATGTTTAACCGAATTACGCTTTATCATGTTTTTATAAAAATTAAAAAGTTTGTGTTTGTGCCTATGGCCGAAAGAAAAAATTTAGGGGGAAATAAAAAGGGTTTGAATCTACCGAAAATAAAAAGGGATTGTTTGATTATAAATTAATGATGACAGATATGTTTCTTAATTAGGTGATAGAGAGTATTTGGTGTACGTTAATTAATTTGGTGATAGATTTAAGCATTTAGATTAAATGAAATGAATGAATGAGATTTGGTGTCAAACTGATTTTGACACCATGGTGTCATTTGATCCTGACCCATATATATATAATAACATAACTGATTTTAGCGTGAGTAATGATATTTATGAGCTCTTAAGGTTAATTGAATGGATAAGCGTTATATTTTTCTTGTTGTATTTTATCGATACCCTTCTTTCTTACTGGACCATTTAGCTTGACAGCACTTGTTATTGCATGATCATATTTGTGTTTGGATAGGCCGAGACGGATATAAAATCTGCCATGGAACTCTTGAAAGATGCAGTATCAACATTAAGAATTCTGAAGTTGGGATCAGGGGAAGAACAATCTAATTATCTTACAATATGGTCCAAGATTGCCTTTGTTTGTTCTCAAGAGCTGAAACATGGTGCTTATATCTGGAAGGAAGCGGTACAAAAGAATGTCCATGACCAGTTATTATCTATCCCAAAAGGTAAGCTACTTTTGTTTTTTTTTTTGAATGGCCCAAAAGGTAAGCTACTTGTTAAAATCATGCCCAGTCATGTGCTGCTGTGCTGCTTGTGGAGTGTGAATTAACTTCTTCCTTTTTCTGTGATCCTGGGTTGACATAGGTATTCGGTATATCTATGCACTTGGAGAAATTTATAGAGTGGCAGAAATTGTTGGAGCTTCGGCCAAACTTCACAAACCATGGATGTTGTCAGGTTCCATAGATTGTACAAGTTTATTTGCCCTTTTGAACGAGTGTAATAGCCTATGGTTGGCTTCAGGACTTGAAGAAGCACTTTCTAGTATGTCAAATCATAATAACTTTGACGCGGATGGCATCTCAAGGGAATTAGTTGAATCCATTAAGTACATTTATGAGTTTGATGAGCATGCACTTCAGAACTATGTCATCTCAGGAGAAGAAACTGTGTGCCAGTTGTCAGCCTTGCCTGCTGGTTGCATACCAGGTATTTGTTCAATAAGCTTAGCTGTCTTTGAAACCCCATTGATAAAATATATGTCTTGTAAGTTATGTTTTTAATAGGAAATATTTTTTCAATGTAACAAAGTGTTAACGTGTCTATCGATGATGAGAACAAATCTTTTAAGCATGTAAATTTTGCATACATTTTCCGACAAGTATTGATGCATGGAATTAGGATATCTCTTCAACTTGGCTCCTTTGGCCATCTGCTGCATAGTAGAGATTTTTGACCTGGGGGAGTAAACTATCAAAACACCTCTAATATATAAGGTGGAACAAAATAATTTGGAATGGGTCTTTCTGCATTATGTAGTAATAGTTGAATATTGAACACCAATTTACATATGATTTAGTATCTATTTGGATCGATAGCTCAGAGGCTACGCTTTTTATTAAGTGAAGTGGGAAATGATGTGATGTTTTTCATCTTTTCATTTAAAAACGGATAGCGAAAATCTCAATTACCTATCATCCTGTTCAGCCTGTAATCTTTTTTCTCCTCTGATTTTTATCCATCAGGGCTAAATTTGGCGACATGGAACGGGAAGCACTACTTCGTCAATCTTGCAAACTTGTGGGTCAATCTAATAAGTTCGGATCCTCCCAAATGATACCTGCCAATTCAATCAAGTCTCTTAAAACATGGAGATTCTTTCACTAGATTTTTCAGTGTGTAGTTAAAAAAATTTACACTCTAAGAAAAACCGATCTGAGATTGTGGCAGGGTCCTTTTTTTTTTTGGTTAGTTGGGGTGAGGTGCATTGGCAGCTGTCGTTAACGCGAAAGTAGATCGTTGTGGGGGATGAAAGTTATATGGTTGCAGTGCTCTGGAGTCTGATCATGCAAAGTCACCAATTAAGTTAATTCTTTCTTCGATAGGTATCATTCTTTAAGTGGAATCATTGAAACAATAGCCGGCTGTGACAAGTGTAAAATGTATTACTAGTGATTACAAAGAACTATACTACATAGAGTGGAATTCTGGATACGATCCAGTTTTGCAAAGGGAATAATACTGTTTGTTTGTCAAATTATGTTGTTATTTGTAAAGCAACTGGGATTCTTCCCTTAAACCATATTTTGTAATACTAGTATTTTGGCATGATTTTATTTAATAATATAAATAATTTTATTGATTTAAATGTGTAACAAACTGTCTCCATTGTGCAGTACCTTGGCTCTATTTGGGAGTTTGAGGGGAAGGGAGGAGAGGGCTTTGGTGGTGAGAGTATAGAGGAAATCTCTCCTCTTGTGAATCAAAAATATAATATGCAACTAAAATCACTTCTCTCCACTCCGATCTTTTGAACCAAATGTATAAATAAATAAATTAAATTTCTCCTTTTCCTTTCATTAAAATCCCTTCTCTTCCATAAATGTTTGGTGAAATAGGTCAAACAAATTAATGTTAAAGAAAAAATATTTAGTAGCAAGTTGGAAATTGCTCTATGCGTCCATTTAATTGCTCACGTGCATCCGAAAATGCCTATGTTTTAAACGATTGGAAGTTACGAAACTATGGCATCATAAAATAACTTATGATGCTCTACTTTCTTCGATCTTTCTTTCATGTAAACGAATCTAACAACTAATTACTAATATTTGTCATTAAGAAAGAAGTAGATGGTAACGGGTATCTTTGATATTGTGTGTAAATATTATATTTTCTTAGTCTCTCCTTTCCTCTATTTAGTTTGAACTTTATATTCAGCATGGTACCTCCATGAAATATTTGGAAGCTAGTTCTAATGGTAACAGACGTGTAGCTACATTGAAACTTAGAGATTGATATATTGTTGAAGCAGATAGGATATATTTCTTTTTCCATTTTCTTTAATATGTGACTGATTGACTACATCTATATGTTTTTTTTTTAAAAGACACTATATCTATATGTTGAAAACTTACTTTTATAATACTCGAATTATTGGATAAAGCATAGAGTTGTTGTGGCCTCAATAGAGAAGAGATCGATGATGAATAGAAAATTACTTTTTCGCTCTAATTTTGTACGAGAAATTAACTGCAATCTCTTTCTAACACTCACTCTTTCAATTTAGAGCGAGATTGTTGAAGAACAATCTTGGATGGTTGATTAAAGTGACATGTGAACTTCATGAAGTTGAGTTAACTCATACATTGATAGATCATTCATTCGTGAACGTTTAAATGAAGAAGAGTTAAAACATGATCACGCCTTGACAAAGTATCACTTTGCACTCAAAAACACATTAAATTCACTGCAAGATCAGACCGAGGACAATCAAACTATTATCAATCTATAATTGAATTGAAACACATGACAAATGTAATAAAAATTGAGAAGTATGTTTGTTGGAGTGACTCAAATGTTCTAAGAGATTTATTTTGGATCCATATCCAGGTTCTGTCAATTTGTTTATCATGTGTCTTGTTGTATTGATATTGTACATTACCTAGGGGTGGACAGTCGGGCGGTTCGGTCGGATTTCGGTTGAAAAATCTAAATCTGAGTGACCACCGCGGTTGACAAATGAAATCCAATCTCGTCCGTTTACTTAGACGGTTAGCTCGGATGACGGGTTTGTCGGTTGGCGGTTCAATCGGATCGGTTTCGTCGGATCTCAGAAACTCAAAAAAGAAACACATAAACTTCAAAAAACAGAAGGAAAAAAAACTTGTAGCCAAAAGTTTATATGAGATAGAACAGAGATGAAGAATGTTTGGCGTAAGTTGTGTGTAGAGATGAAGGTGGAGTTGGTCTAATGATTCAACTGGAAGCAGAACATAACATGCATTCATTCTTGTTTTGAAGATGAGGAAGCAAAAGAGAGACATTCAAACTGATGTTGGTATTCATTGAACAAGAGAAGAGACTAGTATAAATTATTCATTTTTATTGTTGATCATGAAAGATTATTCATTGAACTGATGTTGGTATTCATTGCACGTTTCTATTGAAAATAGGTGTGGAAGACTAGCTAGAAAATATAATTTTTTTAATTACTTGGATAAAGTGCATGTGACTTCCAAGACAAAAATGATGTGACAATACTCTGAGTCTCTGATACAAAGCATCTTAAGCCAATTTAAATTGAATACTCGATCGGTTTACGGTCTTCGTTGGGTGTGGGTTATTCACCCGTAACCGACCGTATGGATCCATTTAAAACCGGATTTTATAGCCCGTTTAAACCGTTCTACCCGCTTGAGCCGACCCGAGCACTAACGGGCCTTTCGGTCCGGACGGTTTGGGCCGGACGACACATTTTTGTCCAGCCCTAACATTACCTACAAAATGAACAAATATAAATTATCATTGTTTGAAATTGTCGGTGTCACCTCAACAAAGCTGACATACTCTGTGGCATTTGCTTATTAGAAAAGTTAAAAAAATTGTTTATTACATGTGGCTTAAATTTTTAAGTGCTCGTGACTGACATGGACCTTGCTTGAATGAATGCACATGGACTTGTATTTTCATCTTCATTGAATTTGTTTTGTCGGTTTCACATTGACAAAAATGTTGAGGTTATACACAACCTGTAACACCCATACTAAATTATCTAGAATATTTAGCATGCGTATAAAACTTGATATTGAATACATTAAAATTTTCAATATTAACAAGATGCTACTGAATGAAATACAAATCTACTCGTCTCATACATCTGATAAGGTACCACTAATGCGTACCTACAAGAGTCCTCTGTAAACAAAAGCTCCACTGGCGTGTACATGTGTGTGTGTGTGTGTGTGTGTGTGTGTGTGTGTGTATATATATATATATATATATATATATATATATATATATATGCTGACAAAATCCTGAACTGGTACATGACGAGCAATTGTACCCCACACAACTTCTTCCTGATAAACTTCATCACGAACCACTTGCTTACCTGAAACTGAATCAAAAGGATTGGGATTAGACATAATGTCTCAGTGAGCTCCACCTGTCCTAGGCTGCTGGCAACCTCGAGGAGACCTACGATTCTACACTCAACCCATTCTGGGTTTATACGGTTCTTGTCTGCTTCACTGAGTAATCGGAGAAACTAGATTACTAACTGCATAACTTAGTGATCAAGGGAAAACTAGGATCACTATCTGATTACTGACATAGTCTGATATTAATTATAATCATCTTACTGTTGTTGGAACAAAATGTGTTTAACAAGTCTCTTATAAATTAAGGGAAGATTGTTGAAACATTTATGTGTAAACATATCTCTCTTTATGGTTTTGATGATAACAAAGTGTTAAATAGAAAATTGGTTACTTGCTAATGCTTTGTTCAAGTGTTTTCAGAACCATGTGCTTTATGATTATTTATTATGAATGGTTATGGAAGAACAAGCTTAGAGCAAGGAAGGAAAGCTAAGAAGCAATGTTGCAAAGCTAGAAGGAAACTGGGTCTAAAGAAGTGCTCCTGAAGTGTGCTCCTGAAGTGCAGCTTCTGAGTCTGAAGGCAGCTTCTGAAGTCTGGGTGCTTCTGATGAAGTCAACGCAAAGTCAACTCCTGAAGCCAGCTTCTGATCCGTACAACTGAAGCAGCTTCTGATCACTGTTCACACAGAAGCTTCTGAAGCTGATGTGGCATGGAAATTGACCAGTACTGTGCGCATTTAATGCCTGGATGTGTCAGAACAACTCAAAGGAACAGTTGTCTCCCTGACCCAAATATTCTCCAGCTTTTAAGGTAGGCCATTTCAAAAATGGTTGCTGCTCTGTTCTGTTTGAAAAAGTGCAGCACACTTTTGCAGAAATTCTAGCCCAATTGCAACGGCTCTTTCCTTAAATCAAGCAAATCTTCAACAGCTATATTTCATCTATAAAAGGAAGAAGATTTGAAGAAGAAATTGTCCAAGACTCTTGAAATCAAATTGCTGAAACTTTGCTCTGTTTTTCTGTGTAAAAACTGTCAAGTTCAAAACTCTTAGAAATTCTCATAGTCTTTGTAACTTAGAATTTCTTAAGGTTAAGAGTCTTAACCTGTGTTGTATTAAGAGAACACCTCTGATATTTGATCAAGTGTTCATCCCAAACTCCTTTACTTGTAAACCAGTTTGGTCCCTTAAGTCTCAGTCTGTATACTGAGCATTTGTAATCTCATTCCTTTGTGGTCTGAGTTAGAAGTCTCTTGTCTTAGTGACTTGAGCATTGGAAGTCTCTTGTCTTAGTGACTTGAGCATTGGAAGTCTCTTCCTTGGTGGTTGAGCATTGAAGTCTCTTTCTTGGTGATTGAGCAACTGGAAGTCTCTTCCTTAGTGGTTGAGCATTTGTAATCATAACTGATTATAGTGGAACTCTCTTGTTGGAAAACAAGGGGACTGGACTACTTCACACATTGAGAAGGAACCAGTATAAAATTGTTGTGTGTCTCTCTTCCCTTACCTCTTAACTTGTTAATCCGCTGCATATAATTCTGATAACAGTTCAGAAACTGGTTCTGAACTTGTGTTAAGTCTTTGAAAAGAAAAAGAACAAGTTTTTAGAGTCACACAATTCAACCCCCCCCCCCCCTTCTTGTGTGTGTGTTTTTCTCACCTTCAGTTGGTATCAGAGCTCCGGTTCTGATATTAACACTTAACAGTGTGTCAGTAGGATCCTGAGAAAAACATGACCTCAACTAGTGGTTCACCTCCACCCTCTCCCAGAAATCCACCATCTCCCAAAAATCAAAGAAATGTACAATATGACTATGGTACTGAAGAAAAGAAGTGTAGGTCACACAATAAACCTCCTATGTTTACTGGTGACCCAGAAAAATTCTCTTGGTGGAAGAGTAAAATGTACAGTCACATTATTGGGGTTGATGATTCACTATGGGACATCATAGAAGATGGAATCACCATTCCAGTTGATGAAGAAGGTGTTGCTGTCAACAGAAGAGCTCTAAGTGATGCAGAAAGAAAAATCTATAGGAAGCATCACCATGTCAGAGGTATCATTGTGGACTCATTACCTCACACTGAGTATCAGAAGCTGAGTGACAAGTCCACAACAAAGGCCATCTTCACATCCCTCTGCTCTAACTATGAAGGTAATAAGAAAGTTAGAGAAGTTAAGGCAAACATTCTTGTTCAGCAATATGAACTGTTCATAATGAAAGAGGATGAAAATATTGAGACTATGTTCTCAAGATTTCAGACTCTGGTTTCTGGATTTCAGATTCTGAAGAAGAGTTATACCACAGCTGACCATGTGAATAAAATCCTTAGAAGTCTGCCATCTAAATGGAGACCTAAAGTGACTGCCATTGAGGAAGCTAAGGATCTGAATACTTTAAGTATTGAAGATCTTATAAGCTCCCTCAAGGTGCATGAACTGGGACTCAATGAGGATGAGTCTGTTAGAGAGCTAAAAACATTAGCTCTGAAGTCCAAAAGAAAGCCTGCTAAAGCTTTGAAAGCTATTGAATATGAAGAAGAATTTCCTGAGGGAAATTTTGATGAAGATTCAGATGCTGATGAGCTTGCAATGATTTCTAAAAGGCTTCAGTATCTGATGAACAGAAAGAAAAAATTCTCTAACAGAAGCAGTAACTTTAGAGGATCTAGTTCTGGTTCAAAGAGGGATATCCAGAAAGAAAGCTGCTACAACTGCAAAAAGCCTGGCCACTTCATTGCTGATTGTCCTGATCTTCAGAAGGAAAAATCAAAGGAAAAAGCAAAGAAGTCCAGCTCAAAGTCTAGCAGTTTCAGAAACAAGCTTAAGAAAAGTCTCATGGCAACATGGGATGATTTGGATAATGAGTCAGAATCTGATGAGGAAGAAGCAAACCTAGCCCTGATGGCAACTACATCTTCTGATGCAGAATCATGCTCAGATTCTGATGAAGAAGATGAGGTATATTCTGAACTCTCTAGATCTGAATTGATTGAAACAGTTAATGATCTTATGAGTCATCTTAAAAGCAAGTTAAAAGAAATTAAATCTTTGAAAAATCAAACCAACTTGCTATCTGAGGAAAATCTTAAAATTCAGAATCAAATTTTTGAATATGATGAAGAAGTTGAAGAACTCAGAAAAGAGGCTCATAAGAAATCTGAAGAGGTTCCTAATGAACAGGAAATAGCTCTTCAGGATTTCATGTTAACTGGGTTCAACAGAACTAAAATTGCCTCCATGATGTATAATATGATCAGAAACAAAGGTGAAGGCATTGGCTATGATGCATTTAAACCTTCAAATGAATTAAACTCACCTTCATGTTCTGAAAATATTTTAAAATGCAATGGTATATGCTTTGTGCCTGCTTCTGATAACTCTGAGAAGTTGGAAATATCAGAATCTGAGACTAAAGTTCTGAACAACTCAGACTCTGAAGCTTCTGAACCTAAGGGTAAGATGAAGGCAGATATTAAAACCCTGCCCAAACCTAAGCCAAAAGGTCCTAAGCCTAAGAGTAAGAGGAAATCAGACTCTGAACCTGAACCTGTTCAGAATCTGAAGTGTTCAGAACCTGAAACTAGCAAGTCTCAGAAACTGAATAAATCTGATTCAAATTTTTCAAAGACTGGGTTTATTAAAGCTTCAAAATCTATTAAACCAGTCAATACAAATCATTTTCAATCTCAGAATGTTAAGCAAAGCAAGCCAAAGCAAACCAATAAGTTTTATGCTTCTGATTGTTTTAAGAAAGGCAAAACTGAAGCTTGTCATGTGCCTGAAGTAAACAAAGTTAGAATTCTGAAGAGATCAGAACAAAAGTGCTCAAAGGCTCAAACTCTAAAGGATTCAGAACCAAAGACCTTCAAGTCTCAGGTTCTGAAGAATTCTAAGTTCAAACCTTTGAGAACTCAGGTTCTGAAGTATTCAGGTTCTGAAACTCAGACTTATTCAAGATATAAGGATTCATATCCTAAATATCAGAACAAGTCTGAACATCATAACTTCAGACACAAGTTTAAAAAGCCAAAACCTTTCAGAACTAACCCCAAAGGACCCATGAAAATCTGGGTACCTAAGTCTGAGATTATTTCAATTGCAGATATGCTTGTCATCCAAAGAAAAGGAAAGGTCCTGGTACCTGGACAGTGGATGCTCGCATCATATGACAGGGGACAAGTCTATGTTCCAAACCCTAACTCTGAAAGAGGGAGGAACTGTGGGGTTTGGAGGAAGTCAGAAAGGAAAGATCATTGGTACTGGTAAGATAGGTAATTCTTCCCTGTACATTGATAATGTTTGGCTGGTAGATGGACTTAGACATAATTTACTTAGCATAAGTCAATTATGTGATAGTAATTATGAAGTCTTGTTTAATAAGAACACTTGCACTGTAATCAACAATGAAAATAAGTCTGTAGTGTTCAGAGGCAGCAGGAAAAACAATGTTTACAAAATTAATTTTTCTGAATTGGCTCAGCAGAAGGTAGTTTGCCTTCTGTCTGTGAGTGATGAGAAATGGGTCTGGCACAAAAGGCTGGGACATGCTAACTGGAGACTCATCTCTAAGCTTAGCAAGTTACAGCTGGTCAGAGGTTTACCCAGCATTGATTATCACTCAGATGCTCTGTGTTCAGCATGCCAAATTGGAAAATTTTCTAAAACTTCTTTTAAATCAAAGAACATTGTTTCCACCTCTAAATCTCTAGAACTCCTTCACATTGATTTGTTTGGTCCTGTTGGAACAGCTTCAATCAATGGGAAGAAGTATGGACTTGTAATTGTTGATGATTATAGTAGGTGGACTTGGGTTAAATTCCTCAGAACCAAAAATGAAACATATGATGTGTTTTTCAAATTCTGCAAACAAGTACAAACAGAAACTGATTCGAAAATTTTAAAAATCAGAAGTGATCATGGTGGTGAATTTGAAAATAAACCTTTTGAAAACTTTTGTGAAGACCATGGAATTCTCCATGAGTTCTCATCTCCTAGAACTCCACAGCAAAATGGAGTTGTAGAGAGAAAGAACAGGTCTTTACAAGAAATGGCCAGAACCATGATCCATGAGTCTAAAATTGCTAAGTACTTTTGGGCAGAAGCTGTAAACACAGCATGTTATATTCAGAACAGGATCTATATCAGACCCATTCTGAATAAAACATCATATGAATTGTTTAAAGGAAGAAAACCAAGTATTTCTTATTTTCATCAGTTTGGTTGTACATGTTACATACTAAACAATAAAGTCTACCTAAAGAAATTTGATGCCAAGGCTCAAAAGGGTACCTTCTTAGGATACTCAGAGAGATCTAAGGCATACAGAGTGTGTAATTCTGAAACACATGTTGTTGAAGAAGCTATACACATTAGGTTTGATGATAAGAAGCCTGGTAGTGAAATACCAGAGCTGGTTGAGAGTTTTGCAGATGTCAGAATCTCAGAAGAACCTTCAGAAGCTGAACCCAGTTCAGGTTCTGATGAAGGTTCAGAAGCTGAAAACAATGAAGACTCTGAGAAACTCTTCAGCAATGACACTACTCCTGGAGCTAATCAAGACCAGCATGGTACTGAACAAATCCCTGATGGTTCTTCAGAAGCTAATCCACCCAGAACCTCATTCAAGTACAAGTCTTCACATCCTGAGGAGTTGATCATTGGAAATAAGAGCAGCCCAATCAAGACAAGATCAGCATTCACTCAGAATGAGTCAATGCTTGGCCTGCTATCCATGATTGAGCCCACAACTGCTGATGAAGCACTTGCTGATGATGGTTGGATTGTAGCAATGCAAGAAGAACTGAACCAGTTTCAAAGGAATGATGTCTGGGATCTTGTGGCAAGACCTAATCAGAAGAACATCATTGGAACAAAATGGGTGTTCAGGAACAAGCTCAATGAACAAGGAGAAGTGATCAGAAACAAGGCTAGATTAGTAGCTCAAGGGTACAGCCAGCAAGAAGGAATAGACTACACAGAAACTTTTGCTTCAGTAGCAAGACTGGAAACAATCAGGTTACTTCTGTCTTATGCTGTCAATCATGATATCATCTTGTATCAAATGGATGTTAAGAGTGCTTTCTTAAATGGTGTAATTTCTGAAGAAGTGTATGTAAAACAACCTCCTGGTTTTGAAGATGTTAAATATCCAAATCATGTTTTTAAACTTAAGAAGTCTTTGTATGGTTTGAAACAAGCTCCCAGAGCTTGGTATAAAAGGCTAAGCAACTTCTTAATCAAAAATGATTTTGTAAGAGGTCAAGTTGACAATACACTTTTTAGGAAAACTGTTAAGAAAGAAATCTTAATTGTACAAATATATGTGGATGATATCATATTTGGTTCTACTAATGCCTCCCTTTGCAAGGAATTTTCTAAGTTAATGCAGGATGAATTTGAAATGAGCATGATGGGTGAGCTGAAATTCTTCTTGGGAATTCAAATCAACCAATGCAAAGATGGTGTTTATGTTCATCAGTCAAAATACACCAAGGAGCTTCTGAAGAAGTTCCAGTTGGATGACTGCAAGCTGATGACCACACCAATGCATCCCACCAGCACCTTAAGCAAAGAGGACAAAGGCTCTAAAGTAGATCAGAAGCTGTACAGAGGTATGATAGGTTCTCTCCTATACTTAACTGCTTCTAGGCCAGATATTTTATTTAGTGTATGTCTGTGTGCCAGATTCCAATCAGATCCTAGAGAATCTCATATGACTGCTGTCAAGAGAATCTTCAGGTATCTGAAAGGAACAACTAATTTGGGACTTCTGTATAAGAAATCTCTAAATTATAAGCTAGTTGGATTCTGTGATGCTGACTATGCTGGGGACAGGATTGAAAGAAAATCCACCAGTGGAAACTGTCAGTTTCTTGGTGAGAATCTGATATCCTGGGCCAGCAAGAGACAAGCAACCATTGCTTTGTCAACAGCTGAAGCATAATACATCTCAGCTGCAAGTTGTAGCACACAACTGCTCTGGATGAAACATCAATTAGAGGATTATCAGATTCATGCAGATAATATCCCAATTTATTGTGATAATACTGCTGCTATATGTCTGTCTAAAAATCCAATTATGCATTCTAGAGCCAAGCACATAGAAATAAAACATCATTTTATAAGAGATTATGTTCAGAAGGGTGTTTTAGATATTCAGTTCATTGGTACTGATCATCAATGGGCTGACATATTCACAAAACCCCTAACAGAAGAAAGATTCAATTTTATTAAAAAGAATCTGAACATGCACTTTATCCCTTGAAAATGTGCTTGAATCTGAATGTATTCCTTGATTCTGAGTTTATCATAAGCTAAGACTTATCAAACACTCATCTTCTGAGAGTTTGAATAAAGTTAAGCCTAAAAAACTTCAGAGTCTGAAGGATCAGAACCTGGATTTTCTGACTTCTGAATCTGATAAGAATCTAATGTTGGTCAGAATCTGATAAGTATGGCTATGAGCAATGATGATTGAAGCTTTGAAAGTTATACTCTAATCCTCCCAAAGTCATCAATTTAAAAATGTGATTTTCTGCTCAAATATTAAATGTCAAAATTGCTTGACAAACAATTTTCAGTTGATATCAGTATGTTTTCAAACTATTTAGCACAGACACATTTTTTTAATGCTCAAAGTGTTTCAGACATGTTCAGCCTTAAGAACTTATTTTATCTTGGTATCAGCACTGAAATGTCAATTTGGTATCAGACTCTGAGGAAAACCTTCATGTTTTGAAATCAGGCTCTGATACAAGTTCAGCAGTCTTAAAAACTGTATTCTGGTATCAGACTCTGAGATAAAATCCTCAATTGGTATCTAGCTTTGATATAACCTATCAGTTGGTCTTTAAACCTGAAAATTTTGCTTTAAAATAAGTTAGACCTGCTCTGATCTGAACTAATTTCTTTAAACCAGCTCAAATTTGCTCTGATACTTTCTTGCAAGAATTGCTCTGATACCTTCCTGCATATTTTGTTCTGATACTAAACCATTTGTATTGAACAAGTCATGTCTGAACACAGAATGACCTGATCAGAAGCTCTAAAGTTTTTTCTGCTTCTGAACAGCATTCTACTTTTAATGCAAGTCATATACTCATTGAAAGTCAAGTATGCTCTGATACTCATCTTTGCTGCTTGATTATCCATATGATTGCATAAATATCTCACAAACTTTTGTTCAACCCCCTCCTATATGCTCTGAACCTTTCTTTGAAATGTTTTTCAAACTCTTTTAAAAAAAAAAGGGGGAGATTGAACGGCTCTGATACATGTTTTAAAACTTTTTTCTGCTCTGATACAGATGTTTTCACACTCCTTTGACAAAGGGGGAGAAATTTTCAGTGTTAGGTAAGTAAGTAAAACTTTTTGTTGATGACAAAAGGGGGAGAAAGTAAAACAAGTATTAAAGCACCTGAGCTCAAATATAAGTTAAAAGTTAAAATTCTGTCAGTATATTAACTTATGAAAGGGGAGTAAAAGGTATTAAAGCCTAAGGTTCTTGTGTGAACTATTGAAAAATTCAACCCCCCTACATAAGTGAAGCTCTGATACAATTCTGACTGAATTTAAACTTATGAGAACAGATTTTAACTCTTAGCCTCTGAAGTAAAATTCTGGCTCTGATACATTCTGTGAGATACATTACTCTTAGTGAGTAAACTGAATTTAAAATAACTTGGATAAGACTCAGGGAGCTTACAAAACTCATCCTGTGGATTATCAGACTTAGGGGGGGAGCTTACAAACCTCAGAACCTGAAGTCAACAAGTCATTTTGAATTCTGAGTGTAAATTTCACTATATTGTTTTAAGTTAAGCTTAATTAACATGGATAAGAATCAGGGGGAGCTTACAAACCTAACCTTGAGGATTGTCAGACCTAGGGGGAGCTTACAAACCTCTCCTGAAGTCAGATTGTTAATTAAACTTAACAACAATTCTGAAATTTTCACATTTGTGTTTTTAACTGAACTTAATTAACTTGGATCAGACTCAGGGGGAGCTTACAAACCTCACACCCTGTAGTTAACTTGTTAATTAAGTTAACAACAATTTTCTGATTTAATACTTATGTTTGTCATCATCAAAAAGGGGGAGATTGTTGGAACAAAATGTGTTTAACAAGTCTCTTATAAATTAAGGGAAGATTGTTGAAACATTTATGTGTAAACATATCTCTCTTTATGGTTTTGATGATAACAAAGTGTTAAATAGAAAATTGGTTACTTGCTAATGCTTTGTTCAAGTGTTTTCAGAACCATGTGCTTTATGATTATTTATTATGAATGGTTATGGAAGAACAAGCTTAGAGCAAGGAAGGAAAGCTAAGAAGCAATGTTGCAAAGCTAGAAGGAAACTGGGTCTAAAGAAGTGCTCCTGAAGTGGTCCTGAAGTGTGCTCCTGAAGTGCAGCTTCTGAGTCTGAAGGCAGCTTCTGAAGTCTGGGTGCTTCTGATGAAGTCAACGCAAAGTCAACTCCTGAAGCCAGCTTCTGATCCGTACAACTGAAGCAGCTTCTGATCACTGTTCACACAGAAGCTTCTGAAGCTGATGTGGCATGGAAATTGACCAGTACTGTGCGCATTTAATGTCTGGATGTGTCAGAACAACTCAAAGGAACAGTTGTCTCCCTGACCCAAATATTCTCCAGCTTTTAAGGTAGGCCATTTCAAAAATGGCTGCTGCTCTGTTCTGTTTGAAAAAGTGCAGCACACTTTTGCAGAAATTCTAGCCCAATTGCAAGGGCTCTTTCCTTAAATCAAGCAAATCTTCAACAGCTATATTTCATCTATAAAAGGAAGAAGATTTGAAGAAGAAATTGTCCAAGACTCTTGAAATCAAATTGCTGAAACTTTGCTCTGTTTTTCTGTGTAAAAACTGTCAAGTTCAAAACTCTTAGAAATTCTCATAGTCTTTGTAACTTAGAATTTCTTAAGGTTAAGAGTCTTAACCTGTGTTGTATTAAGAGAACACCTCTGATATTTGATCAAGTGTTCATCCCAAACTCCTTTACTTGTAAACCAGTTTGGTCCCTTAAGTCTCAGTCTGTATACTGAGCATTTGTAATCTCATTCCTTTGTGGTCTGAGTTAGAAGTCTCTTGTCTTAGTGACTTGAGCATTGGAAGTCTCTTGTCTTAGTGACTTGAGCATTGGAAGTCTCTTCCTTGGTGGTTGAGCATTGAAGTCTCTTTCTTGGTGATTGAGCAACTGGAAGTCTCTTCCTTAGTGGTTGAGCATTTGTAATCATAACTGATTATAGTGGAACTCTCTTGTTGGAAAACAAGGGGACTGGACTACTTCACACATTGAGAAGGAACCAGTATAAAATTGATGTGTGTCTCTCTTCCCTTACCTCTTAACTTGTTAATCCGCTGCATATAATTCTGATAACAGTTCAGAAACTGGTTCTGAACTTGTGTTAAGTCTTTGAAAAGAAAAAGAACAAGTTTTTAGAGTCACACAATTCAACCCCCCCTTCTTGTGTGTGTGTTTTTCTCACCTTCAACTGTTATTATTAAGTTAGAGGGTTGGCGTGTAACACACAATTATTATCTTGGTTTATTTTACGGAATGCATCCGAGTGGAGTAACCCCTGAATACATTCTCCTGATAACCGGTGAAAACTCCTATCTAAGGCTAGTCACCGGACTCCTCTTGTCGTCGTGCGGGCCACCCTTGCGGAATGTCCCGTCCCACTGGCGTGAACCTCCCGTATCCCACTAGCGTGAATAACAAGGAGACACAACTTAACTGATATGTATATTAATTAATTATGATCTGTTGTGTGAACTTCTCGTGTCCCACTGGCATGAACAACGGAAAGCACGTCTTAACTGATATATTTTAATTATCTGAACTGTTACGTGAACCCTCGGTGTCCCGCTGGCGTGAACAGCCGAGGCACGTTCTGATATGTAAAAGTATACTTAGTTAAGGTTCCTAATCTGTGGTTAAAGACGTAGTGGTCCCGTCTTTAACAACTAAGAAAGTATATTCATACTTATAACTGGGAAATTTTTGTACCACTATTTCTGGTAATATATGTTTTGACTGGTCAAGAGTTGTCTAAACCTTTAAACCCTTAACTATATCATATACATATGGATAAAATTACTCGTTGGTCATAAACGACGAATCTGTGTTAACCCTTGATTGTACTTTAAACAGTGTATTCTAAAAATATTACAAAGTTCGTTGGTACTGTACATGTTTTATTAAGAAAAGAAGTTTCTGGACAACTTCGCTTGGCGAGCATGAGTTTCGCTTAGCGAGCATCTGGGCGACTTCGCTTGGCGACCAAGAACTTCGCTTAGCGAGCATCTGCCCATATTTGGGTTTGAAGCTTCGCTGAGCGAAGTCTGGCAGTAGCAATTGTCTTGCTCGTTCGCTGAGCGAACTCCTGCTCGCTCAGCGATCGTAGCAGAACTGCAGAAAACGTGGTTGGTCCAAAATTCTTAATACTTAAGTGTCCAATAGCAACTGTAAGGTACTAATGATTCAATTAAACCACAATAAGTCAGAAAATTTCAAGGATTAACAAAGATTGAAACATGCATCATCAAAAGGGAATTTAAGCTAAAAACTCATAAGTACTTAATTCTGGTTATCTCACTCAACATAGCCCAAGGGGAAGTTCTAATCTAGCAGGAACTCGCCTTGCTCTTGCGGAAATAGAAGGAATTGATGAAATGATGAGACTTCAAGACTTTCCCCAATTCCAAACTAAATCTCTTGCTCCAAGCTCAAGTTCTTTTACCCACTGCAAATTGAAGCTTCCAATTAGTTCAATTAGATGATTGGAGGTGGAATTTTAACATACAAGCTCGAATTGATGATTTTGGAGAAAGTTAGGGTTAGGGTAAGAGAGAGGGGTTTGGCCAAAGGATGAAAATGGAAGCTCTGTACTAGGTTCCAAGCACTACAAGGTTTACAATACAACCATTGCATGTTGATTCTTGAAGAAACTGGAGAAAATGGATGATTAGGGAAAAGAGAGGATGAGAGGCGTGAGAGTGAGGTAGAGAAAAGGAGGAGATGCTGAATTTTAGAGAGAGAAAGTGAGTGGAGAAATGACAGAAACAAGGGTTCAATCCCTTTTATAGCTTTGAGCTTATTTTACCATTCTGCCTTTTCTTTTCTTAAAACTTGAAATTCTCGTATTCTCTCGTTCGTTCTCCATCACTAATGCTGCACAGTTAAACATTCTCCGTTACATAATTAACCCTGCGTAAATATTCCTCCTCCGACATGTTCAACTGATATCGCAGTCATGTTGAGAATTTAGCAGGGTTACATTATACCCCCATTAAGAAAATTTCGTCCTCAAAATTTATAACTCACCTGAGAACATGTACGAATAGATTCTTCATACCTCTGCCTCTACTGGCCGATTCTTCCATTCAACTTGTTTAACGGGATTCCATGGCTACTCTAGGGTTTGACATGCAGATCATTCATACATATCGATTAAAGTTGGTTAGTTAAAATTGTTCCATGGCCATGGTTTCCAACTCTATAAGTCGAAGATATTCGACAATCTCTTCCCTAACTGAAAGGCTTGATGTACATTACGTAATTCTTACATAGCAGGTTGTGTGATGGTCTGAACCAATATATCCGTCCCACTTGACTATGTCCCTTGTTCACACACTTCTTGCAAATCCAACTTAGGGTTATTAAGCCTTGGATACTTTTTCTAAATTTTATAAGTTTCATTCATTGTCTGTATAATCTTACCCTGACGACATCGGGTCGATCTTATCTTCCTCAAATACTCCCACTCTTCGAGAGGTCTATTGCACTACAACTAATTCCATTAAATTCTTATCTTTGTCTTTCACCTCATATGACGGCGTCTTACAGCTATAGTCATACTATTCTTCATATAAAATCATTCCTGCACTGAAAAGTATCTGATATTGTGCATTCTCAAACGAAAGTAAAGACTACTACAACTACCTCCACTATCCCAAACACAAGTAGGAGGTATCACTTCTAGTACCTGCTTCTTTCTTTTTGACATTCTGGTGTACTACTACCACAACCATAAACATTGCTTCCACTCCCACTGCAGAATCCTTAAAAGCTCGAGAAATCGTATAGGTTACTCGCGCTCTGCCCTAATCAGTCGACGACAACGCGTACCTTAATGACTCAAAAATTCTTCATCCCTGCTAGGATACTGACAATTCTGCATCAATCACGGTACATCTAGGTTGTATCGGGGTGAGTAGAACTGTCCTCATGGGTCTCTCCTAGAGCTTATCTCATATCATCCAAAAGACTCACCTTGTCTTCGAAAAGCTCTGTTCTGACTGCTACTATTGTGATATGAATTATCTCATCATTCTCCTAATCTCATATCCACAGACCACAAGTGATTTCTAATATGCGCAACAATCTTCTTTCTCTCCTACCTGTGAACATCGAGTTCAAAATTTCCGAACTCTTCAGCTAGAACGTGTACGGTAACAACAACCCTGCTCTGATTAGTACCTTCTCACTTAAACATTAATGGCCGCATACAACGGTTACTGATACATGTCAAATAACTGAAAATATGGTACACAACTGTCTGAGTAGTGTAAGTACTGACTGACGAGTACATAATACTAAATATAATTTGGTACATGAGACATGATTACATAACGTGGGTACAACGTGAAATAAACTCACATGCCACTATATTTGTCGTTCTTGATCGATGCTTCAAGTCCAAAAATATCATCTTACAAGTGCAACATTTACTGCTGCTGCCTCGTGCATAATTCTCTTTTGGCTAAACTTACACTTCAAGCCCCCTTGAAGTTACTGAGCCGAATAGCTAGATTTTCGTACTAGCGGTGACTTCAATCGCCTTCGACTGAACGCGGTAGGAACACATCCTTTATCCTTACCACATTCTCTTAATCTACTTCGATATTCCATTACTCGTGAGTTTCGAGGGTTGAAGTATCCCTCAACTTAACTTTTTAAGATTTCCCGTTAGAACTTATGGTATGTTCAAATCGTCACTTCTTACTGTTATTCTGTGTTATAAGAATTGAGCACTGAATACCTTTCCCTGCAATTCATCTGGCAAGGACTTTACAAGCATTCTTGTTCCCTAAGCTTCAGCTTCGAATTATTTGTTACCTCATTCTTGATTAATTCGCGCAACTCTGATTCTAACAACTCGCTTGGGGATAGGAGCAATACACCACTATTACCGTATGGAATTTCTCGATCGATCTTACTCCTTTACAATTTGTAGTTACCATAACAGGACCATCTTACGGCTCGTTACTTCATTCGTGATTTCGACTACATGCTTACCTAAGTGTTTTAATCGTCCTTCGAAGCTCACATGCTGATAACAAGGGTTAACTTCATACTGTGTAACGCTTCGAAACACTACTTACCTTACTGACTGGTCATCTCCTAGCTTTGTGTTTTCCTAATTAATTCTTATTCGTCTTACTCTCTCGACTCCATCAAATAGTCGCTTCCTTTGAGTATCTCATTATTTCATTCACAATTCAAAATTTGATCTTATTATCTGAATAATCCTCCATTTATGCTAAGTAATTTCCATAGGTCTTCTCGACTATTGTCTTCTTCATATGGTTTTGAACAATCCAAGGTTCGTACATTCTACCACCTTCGAAAGCATACCAACATAAGGTGATCTCTTTCAGTTTTCCGGAATAATTGCGTGAGGAAACCCATCAAATGAAAACATAAAAATCCTTAACATTAACCACAATCTTAACCTTTCGTACTAGCAACGATCTTCCATTTAATAAAGCCTCAAAATAGTCCTCGACCAAAATTTCGATTAATCCTCAAAATACTGGTCTACTCTAGCCCTGTGTTATCTTAAGCTTGCCTTCTACATCCAATTAAAGGAGTTCGATATCGTTCGCCCAACAGTCCTAAATTCCAACAACTTATTATTCAATCTTCATTTCCTGATTTTTGCTAAAAAAATTACATCTCGTCGCTTGCCATTTCTGGGGTCTCATTCACTTGTTGATAAGCTTGCGTTTCTCATACAAAAACATCTCAATGACTCATTTGAGGGGTTAGCATCATCTGTTCAAATAATTCGCCTAATCCATGATTAATTCTCATAACTGTTTGGATATTAAAATCTTGTCTGGTTCAAGCGCGCGAATCCTTCGATTCTTACGTACTCTATCTTTACCGGGAGCCTAGGGGTTCCGATAATCGGCCGATAATTCCTCATTCCGAGCTTCTGGGTCTGGTATTGCAATTCTTTAACTCGGTATCCGGAACTATTACTTTCACTTACGATCTACCTTTCCCATTAAGGTTCCAAATCATTCCTTAGAGTATTCCATAATTCCTTACTTCTTATGTTTTCCACAAACGAGGCATCACTCAATGACGCGTCCAACGATGTTGAGGTACTTCACCTTGTTCTTAAATATCTCCAATATTCCTGAAATTTCGCCATCAACAGACTTCGTTACTTTACGGTTTGATGGCCATTATTCGGCACTGAATACTTCTTCGCCAATTTCCGTCTTAAAAATCTGACACCTTTAGCTTATCCCTTCATACGCTTCATTCCTCCACGATCCCATTCAGCTCTTAGACGTTTGTCCTAACTGTCATATACTAGATTGAGTTGATCAGACTTAACTAGATGTGACATTTAGAACAATATCTGGAACCCAATGGTCTCATTACGTTCATTGAATTTTTAATGACCCAAGGTACGATCTGAATAGACCTGCTCTGATACCAATTGTAACACCCATACTAAATTGTCTAGAATATTTAGCATGCATATTAAACTTGATATTGGATACATTAAAATTTTCAATATTAACAAGATACTACTGAATGAAATACAAATCTACTCTTCTCATACATCTGATAAGGTACCACTAACGTGGACCTACAAGAGTCCTCTGTAAACAAAAGCTCCAATGGCATGTACATATGTATATATATATATGCTGACAAAATCCTGAATTGGTACATGACGAGCAATTGTACCTCACACAACTTCTTCTTGATAAACTTCATCACGAACCATTTGCTTAGCTGAAACTAAATCAAAAGGATTGGGATGAGACATAATGTCTCAGTGAGCTCCACCTATCCTTGGCTGCTGGCAACCTCGGGGAGACCTACGATTGCCATATTTCTTTACTCAACCCATTATGGGTTTATACGGTTCTTGTCTGCTTCACTGAGTAATCGGGGAAACTATATTACTAACTGCATAACTTAGTGATCAAGGGGAAACTAGAATCATTATCTGATTACTGACATAGTCTAATCATAATTATAATCATCTTACTGTTATTATTAAGTTAGAGGGCTAACGTGTAATACACAATTATTATCTTGGTTCATTTTACGGAATGCATCCGAGTGGAGTAACCCCGGAATACATTCTCCTGATAACCGGTGAAAACTCCTATCTGAGACTAGTCATCGGACTCCTCTTGTCGTCGTGCGGGCCACCCTTGCGGAATGTCCCGTCCCACTGGCATGAACCTCCCGTACCCCACTGGCGTGAATAACAAGGAGACACAACTTAACTGATATGTATATTAATTAATTTTGATTTGTTGCGTGAACTTCCCGTGTCCCATTGGCGTGAACAACGGAAAGCAGTTCTTAACTGATATATTTTAATCATCTGAACTGTTACGTGAACAGCCGAGGCACATTCTGATATGTAAAAGTATACTTAGTTAAGGTTCCTAATCTGTGGTTAAAGACGTAGTGGTCCCGTCTTTAACAACTAAGAAAGTATATTCATACTTATAACTGGGAAATTCATGTACCACTATTTCTGGTAATATCTGCTCTGACTGGTCAAGAGTTGTCTAAACCTCTAAACCCTTAACTATATCATATACATATGGATAAAATTACCCGTTGCTCATAAACGACGAATCTGTGTTAACCCTTGATTGTACTTTAAACAGTGTATTCTAAAAATATTACAAAGTTCGTTGGTACTGTACATGTTTTATTAATAAAAGAAGTTTCTGGACAACTTCGCTTGGCGAGCATGAGCTTCGCTTAGCGAGCATCTGGGCGACTTCGCTTGGCGACCAAGAACTTCGCTTAGCGAGCATCTGCCCAAATTTGGGTTTGAAGCTTCGCTGAGCGAAAGCTGAGCAAAGTCTGGCAGTAGCAATTGTCCTGCTCGTTCGCTGAGCGAACTCCTGCTCGCTGAGCAACCGTAGCAGAACTGCAGAAAACGTGTTTGGTCCAAAATTCTTAATACCCAAGTGTCCAATAGTAACTGTAAGGTACCAATGATTAAATTAAACCACAAAGTCGGAAAATTTCAAGGATTAACTAGGATTAACAAAGATTGAAACATGCATCATTAAAAGGGAATTTAAGCTAAAAACTCATAAGTACTTAATTCTGGTTATCTCAATCAACATAGCCCAAGGGGAAGTTCTAATCTAGCAGGAACTCACCTCGCTCTTGCTGAAATAGAAGGAATTGATGAAATGATGAGACTTAAAGACTTTCCCCAATTCCAAGCTAAATCTCTTGCTCCGAGCTCAAGTTCTTTTACCCACTTCAAATTGAAGCTTCCAATTAGTTCAATTAGATTATTGGAGGTAGAATTTTAACATACAAGCTTGAATTGATGATTTTGGAGAAAGTTAGGGTTAGGGTAAGAGAGAGGGGTTTGGCCAAAGGATGAAAATGGAAGCTCTATACTAGGTTCCAAGCACTACAAGGTTTACAATACAACCATTGCATGTTGATTCTTGAAGAAAATGGAGAAAATGGATGATTAGGGAAAAGAGAGGATGAGAGGCGTGAGAGTGAGGTAGAGAGAAGGAGGATAAGCTAAATTTTAGAGAGAGAAAGTGAGTGGAGAAATGAGAGAAACAAGGGTTCAATCCCTTTTATAGCCTTGAGCTCATTTTACCATTTTGCCCTTTCTTTTCTTAAAACTTGAAATTCCCGTATTCTCCCGTTCGATCTCCGTCATTAACGCTGCACAGTTAAACATTCTCCGTTACATAATTAACTCTACATAAATATTCCTCCTCCGACACGTTCAACTGATACCGTAGTCATGTTGAGAATTTAGCGGGGTGTTACACAACCAATATGTATTAAAAGACCGATAAGAAGGGGTTTTAAAATAGTAGAAAAAAACGTGTTTACTCTGCTGACAAGAAGAAGAAGAATTTATTTGTTTGTGACATCAATGTTTCTCTTATTTTTATACTTACTAGTGACAAATACTTTTTCGACGTGTTTCTCATATTTATCACAAATACTTATTAATGACAAAAACTTATTTTTTTTTTTATATTTTCCAATGACAAATACTCGTCTTATGTTTTATTTTTCTATTAGTAAAAAAATATAAAAACAATGACAAAATTTTGTCACATGTTTTTTATATTTTTTAAATACAAATATTTGTCATGTATTTGTTTATATATATCATTGTCAAATAATTGTCTTGTATTTTTAATATTTATCAGTGACATATATTTTTGTCAAAAAAACAGTAACATATATTTGTCATTTGTCATATGTTTTTAAATATTTATCAATGAAAAATATTTATCTCATATTTATTTTTATATTTATATTTGACAAATTCTTGTCCACAAGATTGCATTATTTATATTATTTTTTTGTTGAGCAGTCTAGTGATTAGAATTCATACATTTTATGTTACAAAAATGAAGTGAAGCTTTCCACTTCAATATTTGCTATGAAACACCAGAAAATTACACATTTACCCCAGCGACAGATATGCTGCCAGATCTATGTGTTAAAAAATGCCACAACGGCAGTTAACCGCCGTCGGACAAATCTTTTAGTAATTTCAAAAGTGGGAACAACAACGTTCAAACGAATTAGCTTTGGGTGCAAGGTTGCGTTATTTATTTAAGAGGCCCAAACCAAGCCCATTGTTCAAAACCCTAAATCTGCATATATCCTCATTTCCTCTTGACTACACTCCATCCATCTCACTGTAATAACTGTAATCTTCCACTCTCCGTTTACTTTCATTCACCCGTTTTCATCTTCATCTTCGCTAGACGGCGGCGCAACCCTGAAAACATGTTAGACATCAATCTCTTTCGAGTTGAAAAGGGTCACAACCCTGAAATCATTCGTGAATCTCAACGCCGTCGTGGTGCCAGCGTTGAAGTAGTTGACGAAGTTATCAATCTCGACAAAGAATGGCGAAAACGTAATCATCTTTCTCTCCTCCCTTCATCTCCAGTTTACAAATTTCAATGTCATTAACCTAATCATGTTTTGTTGTTTATTATAGGTCAATTCGAGTTTGAGAATCTGCGCAAAGAATTCAACAAAATCAATAAGGAAGTTTCCAAACTCAAGCGAGTAAGCATATCACTATTTTTATTTTATTTTATTTTCTTTTCGATTTATGCATTGTTGATTTTGTTTGTGTGTGTGTTAGGGTGGTGAAGATGCAACCGAGTTTATTTCTAAATCTGAAGAGATTAAGAAAAAGATTGCTGAGAAAGAGGTTGAGGCTCAGGAAACCTTAAACCTCTTGAATTCTAAATTGGAAACCATTGGAAACCTTGTTCACGATTCTGTTCCCATCAGCAATGATGAGGTTTGTTTTATTTACAATTCTATTGATTTTTTCTTTGATAATGTAGTGTTTGTATTGAAATTCATTGGATAATTTATGTTTTAGGCAAACAATCTTGTCGTCCGAACATGGGGTGAGAAAAGAGCTGAACCTAATCTCAAGAATCATGTGGATCTAGTTGACTTGCTTGAGTTAGCTGATTTGAAGAAAGGTTTGAATTTATTCATATATTCAAGTCACATTATTTATTTACTTATTTCAACATTTTGTGAGGTTTGGAATGTGATTATGGGTCAGGATGCTGCAATCCTCTTGTTTTTGTATTCACAGTAGCTGTTTGTTTTCGTGGTAGCTAGTCTTTTTTGGCGTCACGAGAAGCTATAATTGTTAGCTTCAGATTCAATGCATGGTGGCGTTTTGGGATCGCACAAACAAACACGCTAATAATAAATGTTATTCTTTTTTCCAGAACGCTTTCCTTCTAGTTGTCTGCTTCCTTAACTGTCTCATGTGTGTTTTAGGTTAGTTGTTGCACTAATTCATGATTTGTACGATATCTTTCTGCCACTATCCCGAATCTGGACACTGTCAAGTATTTTGATTTGATTTAACATGTTGCTTGATGCCTTAAAATATAATGTAAATGAGTATAATTTCTTTTAGTTAATTGTGCATCATCATTTTCACTGTATTTGTGTTTCCCAGCTGAAACTTTTTATGTTAGTCACCTATGGAACACTGTTGTGTTTCAACTGCAGTAGCTAAGGCTTTCAATAGTTTCTACATTTCTGGTCATATACCTATTCCGAATGTATCTAATATTTTGTCATGTTGTTTGATGCATAATAGGAGCTGATGTTGCTGGAGGTAGAGGTTTCTATCTCAAAGGAGATGGTGTTTTTCTTAACCAAGCTCTAATCATGTTTGGGCTTGATTTTTTGGCGAAAAGGGGATATACTGCATTACATACTCCATTCTTTATCAAGAAAGATGTAATGTCCAAGTGTGCTCAACTAGCCCAATTTGATGAAGAGCTTTACAAGGTAAAATTATCAAGTTTATTCCATTATTGATCTGGGTGTCCGTATAAGAATTCAATTTGATTATAAGACATTAGTGATGCCTCTGTATATAGTTGATATTTTTTTTTAAGATTCTTATTAGAAGCTATAATTTGTTTTTTAGATTCTTATGTTTTATCTTTTTAATGTGCCAAACTGCAAATAACATTACTGTAGTGTTTCTTTTTTCTGTTGATTGGTTTTCATTCACCACGACAAAGATAGCTTCTTTGTTTCATTATACTTGCCATTTTTCAATTTTTGTAAAGGAAATAATTTCCTTACTAAACTTTAAAACAAGAAGCATACTGGGGGCATGGTGCAATGATGGAATTTTTGTATTATACTCTTTCTGCTATCCATTTTAAGCAGAAGTACCTAATTTCACACTTACTAAGAAATTTGGTAAAGTGCAAGTAATTTTCTCGATCTCATAAAAAATGTTCGTTTTTTTTAACGAATAAAATGTGTGCATTCTAAAAAGCTATTTCGACGAAAATTTGATCCATGAGAAAAAGAAAACTTAGGGGTATTTTAGGAATGGCATCATTTATTATAGTGAAAAAAGTTTTTTTTTAGGCAATTGTATTTGAATACTTTATACTTTAATGCTTACATTCGAGACTGGAGGGAGCTAATGATTATTGAATATACTGTCTGAAATTAAATCTACATAACAAGCCAATCTTTTTCCTCTGATTTGAGCCTATCTAAGGATTTTCTTCTCTTCTTTAGGTAACTGGGGAAGGAGATGATAAGTATCTGATTGCAACAGCAGAACAACCTCTGTGTGCATATCATTCAGACGAATGGATCCATCCTACCCGGCTACCCCTAAGGTAACTTGAATTTAGTTACATGTTTAATATTAAAATTGGAAAATTATGTTATTTTTAATCTTGGGAACATGCTTGCTGTAGGTATGCTGGATATTCATCTTGCTTTCGTAAAGAAGCTGGATCTCATGGTCGGGATACTTTAGGAATATTCCGAGTTCACCAGTTTGAAAAGGTGGAGCAGTTTTGTATCACTACCCCAAATGATAATGATTCATGGGACATGCATGAGGAAATGCTCAAGAACTCTGAGGACTTCTACAAAGCGGTATGACAACGTCCTTCATAATGTTCCCTCCATCAAGAGATGGAGGCGTTATATATTATATTATATTATACAATATAGTTTTGGTATGGTTACAGAATCCCAGTGTTAAATTAATCTAAAGGATTAACCCACTGTTATGTCTTTGACATGCCAAACATGTCTACCCAAAGTAATGTTTAATGCATTTTTTTATTTCTTGTAATTTTTTATATATATGATAATTGCCTATCTTCTGTATTGGTTACTCATATATTTGTATTACCTCACTTAGTCGTTTTCAACCCAAATCAATAACTTTATTTGCCCTTTTTTTATTTTTTATTTTTTATAACTCTTGCGTAATTGCATTTTATTTACTGTAGCTGAACATTCCCTATCAAATTGTTTCTATCGTATCTGGAGCTTTGAATGATGCCGCAGCTAAGAAGTATGATCTAGAAGCATGGTTTCCAGCTTCTAAAACATACAGGGAGTTGGTGTCCTGTTCAAATTGTACAGACTACCAAGCCAGAAAATTAGAAATTCGATACGGACAGAAGAAGGTCAGTATATCTAAGTTCATCATATTGATGGCTTTATTATTTAGTATTATTCGCCAAGTGTTGGGTCAATACGTTATTCTAAAGAGAGGAGGGTCAGTATGCCTAAGTTCTTCATATATGTTAGAATCTCGTAATATCAATTTATATAACCCATTCTTCCGGAAATTTTGAAATTCTTTCTTTTTCTGCTGACTGGTCTTTTATTGAAATTTTACTTTCCCGAAGAGTAAATTTTATCCTTGTTTAATTTTTTTTGGAATAACCGTCAGTGATGGCGGTGCTTACTTCTAATTAGACGACTAATATTTACTTTGCAGAAGAGTAAATTTTATTCTTGTTAAATATTTTTAGAATAATTTAGTTTGTGATGGTGGTGCTTACTTCTGTTTAGAAGACTAATATATTCTGCAGTTAGACTCTGATGGCTTTATTATTAGTATTATTCGCTAACTGTTGGGTCAAGAAGTTATTCTAAGAGAGAGGAGGGGGAGAGATGTTTCCCTGTATATGTTAGAATCTTGTAATATCAATTTACATGTCCCATTCTTCCTGAAATTTCTAAATTCTTTCTTCTCTGCTGACTGGTCTTTTATTGAAATTTTACTTTGCAGAGGAGTAAATTTTATCCTTGCTAAACATTTTTAGAATAACTGTCCTTGATGGTGGTGTTTACTTCTGTTTAGAAGACTAATATAGTCTTCATTTAGACTAATAGCTTAAAGTGTGTCAATGATTGCCATGTTTTTCCTTGAGCAATGTGTTCTTTTGGCTAACTGATTTCAACGCTCTTTAAAGACTGTAGTTTCATAATTTTAACTGTTAGGCTTTGCCTCTTATCTTGTTGCAGAGCAATGAGCAGTTGAAGCAATATGTTCATTTGTTGAACTCTACTCTCACAGCTACTGAAAGGACCATTTGCTGCATACTAGAGAACAACCAGAAGGAGGATGGAGTAGAGATACCAGAAGCCCTTAGGCCATTCATGTTTGGAAAAACTTTTCTGCCATTCAAGAACCAACCGAATAATGAAGCCAAAGGGAAGAAATCGAAGGCCTAATTGCATTATTTTTAGTCAATGATATTTTAGAAGAAATCATTCAGAATTGTAACAGGCCATGACCACTTTTATTCCTTCCATCATAACCTGTTTGTGCAGAAAAGACATACAACATATTTTGTAACTCATCAAACCTTGTGTTAAACTCACTCTGATGTGGTGGCTTATACATTTTGAAAGATCAAGACTCTGGATCAGATGTCCAGTTTTGGTTGAAAAGTTCTGTGACAAAAAATGGCAAAGCATGTTTATTTTTGTTGCTTCAAAAGTGAGATTTTAGTGTATTTAGTGCAAGGGGGTCCTGGTTTATGGGATTAAAATTCTGAAGTCTATTGGTTTCTATCTTGCAGGGCGTTGAAACATGTTCCATTTAATCGAGCTGGTCATGTACTAAGTTCAATTACAAATTTCATTGGAAAGAAGAATGCAATCTGGAAAATTGGGACTCGAATATTCAATGTATTGTAGTAGGGAAGGGAATGCGGTGGTTTTATTTGGTGGCTTTTTTTTCTGGCTGATTTTTTACTATGATTTTTTTTTATGCACAATTTTACAGCTATGATGATTATTTTACCCTAAAGCTTTACATGTTTCTGATCTGAATCTTAATATTATTCTATGCGGTCAAAGACTTTTTTTTTTTTTGAAGGATATGCGGTCAAAGATTTGAAAAGTGAATCTTTCGAAAATAGTTTAAATTATTATCATGTACTGTTTCATTTGTTTTTTACATTTGGATTAACCTTAGTAAATGAAGTATTTCGTATGACAGAAAACTACGATAATATTATGTATTGTTTTTCTATAAGAATTAAAAAAAACGTTGATATTGACTGTGAAAGCACAAGATACTTTTTAATTGGGATTGGAGTTTTGAACTTTCTAGTTTCTACCTTCTTATCACTCTAGTACTTAAATTCTCCTCTCCAGCCATCAAATCACCCTTATATGCACGTACACACTTTATTAGTGTTTTGTTCAAAATAAGTATTAGTGTTTAGAAATTATATTGCATATATGTTTAGAAATTGAACCTACGATGCTTTTACTAAACTCTCTCTATCTCTCCTATATTATTCTCTCTTTCATCGTAACTATTTTTTTCATCTTAACTATTTATTCTCTATTTCATATCATTTTTCTCTCATAAAACACTACTTGTCCAGTAAAGCAGGAAAGGATTTAAATGTATTTTGTATATTAATTGTTATGTAAGTGTTTTATGTTATTTCATAGTCAGACATTTTCCTCCACCAGATACTCCTTGATTTAAAAAGGAAAATGTTAATTAGTATCCCTGAGGCTCTAGTTAAGAACACCAAATTAAAAATATTGTATTGAAAATTATGAAAAAGTGAGTATTTAACTTTTTAAAAATTAAAAAGTTGTTGTTTTCAATAAAAGTTTTATATATTTAATTTTCTTAACTAGTGCTCCAGAGACACTAGTTAACATGATTCTTTAAACAATAACCGCTAAATAACATCTATAAGGGTACCACGATTAAGAGACATTGCGTTCTTAAAATTGACATAACTTTTCCTAGGTTTATATCATACTTCTCCATTTGTAAACCATAGGTATTCATCAGAAAGAAGAAGGATTGGGTGCACAAATGGTGAAACTCATCTCTTTCAAATCAATGATTGACACATTAACGATTGTGGCCAATATAAAAATGTGCTTGTTTCTTATTTCTTAAATGATAACTTCACACATGTCTACTGATGATTTGAGTGGTTGTAAAACTTATCTAATAATTATTCTGAATCACACGCTAACAATTTTCATTGTCTCAACTAATATTTAGGTAACTATACGAGACATGTAACCGTGTATCGAGGACTCGTGAATCAGAAGTTTGAATTTGTGTATTAATTAGGAAATTTGTACATTATTATAGATTATATATTATAGATGCAATTCTAGTTCTATAAAAAAAAATCGATGACAATTTTGTGTGTAGATGAAGTGACAATCACCATCTGAAATTCACACACAATTGTAAGTGTTCCTGCTAGGAGGATCACAGTACCAATCCCCTGAGCGGTGCTAGTACTCAAGAGCTTGACTAGGGTTTTTTCTCTGCATAAAATGAATGTCTTTACCGTCATGGGACGTTCCGACCCCTTTTATAACTCCCTTGACCTAGGGGAGTAGGGGCGACCTTTCCGGGATTCCCAAGCCACCTGGTGTTGCGACTTGGTCCGTCTGCCCGAGGATCTCAGCACACAATGAGAACGTGGGGAAGACTTGGTTCGGTTAACCATAAAAACCGAACCGAACCAAACCGAATTGTTGAAATGGTTCGGAATAACCGAACCGAACCGTTTAAGATTTGGAACTAACCCAACTGAACCAAAATTATGGTTCGGTTAACCGTTTCGTAACATAATAACCGAACCGAATCGAACCAAATTTAATATTTTGAATTTTTTAGTCCTTTTGCGAATTTAATTGTTTTTTGTCCTTTTTTAATGTAATTGCATGATACTTTCCTTTCATTAGAATGATCAATATTGTTCAAGTGCATAAAATGGTTCATGGTAATTGTTTGAACCTTAAACGGTTAACCATTTTGTTACCTCATTAATTTACTATCATTTAATTGTGTGATTTTAGTTAAATGAAAGAAGTTGTGTTTGACATTTCAAAATGTAACTTGTGTTTGCTATATGTATGTGTTTGCATTAAACCAGAATTTTAGACATCAATTAGACACAATTAAATAAGTTTTTATGTATGATTAAGCCAGATTTTGACATGTTTAAACCAGAATGTTAAAGATGCATCAAACCAGAATTTGAAACGATTAAAAAGGAATTTTAGAATTGCATCAAAACAGAATCTTATACACATGATTAAACCACAATTATATAGATCAAACTAGAGTAATGGCGTGATGAAAACCATAATTACATCAGTTCTACCAATATTAGTGACTTGGGGGTGAGGACAAAACTGCAACAAAAGTAAAAATTGGGGGACAAGGCATAACTCAAGTACAAGGGGTGCAAGAACCGAGCAAAATTACACAGTTTACAAGGCATAAATCCCAATGAAATTGCATGATTACAGGCTCAAATATAGCCAACCACATACTCAAGTTATATCAAATATCCCCTTTGATCCATTCATCACATTCTGCTGCCAATTCACCACTCCAAAACCAACCATAAACACAGATATATGCAACACAGCAGCAATCAACCAACAGACTAAACCATACCCAACCACACCTGCCATTCCAAACAAACTCATGTAACTTATGTAACTTAAGTTTTGATTTGATGTCCATGTATCAGTGGTCAAACAAACTCTACCACAATTCTTCAAGAATTTTTTCAATTTCCCCAATTCCTCATTGTAGAGCGCCCAGATATCACGCCTCAATGTATATCGGGAGGGGATATCGAATCAGGGCTGCAAGATAATCAACAACTTCCTAAATTTTTCATTTCCACAAAGCGGAATGGGAGCTCCGCACACACAAAAGTTCTCACTAATTGCGCTCGGCATGCCTCTTGATCAAATTTAGAATAGCTTGGAGATGAAACTACTTGACCTTTTTTAATGATTTTTCTCCTTTTCCTTGATTGGGTTCCTTGGGTGTCACCATTGTCAAACTTAGAGCATCTTGGCAGATGATTCCACATACCACTTGTCCCATTACTGCACACAATGGGCTTGCTGCAATAATTGCATTTAGCCTTTTTCTCTCCCTTTTCCCCTATACCAGACAACTGTTTGAAATGTTCCCACACACTAGACCGCTTGTTTGAAATGGCCCCTTGGGTGTTACGATTAGATTCAACATCATGTTCAGCATTAGATTGAAGATCATTTTCATGATCAAGTTCATCTGATAGTTCATTCGACGCATTGGGGTTTGTATCCTGTGGCACTGTGAAGTCTAAGATATCATCTGACATTTGTGTAATCAAAAAATCAATAGACTAGTTAGAACTAAAATAAAACCAAAAATATTCAGAAGCAGAAAGAAACACATAAAGTAATCAATGCTGCAAATTGCATCCAATCTTATAGCCATTGTCTACTATGATCTGATCTAGATGGCCTTTGTAATATCCCGTTTAAACATGACTTTTAACAGTATCACAGGAATTAAACGAACGGAATGGCGTTATTGTAATTACGAGAGGAAAGGGGTATAAAAGGGGATAAACATGAATTTTCTTCATATTTATCATCCCTCTCTCTCTCTAAGAGCTGATTTCTCTCCCTCTCTCTCTAGAAATCGTCCAGCATCATTCTCATTCCATAATCCATCAAACTTCTTCCTTTAATCATGTATTTCAAGCAAGCTTGGTTGTGGGAAAAGTTGGAACATGAATGAATTAAAGAAAAGCAAGAAAGCTCAAGCTAGGGTTTGAAGCTAAAGGTTAAACCAGCACCAAATCAAGTTTGAGGTGAGCTCCCTAGAGGTTTTAGAATTCCTTTTGTGAGTTTTATAGTGTTTGAAATCATAGGAAAAGTTATAGAAAGTTTTAGAGTTTTTACCCTAATTTCCTATACTTGCTAATTCCTTGCTCATACATGTTGTAAACTATCAATTGGTAATAGAAAATCATCCCTAGCATGTTTTGGATGCTTGGGTACCTTTGATTGGGCAAAAATGGTGGAAAAACGCATTTTTACACATGACCGTGCTGTCATGGTCGCTGTAGCGACGAGCTGTCGCTTGTAGCGACCAGGCAGGATTTTTCCCTGCCTACCCGCGCTTGTAGCGACCAGACTGGCGCTTGTAGCAACCAGTGGCGCTTGTAGCGACTAGCTGGGCGCTTGTAGCGACCAAGCCAGGACAGCACAACCTAGTTGAGCTGTTCTGGGGGTTCTGGTGCGCGCGGGCATGGCTTATTGCAAATGTTTTCTCCTAATACTTTTTAGAAACTTTAACCACCATTTTAACTCATTCTAAAGGCTTCCAAAGGTTGTGAAAGTGTAGGAGCAAGGATTAGGCAAGGCTTGGGAAATGTAAGAACTAAGGTTATAGGAATGTGTAAACCCTAATAGCGGCACATGACAACGATGTGTCGAATCCTCTGATAGGAGAACAAGAATTATAGTAAGAGTGCAAGAACCGACTTTAGGTATAAGAGATTATAGATGTATTCAGTTTAGAATACAAGGGTTATAGGAATGTTTCTACAATCATAGTTACAGATAAGGTTATAGTGTTGGTTCTCCAACAATTATAGGTGGCTTATGAGAACGATAAGCCAAGAATTCATAAGTTATAGGGTGAGAGTTATAGGATTGTTATCATTTGTTTACAGTAATAGATTATATGTTCATATGTTAAAGTTAAAGAATTAAAGATCAAAGATAATGGCGTGCTTGCACGTTTTACAGTTACAGTTACAGGGCGTGTTCAGCAGACTCCGGGATTCGCCGGATGGGACTTCTCCGAGAGGGTTGTCCACACGTTTTATAGGGAGTCCGGTGTTAGCCTGATATGATAGGAATTTCACCGGTTTATAGGGATGTTGTACTTCGGGGTTACTCCACCCGGATGCACTCCGTAAAATGAACTCAGATTAATTGTTTGTTCAACGCTAACAGCTAACATAAAACACCTAAAACATCTTTATTTGTTTTATGTTTCACAGTTATAGTCATAGTTACAGTTAAAGGCAGATTATAGTTAAAGTTATAGACAGTTACAGTTATAGTTACAGGAAGTTACAGTTATAGTTATAGACAGTTATCAGAAAGTGATCCTAGGTTTCCCCTCGATCACTAAGTTAAAGATATAGGCAGATTACAGATATAGTTACAGGCATTTACAGCAAAGGTTACAGACAGTTCAAAGTCATAGTTATAGGAGGACTTATAGTCATAGACAGATAAAAGACTTGGCGATCATAGGAAATCCCCAAGATTGCCAAGGTAGGCATGGCGACCCTAGGTTCCTTGTGGTTGCCAACAGTTGGTTGGGCTGGAGCTCACTGAGACATTATGTCTCATCCCATTCCTTCTGGTGCAGGTTTGCAGGTAAGTCAAAGGTTCGTGATGAAGTTCTTCATAGAGATACTGGATGGAGTACAGTTGCTCGTTGTGTACCAGCTCAGGAGCGCAATGGATATTGTATAAGCATTGTATTAGTATTGGATTTATTTGTACAAACGAGTAAATTTGTATTCATTCATCTGTGATGTATTATTGTTATTGAAATTTTTAAATGTATCCAGTATCAGTTTAACGCACATGCTAATATACTAGTTAAAGTTAGTATGGGTGTTACAATTGTATCAGAGCAGGTCGATTCAGACCGTGCCATGGGTCATTTAAGATTCAATACAAGTAGTGGGATCATTGGGTTCCGGATGTTGTTCTAAATGTCACATCTAGTTGAGCCTGATCAACTCAGTCTAGTATTTGACAGTTAGGACAAATATCCGAGAGCTGAATGTGACCAAGGAGGAAAGAAGTGTACGAAGGGTAAAGGTTAAGACGTCAGATTCTAAGACGAATTTGGCAAAGTGTTTAATGTCAAAGGATGGTTCTCTAACAGTGAAGTAACTGAGCCAGTTAATGGCAAAGTTTCAGGAATATAAGAGGTATTAAAGAGTAAGGTCAGGTACCTTAACTAGTTGGACGCATCATTAAACGATGCCTTCTCTGAGGAGACATGAACAGTAAAGAACTATGGAAATACTCTAAGGAATGTTTTGGAATCTCAACGGGAACCGCAATTTGAAAAGTTAAAGTGGAATAGAGTTCTATTCCGGGTACAGAGGTAAAGAATTATGGTACCAAACCCAGCGACTTGGAATAAGGAATGATCAATTAATTATCGGAAGCTCTGGAATTCCAGCAAGGACATAGTGTGTAAGGATGGAAGGACTTGCGCACGTGGATCGGATGAGATTTAAATATCTGATAGGTAAGAGACTCATTTATGGATTAAGCGAAATAGTGAACAGATGGAACAGGTTACCTTCCTTTATTACGGGACATCAAGATGCTTGGTGCGAGGAACGCAAGCTTAATGATAAGTGAAGGAAACCCCTGGTAAGGGTATGAAATAAAAGATTGAATCTTATGTTGATGGATTATAGCAGACTGGTTACGAGGATTAAGTGGTAAGATCGTCACTAACGTCCAAGTTATGGTTAAAGTTATGGTTGAAGTTAAGGAGTCCTATGTTTTCTTTTAATGGGTGCCTTACACAAGTATTCGGTTAAGCCGACGAAGATCACCTTATGTTGGTATGTGTTAAAGATGGTGGAAATTCAGACCTCGGATTGTTTGAAACCTTGAAGAGGGCAATGGTCGAGAAGACATATGGAATATTATTCAGATAACAAGATTAGAATGGAATTGTGAGTATAGTAATAAGTTATAGGGAGGATCCAATGGAAGATGCTAAGTATTGAAGCTTACAGATTTATTAATCGGGTACTCGAAGAGGTGTATCACGTGTTTGAATTTACAAGAGAGCCGGTAAAAGTTGAGTTTTATCCAGACGGATTATTCCCGGAGCAATCCGAGAAGTAACCAAGAGTTATGTTAGAGCTATGTGGACCTAAGTGTTTTGGAAAAAGGTTGTGGATGTGAAATCCTTACGGATAATTATAGTATGGAACTCGATCCAGAATATGAAGAGTAAAGCCAAAATTAGTGTATAAGTTGTTTTGACAGGAGCATTGTTAGGCTCGTATTTATTGCTAAAGATTGTTTACAGGTTTCGGCATATTTTCGTGAAAGTAAGAATATGGTTTATATCCGGAAGGAAACATAAAGTCAAGTGTCGATCAATCAGTAAGTTAAATAGGTGGATTAAACCACAAGAGAGATTATGATGTAAGATGGTCATGTATGATAATTACAAGTTATAAAGTCAAAGGATTGGCCAAGGAGAATTTATATGGTAATAGTGGTGTATTACTTCTATCCCAAGGTTAATTGTTTAAATCAGAGCTGCGTAGCGGAGAAGTAATCCAATAATGAGTTAACAGACAATTCAAAGCTGAAGTTTAGAGAAAAAGGATGTTTGTAAAGTCCTTGCCAGATGAATTACAGGAAATGTGTTCAGAGATTAGTTCTCAAGCTACGGAATACTAGTAAATAGTGATGACTTGAACTTATCATCAGTTCTAACAGGGAATTTTAATAGAAAAGTCGAGGAATGCTTCAGACCTCGAAACTCATGAGATAAGAGAATCGAAGCGGTTTGAGAAATTTAAAGGGATGTGTTTCTAGAACAATAAGTACATTGCAAAGAGGGCCACACCTAATACGGTGATCTAGCGGTTTAGCTCAGTAACTTTAAGTTACTTGAATAGTAAGTTTAACCAAAGAGGAATTATGCCGTGGCATGCAGTCATTCCACATCGTACCCACGTTATGCTAGCATGTCGCATGTAACGGGCATGTTACAGGTTATGATTAGTATTATGTATACTGATCAGGCAGAGTTTATGCTACTTAGACAGTAGTGTAACATATTTATAGTCATGAGACATGTGTTAGTAATCGTGGTACTCAGTCGGTAATGTTTTAACAGGAAAGTCATATGCATAACAGGTTTGTAGTTGCCGAACAAAACTCAGTTGAGGAGATCAGAAATTCTTGAACTTAATGTTAACAGTTAAAGGAAGGAAATGTTTTACACGGATCAGAAGATTACTCATAGTTTATAGTCAAAGGCTACGTGAATTCAATTTATGAAATAAAGGATTCAGAGTTTAAGAGTGCTATTTTGAATAGCGATCAGAATAAAGTTTTCTTTTAGAAAACAGAGAATGTCCTTGGACGAAATAAGTTTATAACGTCAACAGAATGTAACCATAATTTACGTTATGGGATTGTGGATACTCAAAGAATACAAGCATGAGTTAAGAGCTAAAAGAGTGACCTTGGTTGACGTGGCATTGTCTCAAGTATATGTTGATTAAGTATGATGTCCCGTTAGTTGGACAATGATGATGCGGTGTACTGTGTACCCGATAGTAGTGTACACGTACTCGATCGTGTATGGAAGTTATGTACTATGGATTGTATTATATGATGATATGTGAGACGGCTTATGCCACACGTCACTTGTACTAAATTTCCATAAGTTTGAATTTATTGGTAAAGGAAATATTATTCCCATGAATAAGGAATATCTTGAATGTTGCAAGAACGACAGAGTCCCAGAAGGAATAAAGTTCCTAAGACCCTTAGCTATGTGTTGTCATTGATTAATTAAATTGGAGCACGAGAGGCTCATAAGATTTCTCGAGCCTTAAGGTTTCCCGCAGTGGGAATGTGAACAATGTACATGGTTGAGATAACAGTTACATCAGGATGTCAGAGAGAAGTGAACTTGTACCATAAGTTCAGCCACCACTTTGAAATTAAATCGTGGAGGTAGTTGTAATAGACTTTACTCCCGTTTGAGAATACTTAATATCAGATGTTTTTCAGTACGAGACTAATCTATACGAAGAATGATACGAATGTAACAGTAAAAGGTCGTCTTATGAGGCGAGAGTCAAAGACAAGAGTTCTTTCGAATTAAAAGTAATGTAATAGATTCCTCGAAAAGTTGGAATAATTGAGGAAAATCAGATCGACCCGACGTCTTCATAATGAGATTGAATGGTCAATGAAAGAAGAACTGATAGAATTCAGTAAAGAAAATTCAAGACTTAATAATTTTACATTGGATTTGCAAGAATTACGTCGAACAGAGATCATAGTCAGATAACATGAATATGTTGGTTCAGATAACCATACGTCCTAACAGGTAATAGTTATGTATTATGCATCAGACCTTTCGGTCGGAAAGAGATCGTCACATGTTTTGATTTACAAAAATGGAAATCATGGCTAAAGAACAAGTTTTAACCAGTATAGTTTAATCGGGGTGTGTGATTAATCTACATGTCAGGCCCTGGAGTTGCCATGAAGTTCCAACAAGCTTAAAGGATTGGAAATTTTCATAGTAGAGAAAGAGGTAGAAAGGATTTATCTTTACAGGATCTCATAAGGATTATCTAAATTTCGAGGACGAAATTTCTTTTAAGGGGGGTAGAGTGTAATATCCCGTTTAAACATGACTTTTAACAGTATCACAGGAATTAAACGAACGGAATGGCGTTATTGTAATTACGAGAGGAAAGGGGTATAAAAGGGGATAAACATGAATTTTCTTCATATTTATCATCCCTCTCTCTCTCTAAGAGCTGATTTCTCTCCCTCTCTCTCTAGAAATCGTCCAGCATCATTCTCATTCCATAATCCATCAAACTTCTTCCTTTAATCATGTATTTCAAGCAAGCTTGGTTGTGGGAAAAGTTGGAACATGAATGAATTAAAGAAAAGCAAGAAAGCTCAAGCTAGGGTTTGAAGCTAAAGGTTAAACCAGCACCAAATCAAGTTTGAGGTGAGCTCCCTAGAGGTTTTAGAATTCCTTTTGTGAGTTTTATAGTGTTTGAAATCATAGGAAAAGTTATAGAAAGTTTTAGAGTTTTTACCCTAATTTCCTATACTTGCTAATTCCTTGCTCATACATGTTGTAAACTATCAATTGGTAATAGAAAATCATCCCTAGCATGTTTTGGATGCTTGGGTACCTTTGATTGGGCAAAAATGGTGGAAAAACGCATTTTTACACATGACCGTGCTGTCATGGTCGCTGTAGCGACGAGCTGTCGCTTGTAGCGACCAGGCAGGATTTTTCCCTGCCTACCCGCGCTTGTAGCGACCAGACTGGCGCTTGTAGCAACCAGTGGCGCTTGTAGCGACCAAGCCAGGACAGCACAACCTAGTTGAGCTGTTCTGGGGGTTCTGGTGCGCGCGGGCATGGCTTATTGCAAATGTTTTCTCCTAATACTTTTTAGAAACTTTAACCACCATTTTAACTCATTCTAAAGGCTTCCAAAGGTTGTGAAAGTGTAGGAGCAAGGATTAGGCAAGGCTTGGGAAATGTAAGAACTAAGGTTATAGGAATGTGTAAACCCTAATAGCGGCACATGACAACGATGTGTCGAATCCTCTGATAGGAGAACAAGAATTATAGTAAGAGTGCAAGAACCTACTTTAGGTATAAGAGATTATAGATGTATTCAGTTTAGAATACAAGGGTTATAGGAATGTTTCTACAATCATAGTTACAGATAAGGTTATAGTGTTGGTTCTCCAACAATTATAGGTGGCTTATGAGAACGATAAGCCAAGAATTCATAAGTTATAGGGTGAGAGTTATAGGATTGTTATCATTTGTTTACAGTAATAGATTATATGTTCATATGTTAAAGTTAAAGAATTAAAGATCAAAGATAATGGCGTGCTTGCACGTTTTACAGTTACAGTTACAGGGCGTGTTCAGCAGACTCCGGGATTCGCCGGATGAGACTTCTCCGAGAGGGTTGTCCACACGTTTTATAGGGAGTCCGGTGTTAGCCTGATATGATAGGAATTTCACCGGTTTATAGGGATGTTGTACTTCGGGGTTACTCCACCCGGATGCACTCCGTAAAATGAACTCAGATTAATTGTTTGTTCAACGCTAACAGCTAACATAAAACACCTAAAACATCTTTATTTGTTTTATGTTTCACAGTTATAGTCATAGTTACAGTTAAAGGCAGATTATAGTTAAAGTTATAGACAGTTACAGTTATAGTTACAGGAAGTTACAGTTATAGTTATAGACAGTTATCAGAAAGTGATCCTAGGTTTCCCCTCGATCACTAAGTTAAAGATATAGGCAGATTACAGATATAGTTACAGGCATTTACAGCAAAGGTTACAGACAGTTCAAAGTCATAGTTATAGGAGGACTTATAGTCATAGACAGATAAAAGACTTGACGATCATAGGAAATCCCCAAGATTGCCAAGGTAGGCATGGAGACCCTAGGTTCCCTGTGGTTGCCAACAGTTGGTTGGGCTGGAGCTCACTGAGACATTATGTCTCATCCCATTCCTTCTGGTGCAGGTTTGCAGGTAAGTCAAAGGTTCGTGATGAAGTTCTTCATAGAGATACTGGATGGAGTACAGTTGCTCGTTGTGTACCAGCTCAGGAGCGCAATGGATATTGTATAAGCATTGTATTAGTATTGGATTTATTTGTACAAACGAGTAAATTTGTATTCATTCATCTGTGATGTATTATTGTTATTGAAATTTTTAAATGTATCCAGTATCAGTTTAACGCACATGCTAATATACTAGTTAAAGTTAGTATGGGTGTTACAACCTTATAAGCCAATTGTTACCTTTATGATTCAAGTGGATGATTTTCAATTTTCATCATCTAAGTGGACCAATTCTTGAGATGTTATCTCTACAAAAAAAAAATATATATTAACCAAAGCTGAAAATATGAATCAAAACACACAAGTACACAACATTAACAGTATAGATACAAGTAAATTTACCTTTCATCATCTAAGTAGACCAATTTAAGGAGAAGTTTTAGCATTTAAAAAGGCCATTAAACATTAAATATATCAAAATTCATAAGACAAAGTGACAAACCAATCTTCATTTCAAGAAGTTTTGATAAGAGGCACTGACTACATCTCTATTCTCTGTCACATGGGCGCTCTACTGGAAACAGTGACAGGAATGCATGCAGAAAATGGCTTGCTTTCACATGGTTTGTGTGAATCAAACTCTGTCATAAGTGATATGAAGGAACAAAAGTGCAATGGCAGTGTAGTAGGTGGTAGAAGTAATGTTTGCTCTTTTGTTTCTAAATTCAAATCAAATCAGGTCCTGATAGCTTAGAAGTCTATATGAACTACTGACAAGGTTTTGGTCAATACTAATATAATTTTGCTGCATGGAATTTATCATAATGTATTGATTCTTAGATAGACAAGGAGATCTATTTATGGAAACTTGACATCATCACAATATAAAGTAGCATTTTGCGTCCACAACCACTAAGTTTAGGGGTGGTAGTGTATTAGTTCCATATATGTAAATGCTACAAAGAGATTTTTTTACTGCTTGCTTCATGTGCTAATTAACTCCTTTACAACACCACCAAAATTTGAGTCAGTATCACTATGCAGAACTAGAACAAACTTCCTAATGTAAATAAACAATGCAATTTATTATACACTATAAAATCCATTAATGGGACCAACTAGTGAAAATAAAATTAATGCACATTCATTTAGAGATCCAACAACTGGCTGGTTAGGAAAAGATGGAAATCGGAATTGTTGGTAGCAAAAGAAACACTAGGGGAGTTGCAATTTTGTATAAGAGTAAAGATTTTATTAATTGGATTAAATCAAAACACCCATTGCATTCACATAATCAAAAACAACTTAACCCAATAACAACTTCATCTTCTTAAAATACCTTTCATCTCTTAATCAACACCCAATAACAACTTACCATTTTACATATAACTTTCATCTCTTAATCTATTTATTTACTTCAGCTTCTTACTACAATAACAACTTAACCCAAAATCATACCCAGAAACCAAAATCAATCATACCCAGAAACAAAAATCAAACAAAATCATACCCAGAAACCAAAATCAATCATACTCAGAAACAAAATTAAAAAAAATCATACCCATATTAACCAAAATCAAGCATACCCATAAACTAATTTGTACCTTAGGACTCTTCAAGTTCTTCAGACCAGGGTTTGCAGAAGATGATTCGAAGAAGAGGTGGAATCGCAGAAGAGGTAGAATTGCAGAAGAAGATGATATAGCTGATAAATTCAACACATAAAAGGATATACGATCGCAGAAGAGGTTCATATCAATATACGATCATCTATGGATTTCAATTTCAGAAGAGGATTTTGTTTTGTTTTGATTGAAATTGAAATGAAATTAGGGTTTAGAAAAGGGTTCAGTTCATGTCACATGATTTTTGTGTGAAAAGGAATAAGTGATAACTGATATGATAATTGAGTTGTAATGGTTCGGTTCGGTTCGGTTCATAACAATTAATTGAGTTTAATAACGGTTCGGCTCGGTTAGTGAACTGTCTTCAAAAGAATGGTTCGGTTCGATAACCAAAGTAATGGTTCAGTTAATTTTAGTATGGTTCGGTTCGGTTAACCGGTTCAGTTTGGTTTTTGGTTAATTTTGCCCACCCCTAGTTCTATGCGGTCAAAGACTTTTTTTTTTTGAAGGATATGCGGTCAAAGACTTGAAAAGTGAATCTTTCGAAAATAGTTTAAATTATTATCATGTACTGTTTCACTTGTTTTTTACATTTGGATTAACCTTAGTAAATGAAGTATTTCGTATGACAGAAAGCTACGATAATATTATGTATTGTTTTTCTATAAGAAAAAAAAAACGTTGATATTGACTGTGAAAGCACAATATACTTTTTAATTGGGATTGGAGTTTTGAACTTTCTAGTTTCTACCTTCTTATCATTGGTGGCATTTACTATGCACAAAACACAAATTTGTGCACATGTAAAAAGTTATTTTTTCAATGCACAAGTTTTTTGTACACCATTAGATCAATGAGGAGTACTGATTTTATCATGCTCTAGCTGTACTATATTTTTTACATTCTTTATCATGTTATCTTCAACCTCCATGAATACTATTTTTTCAGATCTCAGAATTTTACACTCACACAACTCTGATAAAATCCCAACATGACTAAGTTTGTTAATGGTTGTTTTGTTATCATAGAAGAGTTATGTTGAAGCACAAATCCAAGACACAATTATATTACACCACTGTCAACATAGAATAACAAAAAAAAAAAAAAGTAGTGTAGATCCAAATTCAACAAGAACAACTTATAAGATGATTGGTCCAAATTTGATCTGTCTTTGTGAACAGTGTCCTTCACTTAAAATGGGTTGAGTACCAGTCGGATTTTACTCCAAATTTGATCCGGGTGGATCACGAGATCGTCGTCGAAGTTGGTGGAACCACCGCCAATCTAGGGGCCGGAGTAGATTGGGCCGGAAGAGTTGAGACGGCGCCGGAACCTATGTCAAATGACATGGAAGTGATACCGGAGTTTTGTTGGAATGGTGGGAGTGATCGGAAGTTAATGATTGAGTGAGTCTAGAGAGAAATACATGTTTCAATTCTATGGTGATGCTAAAATTTACATGATATTACACGAACAGCTAAGTGATAGGTTGTTTTGTGTTCCATGGTCTCACCAATGAATAAAAAAGAACGAAAATTTAAAGTCATTTGTATTGGTGGTGGTGGGTCAATTGCAGAGGTGGAAGATTGGAAGGTTGAAGACAATGAGAAAAAGATACAATGTTGGTAGACTATAATAAAATCTATGCTCTTTTTTGATCCAATGGTAGAAAATTAACTTTCTCAAACTTGTGCACCATACACAAATTTGTGTAGCGTGCATAGTAAATGCCACCTTCTTATCACTCTAGTACTTAAATTCTCCTCTCCAGCCATCAAATCACCCTTATATGCACGTACACACTTTATTAGTGTTTTGTTCAAAATAAGTATTAGTGTTTAGAAATTATATTGCATATATGTTTAGAAATTGAACCTACGATGCTTTTACTAAACTCTCTCTATCTCTCCTATATTATTCTCTCTTTCATCGTAACTATTTTTTTTCATCTTAACTAATTATTCTCTATTTCATATCATTTTTCTCTCATAAAACACTCTACTTGTCCAGTAAAGCAGGATAGGATTGAAATTTACTTTGTATATTAATTGTTATGTAAGTGCTTTATGTTATTTCATAGTCAGACATTTTCCTCCACCAGATACTCCTTGATTTAAAAAGGAAAATGTTAATTAGTATCCCTGAGGCACTAGTTAAGAAAACCAAATTAAAAATATTGTATTGAAAATTATGAAAAAGTGAGTATTTAACTTTTTAAAAATTAAAAAGTTGTTGTTTTCAATAAAAGTTTTATATATTTAATTTTCTTAACTAGTGCTCCAGAGACAGTAGTTAACATGATTCTTTAAACAATAACCGCTAAATAACATCTATAAGAGTACCACGATTAAGAGACATTGCGTTCTTAAAATTGACATAACTTTTCCTAGGTTTATATCATACTTCTCCATTTGTAAACCATAGGTATTCATCAGAAAGAAGAAGGATTGGGTGCACAAATGGTGAAGCTCATCTCTTTCAAATCAATGATTGACACATTAACGATTGTGGCCAATATAAAAATGTGCTTGTTTCTTATTTCTTAAATGATAACTTCACACATGTCTCTACTGATGATTTGAGTGCTTGTAAAACTTATCTAATAATTATTCTGAATCACACGCTAACAATTTTCATTGTCTCAACTAATATTTAGGTAACTATACGAGACATGTAACCGTGTATCGAGGACTCGTGAATCAGAAGTTTGAATTTGTGTATTAATTAGGAAATTTGTACATTATTATAGATTATATATTATAGATGGCAATTCTAGTTCTATAAAAAAAAAATCGATGACAATTCTGTGTGTAGATGAAGTGACAATCACCATCTGAAATTCACACACAATTGTAAGTGTTCTTGTTAGGAGGATCACAGTACCAATCCCCTGAGCGGTGCTAGTACTCAAGAGCTTGGCTAGGGTTTTTTCTCTGCATAAAATGAATGTCTTTACCGTCATGGGACGTTCCAACCCCTTTTATAACTCCCTTGACCTAGGGGAGTAGAAACGACCTTTCCGGGATTCCCAAGCCACCTGGTGTTGCGACTTGGTCCGTCTCCCCGAGGATCTCAGCACACAATGAGAACGTGGGGAAGACTTAGTAGACGGGCCGTTGAGTTCGGGTTTCATCGTGGGGAGCCCGCTCTGGATGCGTTATTGGGGCTCTCCTTCTTTCCGTGTTGTTCCAGCGGGACCCTGACTTCGCCCACGTGGCAAACACGTGGGGAGTGGGCTCCAGCTTACTAGGGGAGGCTGCCACGTGTCCTTTGAGGAATAGGATGACGGTACACAGCCCCCCAAGCACAAGGCTTAAAGAGGCGAAGTGATTGATGCAATGTTGCCACACCGATGTCGCTAAGAAGTTGGCGGTACACAGCCCCCCAAGCATGAGGCTCAAAGAGGCGAAGTGATTGATGCAATGTCTGTTGGAACAAAATGTATGAACAACTCTCTTTTGGATAAAGGGGGAGATTGTTGGAACAATATGTATGAACATCTCTCTTTTAAGGTTTTGATGATAACAAAGTGTTAAAAAAAAAATTGGTAATTGCTAATGCTTTGTTCTAAGTTGTGCAGAACCATGTTCTTAATGTTGATTAATTAATATTGGTTATGGAAGAACAAGCTAAGAGCAAGAAGGAAAGCTTAGAAGCTATGTTGCAAAGTTGAAGGAAAACTGGGTCTGAAGGTTGAGTCTGAAGACTGAGTCTGAAGGGTGCTTCTGAAGGCTGAGTCTGAAGGCTGAGTCTGAGGGTCAACGAAAGTCAACGTCTGAAGGCTGAGTCTGGAGGTCAACAAAAGTCAACGTCTGAAAACCAGCGTCTGATGAACAGTGTGTCTGAAGTCTGAGTCTGAAGACCAGCTTCTGATGAATAGTGCTTCTGAAGTCCGAGTCTGAAGAACTGCTTCTGATGAACAGTTCCTGAGAAGCTTCTAAAGTCTGACGTGGAAGGAAAAGCAACTGTTACTGTGCGCATTTAATGCCTGCAGTGTCAGAACAACTCCAATGGAACAGTTGTCTCCCTGGCTCAAACATTCCCCAGCTTTTAAGGAAAGCAAATTCAAAAATGGCTGCTGCTCTGTTTTTTGTTCAGTTCAGCACACATTTTCAGCTGGCCTAGCTTCTATACTTGCAACGGCTCTTTGCTTAATTCCTGGCAATCTTCAACAGCTCTAATTTCCTCTATATAAGGATGAAGAATTGAAGAAGAAAACTGCTAAGACTCTTGAAACCAACTGACTAAAAGTGTGCTCTGTTTTGCTGTCCAAAATTCGTAGTTCACTAAAACTCTTAGAAATTCTTTCAATCTTTGTATCTTAGAATTTCTTAAGGTTAGAGTCTTATACCTGAGTTGTATTAAGTGAACACCTCTGATATTTGATCAAGTGTTCAACTCAAACTTCTTTCTTTGTAAACCAGTTTGAAACAAAGTCTTAGTCTGCGTACTAAGCAACCTGAAGTCTCATTACTTAGTGTTATGAGCAATTAGAAGTCTCTTACCTTTGTGGTTTGAGCAGGGAAGTCTCATTACTTTGTGTTCTGAGCATTGGAAGTCTCTTGACTTAGTGTCTTGAGCATTAGAAGTCTCTTAGTAGGTGTTTGAGCATTGAAGTCTCTTTCCTTTGTGGTCTGAGCAATTGTAATCAGTTTGATTATAGTTAAATCTCCTGTAAGTGACAGGGGGACTAGACTACTTCCAACTTATGGAAGGAACTAGTATAAAAACATTGTGTGTCTCTCTTTCCTTCTCTCTTTACTTTTATATCCGCTGCATAAACTCTCTGAAAAAGGTTCAGAATCTGATTCTGAACTTATCATAAGTTTTGAGAAAGAAAAGAAAGAAAAGTTTTTAAGTCCACACAATTCAACCCCCCCTTCTTGTGTGTTTTTCTCACCTTCAGTTGGTATCAGAGCTCCGGTTCTGATATTCAAACACTTAACAGTGTGTCAGTGAGATCCTGAGAAAAACATGGCTTCAACTAGTGGTTCCCCTCCACCCTCTCCCAGAAATCAAAGAAATGTATCATATGACTATGGTACAGATGATAGAAAATCTAGATCACACAATAAACCCTCAATGTTTACTGGTGATCCAGAAAAGTTCTCATGGTGGAAGAGCAAGATGTACAACCATATAATTGGTATTGATGATTCCTTATGGGATATTATTGAAGATGGTATATCCATACCAGTTGATGAAGAAGGAGTGGCTATCAACAGAAGAGGGCTGAGTGATGCAGAAAGAAAGATATACAGGAAGCATCACAATGTGAGAGGAATCATTGTGGATTCTCTACCTCACACAGAATACCAGAAGCTGAGTGACAAATCAACAACCAAAGCCATCTTCACATCACTCTGCTCTAACTATGAAGGTAACAAAAAAGTTAGAGAAGCTAAGGCTAATATTCTTGTTCAGCAATATGAACTGTTCAGAATGAAAGAAGATGAAAATATTGAGACAATGTTCTCAAGATTTCAGACTCTGGTTTCTGGACTTCAGATTCTGAAGAAGAGTTATACCATGGCTGATCATGTGAACAAAATCCTTTGAAGTCTGTCATCTAAATGGAGACCCAAAGTAACTGCTATTGAGGAAGCTAAGGATCTAAATACCTTAAGTATTGAAGATCTTATAAGCTCCCTCAAAGTGCATGAATTGGGACTTAATGAAGATGAGTCTGTTAGAGAGCCTAAATCTATAGCACTGAAATCCAAAAGAAAGTCTGTTAAAGCTCTAAAAGCTATTGAATTTGAAGAAGAATTTCCTGAGGGAAATTCTGAAGAAGATTCAGATGCTGAAGAGCTTGCAATGCTTTCCAAAAGAATTCAGTACTTAATGAATAGAAAGAAAAAATTCTCTAACAGAAGCAGTAACTTTAAAGGATCTAGTTCAAAGAGGGAAAATCAGAAGGACTGCTACAACTGCAAGAAACCTGAGCATTTTATTGCTGAGTGTCCTGAACTTCAGAAGGACAAGTCAAAAGAGAAATCAAAGAAGCCCAGCTCTAAGTCAAGTAGCTTCAGAAACAAACTCAAGAAGAGTCTCATGGCAACATGGGATGATCTTGACAATGAGTCTGAATCTGATGAAGAGGAAGCAAACCTGGCTTTGATGGCAACTGCATTTTCTGATGCAGAATCTTGTTCAGACTCAGATGATGAAGATGAGGTATATTCTGAACTCACTAGATCTGAATTAATTGAAACAGTTAAAGATCTTATGAGCCACCTCAAAAGCAAGTTAGGTGAATTAAAATCTTTGAAAAATAAACATAACTTGCTGAATGAGGAAAATCTCAAACTTCAGAATCAAATCATTGAGATTGAGGAAGAAGTTAGAGAACTCAGAGATGAGGCTCATAAGAAACCTGAAGAGATTCCAAATGAACATGAAATTGCTCTTCATGACTTTATTTTAACTGGAATCAATAGAAGTAAAGTGGCTTCTATGATTTATAGTATTTACAGAAACAAAGGTGAAGGTATTGGCTTTAACAATGATCCATTCATTCATTCAAATGAATCAAACATACTTTCTTGTTCTGAAAATATTATGAAAGGCAATGAGATATGCTTTGTGCCTGCTTCTGTAATTCTGAGAAACAGAAGTTAACAGAAACTGAGACTGCTAAGTCTGAGGTCCTGAACTGCTCAGACTCTAAAGCTTCTGAACCTAAGGGAAAGATTAAGGCAGATGTTAAAACCTTGCCAAAATCTAAACCAAAAGGTTCTAAGCCTAAGAGTATGAGAAAATCAGACTCTAAACCTGAAACTGTTCAGAGTCTAAAGAGTTCAGAACCTGAAACTAGTAAGTCTCAGAGTCTGAAAAATTCAAACTCAGATTTTACTAAGACTGGGTTTATAAAATCTTCAAAAACTACTAAACCAGTCTTTTCTAAACCTTCTCAAACTCAGAATGTCAGGCAAAGGAAGCAAAAGAAAGCCAATCAGTCATCTGTTTCTGATTTCATTAAGAAAGGCCAAACTGAAGTTTCCCTTGTGTCTGGAACAAACAAAACTAGAGCTCTGAAGAAATCAGAACCAAAGTGTTCAATAGTTCAGACTCAAAACAACTCAGAACCAAAGACTTTCAAGTCTCAGGCTCTGAAGAAATCTGAGTCAAAACCATCGAGAACTCAGGTTCTGAAGAACTCAGGTTCTAGAACTCAGACTTATTCAAGATTTGAGGATTCATATCCAAAGTATCTGAACAAGTCTGAATATTATAACTCCAGATATAAGATGCAACAACAGTCCAAACCTTTCAGGACTAACCATAAAGAACCCATGAAAATCTGGGTACCTAAGTCTGAGATCATTTCTATTGCAGATATGCTTGTCATCCAAAGAAAAGGAAAGGTCTTGGTACCTGGACAGTGGATGCTCGCATTATATGACATGAGACGAGTCTGTGGGGTTTGGAGGAAGTCAGAAAGGAAAGATCATTGGTAGTGGTAAGATAGGTAATTCTTCCCTGTACATTGATGATGTTTGGCTGGTAGATGGACTTAGACATAATTTACTTAACATAAGTCAATTATGTGATAGTAATTATGAAGTCCTGTTTAAGAAGAACACTTGTACTGTAATTAACAACAAAGATAAGTCTGTAGTGTTCAAAGGAAACAGGAAAAACAATGTTTATAAAATAAATTTTTCTGAATTGGTTCAGCAGAAGGTAGTTTGCCTTCTGTCTGTGAGTGATGAGAAATGGGTATGGCACAAAAGGCTGAGACATGCTAACTGGAGACTTATCTCTAAGCTTAGCAAGTTGCAGCTGGTCAGAGGCCTGCCAAACATTGACTATCACTCAGATGCTCTTTGTGGAGCATGCCAAATTGGAAAGATTTCTAAAACTTCTTTTAAATCCAAAAACATTGTTTCCACCTCTAAACCTTTAGAACTGCTTCACATTGATTTGTTTGGTCATGTTGGAACAACTTCAATCAATGGGAAGAAGTATGGACTTGTAATTATTGATGATTACAGTAGGTGGACTTGGGTTAAATTCCTCAGAACTAGAAATGAAACATATGATGTGTTCAACAAATTCTGCAAACAAGTACAAACTGAAACTGACTTGAAAAATTTAAAAGTCAGAAGTGATCATGGTGGGGAATTTGAAAATGAACGTTTTGAAAATTTTTGTGAAGATCATGGAATTCTCCATGAGTTCTCTTCTCCTAGAACTCCACAACAAAATGGAGTTGTAGAGAGAAAGAACAGGTCTTTACAGGAAATGGCCAGAACCATGATCCATGAATCCAAAATTGCTAAGTACTTTTGGGCAGAAGCTGTTAACACAGCCTGTTATATTCAGAACAGGATTTATATCAGACCTATTCTGAATAAAACAACATATGAACTGTTTAAAGGAAGAAAACCAAGCATTTCTTATTTTCATCAGTTTGGTTGTACTTGTTATATACTGAACAATAAGATCTACCTAAAGAAATTTGATGCTAAGGCTCAAAAGGGTACCTTTTTAGGATACTCAGAGATCTAAAGCATACAAGGTGTATAATTCTGAAACACATGTTGTTGAAGAAGCTATATACATTAGATTTGATGATAAGAAGCCTGGTAATGAAATATCAGAGCTGGTTGAGAGTTTTGCAGATTTCAGACTCTCAGAAGAACCTTCAGAACCTGAACCCAGTTCAGAGTCTGAAGAAAGTTCAGAAGCTGAAAAAACTGAAGAAACTGAGAAACTCTCAATTGATGACACTACTCCTGAAGCAAATCAAGACCAGCATGGTTCTGAACAAGCCCCCGATGGTTCTTCAGAAGCAAATCCACCCAGAACCTCATTTAAGTACAAGGCTTCACATCCTGAGGAACTGATCATAGGAAACAAGAGCAGTCCAATAAAGACCAGATCAACATTCAGTCAGAATGAGTCTATGCTTGGACTTCTATCAATGATTGAGCCCACAACAGCTGATGAAGCACTTGCAGATGATGGATGGATTGTAGCTATGCAAGAAGAACTGAACCAGTTTCAAAGGAATCTGGGATCTAGTTGCAAGACCAGATAACAAGAACATCATTGGAACAAAATGGGTGTTCAGGAACAAGCTTAATGAACAAGGAGAAGTGATCAGAAACAAAGCAAGACTGGTTGCTCAAGGCTAGAGCCAGCAGGAAGGAATAGACTACACTGAGACATTTGCTCCAGTTGCAAGACTGGAAGCAATCAGGTTACTTATTTCCCATGCAGTTAATCATGATATCATCTTGTACCAAATGGATGTTAAGAGTGCTTTCTTAAATGGTGTAATTTCTGAAGAAGTGTATGTCAAACAACCTCCTGGTTTTGAAGATGTTAAAAATCCAGATTTTGTTTTTAAACTCAAGAAATCCTTGTATGGTCTGAAACAAGCTCCTAGAGCTTGGTATGAAAGACTAAGCAATTTCTTAATTAAAAATGATTTTGTAAGAGGTCAAGTTGATAATACACTCTTTAGAAAAACTCTTAAGAAAGACATCTTAATTGTACAAATATATGTTGATGATATCATATTTGGTTCTACTAATGCCTCTCTTTGCAAAGAGTTTTCTAGGTTAATGCAGGATGAATTTGAAATGAGCATGATGGAAGAGCTGAAATTCTTTCTTGGAATTCAAATCAACCAATGCAAAGATGGGGTGTATGTTCATCAGTCCAAATACACAAAGGAGCTTCTGAAGAAGTTCCAGCTTGATGACTGTAAGCTGATGACCACACCTATGCATCCTACCTGCACCTTAAGCAAAGAGGACAATGGCTCAAAAGTGGACCAGAAACTGTACAGAGGTATGATAGGTTCTCTATTATGCTTAACTGCTTCTAGGCCAGATATTTTGTTTAGTGTATGTCTGTGTGCTAGATTCCAGTCAGATCCTAGAGAATCTCATATGACTGCTCTCAAGAGAATCTTTAGGTATCTGAAAGGAACAACTAATTTGGGACTTCTGTACAAGAAATCCTTGAATTATAAGCTAGTTGGATTCTGTGATGCTGATTATGCTGGGGACAGGATTGAAAGAAAATCCACCAGTGGAAACTGTCAGTTTCTTGGTGAGAATCTGATATCCTGGGCCAGCAAAAGACAAGCAACTATTGCTTTGTCAACAGCTGAAGCAGAATACATCTCAGCTGCAAGTTGTAGCACACAACTGCTCTAGATGAAACATCAATTAGAGGATTATCAGATTCATGAAAACAACATTCTTATCTATTGTGATAATACTGCTGCAATATGTCTGTATAAAAATCCAATTCTGCATTCTAGAGCCAAGCATATAGAAATTAAACATCATTTTATAAGAGATTATGTTCAGAAGGGTGTTTTGGATATTCAGTTCATTGATACTGATCATCAATGAGCTGACATATTTACAAAACCCCTCACAGAAGACAGATTTAATTTTATTAAAAAGAATCTGAACATGCACTTCATCTCTTAAGAAATATGCTTGAATCTGAATAGAAACTGAAACTCTAAGGTTCATCAGAAATTAAGACTTATCAGTCACTCTCTTGAGAGTCTGAAGAAAGCTAAGTTTCTGAAAAACTTCAGAGTCTGAAATTTCAGAATTTGGATTTCTGACTTCTGAATCTGCATAGTTATCTAATATTTGGTCAGAATCTGATAAGTATAACCCTGGGCAATGATGATTTAAAGCTTTGAAAGTTATACTTTTTCCCTCCCAAAGTCATCAATATGAAAATGTGTTTTTCTGTTTTTGGTATCAAATGCTCAAATTGTTTAACAAACACAGACACATTTTTTCAAATGCTCAAATTGTATCATACATGTTCAGTTTTTCAGAACTTATTTAAAATTGGTATCAGTTTTAATCTGAAAAAATTCAGCAGCACTGAACCAAATGCTATATCTTGGTATTAGCAGCAATACTTTTTCAGTTTCTGAAAAGAGTTCAGTTGTGCTAAAACTTTCAGTTGGTATATGATCTGAACAATTTTGTCTAAAATAGTTCAGTGATACTGAACAAAATATACTGAACACCTGTGTCTGAACAAAGAGAGCTCTGATCAGAAGCTCTGAACTATCTTTTTATGCTTCTGAACATCATTCTATTTTTTAATGCAATGTCATATACTTCATGTTGATCAAGTCTGCTCTGATTCCCATCTTTGCTGCTTGATTACCTATATGATTGCATGATTATCTCACATGTTTTTCAAACTCTCTTAAATTTCTGAAATTTTTCTTTTCTGAAATTTTCTTTTTGTTGATGACAAAAGGGGGAGTAAAAGTAAACAAGTATTAAAGCTCTTGAGCTCAGAATATAAGTTAGTTTCTGTCAGTTAATTAAATTATGTAGGGGAGTAAAAGGTGTTAAGGCTCCTGAGCTCAAAACAATAAGTTAATTTCTGATTTTAATTAACTTATGAGAACTATTTTTAATCTCTAGCCTCTGAATTAAATTCTGTGAGATATAAATTACTCTTAGTGAGTTGAAATGAATTTAAATAACTTGGATAAGACTCAGGGAGCTTACAAAACTCATCCTGTGGATTATCAGACTTAGGGGGAGAGCTTACAAACCTCATAACCTGAAGTCAGCAAGTTATTTGAGATTCTGAGTGATAATTTCACTTGGTTGTTTTAAGTTGAGTTTAATTAACCTGGATAAGAAACAAGGGGAGCTTACAAACCTCGCCTTGTGGACTGTCAGATCTAGGGGGAGCTTGCAAACCTCTCCTGAAGTCAGCTTGTTAATTAAACTTAACAACAATTTTGAAATTTTCACATGTTTTGATTTAAATTGAATTTAATTAACCTGGATCAGACTCAGGGGGAGCTTACAAACCTCATACCCTGCAGTCAACTTGTTAATTAAATTAACAACAATTTTCTGATTAATACTTATGTTTGTCATCATCAAAAAGGGGGAGATTATTGGAACAAAATGTATGAACAACTCTCTTTTGGATAAAGGGGGAGATTGTTGGAACAATATGTATAAACATCTCTCTTTTAAGGTTTTGATGATAACAAAGTGTTAAAAAGAAAATTGGTAATTGCTAATGCTTTATTCTAAGTTGTGCAGAACCATGTTTTTAATGTTGATTAATTAATATTGGTTATGGAAGAACAAGCTAAGAGCAAGAAGGAAAGCTTAGAAGCTATGTTGCAAAGTTGAAGGAAAACTGGGTCTGAAGGTTGAGTCTGAAGACTGAGTCTGAAGGGTGCTTCTGAAGGCAGAGTCTGAAGACTGCGTCTGAAGGCATCGTCTAAAGGCTGAGTCTGAGGGTCAACGAAAGTCAACGTCTGAAGGCTAAGTCTGAAGGTCAACAAAAGTCAACGTCTGAAGACCAGCGTCTGATGAACAGTGCGTTTGGAGTCTGAGTCTGAAGACCAGCTTCTGATGAACAGTGCTTCTGAAGTCTGAGTCTGAAGAACTGCTTCTGATGAACAGTTCCTGAGAAGCTTCTAAAGTCTGACGTGGAAGGAAAAGCAACTGTTACTGTGCGCATTTAATGCCTGCAATGTCAGAACAACTCCAATGGAACAGTTGTCTCCCTGGCTCAAACATTCCTCAGCTTTTAAGGAAAGCAAATTAAAAAATGGTTGCTGCTCTGTTTTTTGTTCAGTTCAGCACACATTTTCAGCTGGCCTAGCTTCTATACTTGCAACGGCTCTTTGCTTAATTCCTGGCAATCTTCAACAGCTCTAATTTCCTCTATATAAGGATGAAGAATTGAAGAAGAAAACTGCTAAGACTCTTGAAACCAACTGACTGAAAGTGTGCTCTGTTTTGCTGTCCAAAATTCGTAGTTCACTAAAACTCTTAGAAATTCTTTCAATCTTTGTATCTTAGAATTTCTTAAGGTTAGAGTCTTATACCTGAGTTGTATTAAGTGAACACCTCTGATATTTGATCAAGTGTTCAACTCAAACTTCTTTCTTTGTAAACCAGTTTGAAACAAAGTCTTAGTCTGCGTACTAAGCAACCTGAAGTCTCATTACTTAGTGTTATGAGCAATTAGAAGTCTCTTACCTTTGTGGTTTGAGCAGGGAAGTCTCATTACTTTGTGTTCTGAGCATTGGAAGTCTCTTGACTTAGTGTCTTGAGCATTAGAAGTCTCTTACTAGGTGTTTGAGCATTGAAGTCTCTTTCCTTTGTGGTCTGAGCAATTGTAATCAGTTTGATTATAGTTAAATCTCCTGTAAGTGACAGGGGGACTAGACTACTTCCAACTTGTGGAAGGAACTAGTATAAAAACATTGTGTGTCTCTCTTTCCTTCTCTCTTTACTTTTATATCCGTTGCATAAACTCTCTGAAAAAGGTTCAGAATCTGATTCTGAACTTATCATAAGTTTTGAGAAAGAAAAGAAAGAAAAGTTTTTAAGTCCACACAATTCAACCCCCCTTCTTGTGTGTTTTTCTCACCTTCAATGTCGCCACACCGATGTCGCCAAGAAGTTGGCGGTACACAGCCCCCAAGCACGAGGCTCAGGGAGGAGAAGTGATTGATGCAATGTCGTCACACCGATGTCGCCAAGAAGTTGGCGGTACACAACCCTCAAGCACGAGGCTCAGAGTGGCGAAGCGATTGATGCAATGTCGCCGCACTGATGTCGCCAAGAAGTTGGCGGTACACAGCCCCCAAGCACGAGGCTCAGAGAGGCGAAGCGATTGATGCAATGTCGCCACACTGATGTCGCCAAGAAGTTGGCGGTACACACTGATGTCGCCAAGGAGTTGGCGGTACACAAAAGCATTCAACTTCGCCCACTTCTATTTCGCCGTTTATTCGACTTGAACTCTTAATCTTGGTCCAACGTTGTTCCGTTTAATGACAACGTCTTTGAGTAAGCGACCCACGGGGCATGGCGACCTCAGTGATTTGATTTTCATACAATTGTTCTTATCACGAGATTTCAACACCCTAGATGGGGATTATATGGCTATGCCACTCTATGATTTATAGTAGGCGAGAGCTTAGGTGGAGTGTTTTCCCTTCAAGCATTATCTCCGGCCTGAGCTCCTTTGCGCTACTTTGACGGGCCATTTTTTAAAGAACACGTATCTAGTTTAGGCCACCTATGTCGCGATGTTTTTAACATGATTAGGGAACTTAGCGAAATTTGAACCAAGTTTTTATTCGTTAAAGGCTGAAAGTCCCTTTACCGTAATAGAGCATCGCCCTTTAGTGATAGGTCTAAACGGTAGGCCACTGTGGGAAAACATGTACCAAGTCTAGCCCACCTAGGGCACATTGTTTTAACTTAATCAGTGAACTTAGTGGAATTTTGACCAAGTTTTTATTTAAATAATAGGTCTTAGCGCGACAGGGGTCTCATCGCCTTTAAGTTGTAGGTCTTAGCGCCACAGGGGTCTTAGCGCCACAGAGGTCTTATCGCCTTAAGTGGTTGGTCTTAGCGCCACAAGGGTCTTATCGCCTTTAAGTTGTAGGTCTTAGCGCCACAGGGGTCTTATCGCCTTTAAGTTGTAGGTCTTAGCGCCACAGGGGTCTTAGCGCCACAAAGGTCTTATCGCCTTAAGTTGTAGGTCTTAGCGCCACAGGGGTCTTATCGCCTTTAAGTTGTAGGTCTTAGCGCCACAGGGGTCTTATCGCCTTTAAGTTGTAGGTCTTAGCGCCACAGGGGTCTTATCGCCTTTAGTTGTAGGTCTTAGCGCCACATGGGTCTTATTGCCTTATGTTGTAGGTCTTAGTGCCACATGGGTCTTATCGCCTTAAGTTGTAGGTCTTAGCGCCACAGGGGTCTTATCGCCTTAAGTTGTAGGTCTTAGTGCCACAGGGTCTTATCGCCTTTAGTTGTAGGTCTTAGCGCTACAGAGGTCTTATCGCCTTTAAGTCGTAGGTCTTAGCGCCACATGGGTCTTATCGCCTTTAAACGCATCCAGTCAAAATAAATAAAGTAAATATGCATATATTAGAACTGAGGTGCCTCATTAAAATCTTGCAAAACAAATCTAAAAAGATCGAAAAAGGTTAGAATAAGGTTGAAAAAGGTTAGAATAACTTCGCGTTTCCTCTTCATGTTCTTAATGGCGGGACCGTTGCTTCCATATGCATTTCTTTTTTCACATTTTAATTTTGGCGTGCTGGTTGGTGAGCTTTATTTTAATCTCGGACTTGACGAGCTTGTTTGCATCGTGGACATGATTTATCTCGCCAAGTCAATTGCTCATCGAACCTCACGCCGCTCTCGTTGAAGTCCTCGTCCGACCTTGTTTTGTAGAATTATCCTTACAAAGACATTAATATACATACTTGAACAAGCTATGTTAGCGACTTTTAAATCAATTTTCAATGCCCTATAATATCATAAATACAATATATATATATATATATATATATATATATATATATATATATATATATATGAAAACGTAGAGAAATAGAGCATATGATTCATGTTTCAAAAAGTGGCGGAACACACAATATACTAATAATATTGTTAAAATTAATTAGTCCTTCTTAATCATGCTTGCTCCACAGGAAATATATATTAAGAACAAACATCAATACAAACCAGACAAAATGGAATAGACCAACAGGCAACAAGCAATTCTTAATTTGGAATTGAAACAAAGGCGCATCAATACGGGAGTCAAATGGAATTGAGTAATAACATTGCAGCACCAATTACACTCGGCAATAAAGGATTTTAATTTGAAATAATACTCTAATTTTTTCTTTGAGGAATTCATATTAAAAAGAGAACAAATAAAAGAGACTGAACCTGTTGCAGATGGATTCTTTAATTTTATAGAACAACCACGACAACAATGTTCTCAAACAATCAAAACTGAATGGAACACCTACTGTAAAAAACACGCTGCAATAGAGAAATAAAACAAGTGGTTGGATACCTATCAGTATGATAGCAAGGATAAGTTCCAGTTATAGTTATCAACTGTCCATTATAGCAGCAAAGCACCGAGGAGCAACTATTGGCCGATTCAAAAGACACAAAAGCAAAAAAGTCAATAAAAACAAGTGCAGCACCAACATGGAATAGCCAATACAAGCACGCATCAATGGTGACATCGAATAGCCAATTATATTCCAAACAAGTGCATCAAGACACGCCATAGAAGGCAGAAAATTACATGCCATAGATTGAATCAAATTCAAAAACTGATAAACGTATTAACAAAACACAGAGATATGAAATTCATGAGAAGAAAAGATGATAGCCCATATCCAAAAACAAAACCATCGATGAGAATCAGAATGAAAACACCTATTTTTCTTCTCCGGCGATCAGAATGAAAACACCTTTGGGGAATATGATGACGGTACAGTAAGGTTTTGAATTCGAACTCGGATGAAATTATCAAATCTAACAATAATGACATTTATCAGTTGAGGTAGGCCTTACGAACAAAAAGATGACAATTCTTGTCGATACTATTTGATGCACTCACAACCTAAAACTTTTTTAAATATGTATACAATCAAATCACGCAAACTAAATAAATATTTGTAGAGATATTTTATGAACTAACTTTAAAAAAAGTGGCATCAAGAATGATTGGATGCATTAAAAAAAGTTTTACATCCTTCTTCTATTACTCAAGCTAACAACTCTTAAGAATTCCTAAAAAAAAAAACTCATAAAAAGTCCATATTTAAAAACAACTGAAGGGTACCCTGTTTCAGGATTCTTTTAATTTATTTTTGTTTGCCTTTTCTTTTGCACACTTATTGGGGTTAGATAGTAGGATTTCTTTCACTCTTTTCTAATGCAGCAACGTGTCTTCATAGTTACTTCACTTAATATTTCCTGTAAATTTAGAATTTTACCAATAAATCTTTATCTTTATAATACTAAATGTTAGGTAGTCTGACCTAACCCTAATGACTAACCCTAATTTTTTGTTTTGAAAAAAATTTATGAAAAAACTCCTGGTGGGGATCGAACCAGGTACCACATGCTTCCAAATCACAACTCTTACCACCAAGGTACTGATGTTTTTTATGACATGCAATTGCTTCAATGTTATGTATTCAACACAAATTTTGGGCCCTCTTTCTTTCAATCTCACAATTCTTAAATCATTTCTCACTCACTTTCATCTCTCTCACTATCATGCAATTGAACCTAATAACCATAACCCCGCCCTTTTTGACAGACCTAATTAATTTTTATGAAAAAAAAGGTCTGCAAGGAATTGAATCAGGTAGCACATGAAAATGTCATTTTTTTAAAAGCCACTAACGTCATTGCAATTCCTTTTTTGATAGCAGTTCCTTTTCATATACTTTTATCGATACAATTTTAGTGTAATTTTGTCTACCTTTTTGTTTCTCCTATATTATATTAATTACTTGAAGTTATTTATTCTGCCTTTTAATTTGCAAAAATCACTACACTAGATTATAACATTACTTTGTTTCCTCACTTTGACTTTTGAAACATGTTTACTATTTTCAATTTGCTTATTTTAGTTTTTCTTTTAACATGAATGTAATCGAATATGAAGGTTGAGAAAGAAGGAATTCAGAAACACAAACTGGTAATATTATTTGGTAACAAAATAAAGTTAATAACTTAAATTGGTGTAATTTTTGCACCTTTTCTTTTGTTTTTTTTTCCGATCGTTTCATAACAAACCAGGTTGAAGATGGTCTAGATCCAATGATTTGCCAATACGACATTAATGTTTATAATGTCTACATGTTTGATTCCAAAACATATATGCAATTAAAGAGAAGGAAAACAAGAAATCCTATTTCCCACTACCGCCCCCCACTTTCTTTCTTTCCCCAAATCTGATTCAGCAATTAACCGTCAAATGAGATATGCAATTATAGAGAAGGAAAACAAGAACTCCTATTTGCCACTACCCCACTACCGCCCCCCACTTTCTTTCTTTCCCCAAATATAATTCAGCAATTAACAACTTTAACACATAAATTAGTACCTGCATGCATACAATGATTCAAAAAAGAAAAAAAAGGTAATTTTTCCGAAATGAACTTTCTTTTGCTGGTTTTGAGAATATGAAGATAAGGTAATGATGCTTATTCTGTTTTGTTTTGATATTATATATTAATATGTTCTTGCAATTGACGTTTATATGAATCAGTTTAAAGCATTCATTTATTTTTGCTAAGTTCCTACAAAATGCAGATAAATAGATTGTTGAAGGCATGCTGTTTATGCGGTTGTTATAGACAGGTTATCTCTAAAATTCATCATTGTTCTGCTCCTGTTTGGATTTTTTACTAAATATGAGTGTCTCTGTTGCACAAGGTTTGTACCTTCATCTTCCTCTACATTAGATTCTCGAGTTCTTTTCCTATTTTATTTGTTACTTTGAACTTTTATAGTGTAGCGTGAATTATTTTTTACTTTGATATGGTGATCCTGTTAAGCTCTACAAAGTAACAATTATTTAGTTGTTCTGCTTTTGTTTTTAATCTAAAATAAGGTTTCAACCATTGAGATGCTTTATAATAGGCGTGGCAGCAGACAAGCCATGCAGATTAGATATTTATGGCTTATGTGTTATTTGGTATGTTCTTGAACTATTTCTACTTCTCATTCTCATTTTATTTTTTGAAAATGATGTTTCTTATGGCAGTTGATGTGACTTTCTTATGGTTTGGTTCTCTCATATCATCGTTGATGCCACTTTCCCTCTGATTTTTCTCTGCATCTTTTTTTGATTTTTTGGAGAACCATTTATAATGTTGGATTTCTTTTAATTATCCTCGGCTTATTGTGACGGTCAAATACAATATTGTGTCGGACAGAACAATATCTACGTCAACTTGATTTTTATTCATTTGTTAATTTTTCTATCTACAAATTTGCTGCTCACAACTCATTGTTGTGTGTGTTTTTTTACAGCAAAGTAGTAATGTCCATTATTTAAGAGACTCAACACACCAAAATTGGAATGAAGGTAGTCAATGGATTCTATATTATGTATCCTTTTCGTTAATCGTATTCTACTTTTTTTTTGAAGAATTTAATCGTATTCTAACTGATAACTAAATAAAATTAATCCCCTTAAATGCTAATTCTTGGAGCAGAAAGTATAAACAGGAACAAAAAACCATAAGTTCAACGAAGCAGCAATTTATGTTAATTCTTCTTTTACAATTTTCTACTGTATTTTATTTTTGAACCATGTATTTGCTTTTTGTTTTGCTAATTTGTTCTTTGTTTTAATTAATTTTTCCTGCATTCTTTTTGTAGACGGTGTACTTTTGAAAGATGCTCACATTGGGTAACATCCATGACTACGGAAAATATGATGTTAAACTTTATATTGGACTGCAAAGACATAATTTACTGATATAAGAGATACCATCGAAAACATGATATTTGTGTAGGGATGTTATGAGGGAGCCATTTTTACTTGGTGTTTTGAAGTTAAGGTGTAGTCTATGTTATATTTTTTAGATGTGCAGTGTGATTTAATTATGACTTTCTAAACCAACCCGTGCATCGCACGGGTCGAAGTCTAGTTCGTTATAAACGGGCATATTGAATTTACAACCTCACACACCAAAATTCAAATAAACCAGTCATTCGTAACTTTTGAGGTATGTGATTATCAAGTTGTGTACTTTATAAGTTTCACGTATGAAGGAATTTCATTTGTGGCAAACCCTTGTTTGTCTACCCTTCAACAGATTATCTAAAGTGGATTTGGATTCACCTCGGACATGTAACATGAATTTTTGTAAAAAAAAAAACAGATATTAAAATTAAGAATTGTGTTATTTGAACAACTTTTTGATTGACAGCTTTTGGGACAACCATAATTTTACAAAGAAAATGAGATATTGGCATAAAAACCAAAACAATAGAGAAAGAAAGTAAAAATATAATATGAGTATGAAAGAGAAAATTGTCACAAAAATGATTGTACAAATATCATTTCTCTAAAATTAATAACTTAAAATTTTGAGGGACCAAAGTTTAAAAGAAATTTTTAGAAAGAAAAAAATGAAAGTTGATATATATACATTTTTTTAGGAAACTTATCTACTATACATAATAGTAAAATAAAATCAATTTTAAAAAATACAATTTATACATAATAGTAATTATCAACTCAAGCAAAAATTATTTTCCAAAATGATTTTCCAATTCCAAGTAATTATCAATTTATTTACAACAAAAAAATAGCGAATTATGTGGTGAAGTAGGGTGCAAGACAAGAAATAAGTCACAAATATTTTGGAAAAGTCACAAATATTTTACTCTTAAAAATAAAATAAAAAGTCACAAATATTTAAACCCATCACCGAAATCAAAACTCTCAAACGGCACCGTCTGGTTCACACTTCACAAACACAGTAAGAGTTAGGGTTCCTCTTTTCTCCTTCGTTTTCGCTTCGTTACATCGCAATCTCACTCTTATTCGTTTTTCGATTCTAGGTCTTCTTCTTTCTGCTTCATCAATGGTGAGAGTTGTACCTAACACCGTTAACCCACACGCTCGTACCGGAGTTCGTATCGTCGTCGCCGGTGACCAAGGGACCGGTAAATCCAGTCTCATCAGCACCGCTTCCACCGAGAATTTCCGTCCCAATGTTGCTCCCGTTTTGCCTCCCACCACGCTAGCTGTTGATCTTTATCCTGATCGTGTTCCTATCACTATCATCGATACTTCTTCTCGGTAAAAAAAAATTCACGTTCTTCTTGAGATTCATTCATTAGCAACTTAATCACGTTTTTAATTTTTAATAATTGACGCATGAATCGGAATCGATTAGGTTAAAGCACCGGTGTTTTGATTTTTCAAAAGAATTAAAACTGAGAATTGAAGTTGCTTTTTTGTATTATTACAGCTTATTTACAGCTTATAACACTAGCGCGCTTATGTTTTATACGCTATTTTTATAGCAAAAGATAAAAATTGTTAGATTGTTTTTGTATATGCTAAAGTTATTTTTACAAGCTATATTGGAAAACTTATGAAAATAAGCCCTAAAAAGCTTGTGAAAATTGTCATAAGCTGTTTTCATAAATTCTATAAGCTTGCACAATCTATTTCAATAGCAAAAGATAAAATAACTGTTAAATTGTTTTTGTATATGCTATATCTTGTTTTTTCAAAGTTATATTGTTGAACTTGTGAAAATAAGTTGAAAAAAGCTTATGAAAATTATCATAAGCTGTTTTCATAAATTCTATAAGATTGCATAAGCTATTTTTATAGTGAAAGATAAAATAACTGTTGAATTGTTTTTGTATATGCTACAAGTTTTTACAAGATAGGTTGTAGAACTTAGGAAAATAAGTTGAAAAGCTGATGAAAATTGTCATAAGATGTTTTCATAAATTCTATAAGCTTGCATAAGCTATTTTTTTTTTAGTAAAAAATAAAATAGCTGTTAAATTGTTTTTGTATGTGCTATAAGTTGTTTTTACAAGCTATATTGTAGAACTTATGGAAATAAGTTGAAAAAGCTTATGAAAATTGTCATAAATTTTCATAAATTCTCCAAAACACTCTCGCAAAACTTATGCCGTTAGATAAGCTTAAATAAGCCAATCCAAACAGGTCCTAAATCTGTAACATAATTTGGAGTTGATGTTTGAGACCAGTTTGGTTTTTGAGCTGTTTGTTGATCAATATAGTTATAATATGTTAGTTTTTTTTTATTTGTTGAATTATGTTTATGTTATCTATTTGCCTAATAAGAGAATACATAAAAGCTTACACTGCAATATGCATTTCATGCTTATGTTTTTATCTATATGTTATTGCCAAGGAAGTGTTCACCCTAATCTGAATGTTAACCATTTCACTTTATAGTTCTTGTGCTTATTATTGTTATTCTTGTTGCAGTGTTGCGGACAGCGATCGAGTTGCTGAAGAACTACAGCGGGCTGACACCGTTGTCCTCACTTATGCATGTGATAGGCCCGAGACACTTGAAAATCTAAGTACATTTTGGCTCCCTCACCTCCGCAACTTAGAGGTTATGATCTCTCCTGTTCTTGTTTTTGTGTCTTAAGTACTCTATACTCATTGCAGTTCCTTTTACCCCCCCTCCCCCCTTTCCTAAGGCTTTGTTTGGGAGTTTGGAGGGGAAGGGAGGGCTTTGGGGGGTTGGAGATAATGTAGAAAAGTGGAAAAATCTTTCACATTTTTTGAAAGAACAGTTTTTTAGAGAATGATAAATTAATGTTTATCATTAATATATTTTTTATTTCAAGAATATCATCACAACATAGATTGAATTTGAAAAATTCATATAAACCCTCCAAACCCCTCCAAAACAATTTTTGAGTTCCCCCAAATGAGGGGGATTTTGTATTATGAATAAAAAATCAACCTCCAAAGCCCTCTCCTCCCAACGTCTTCTATTTCTTCCACTTGCTCATTCCTTTTTTCCAAAACCCTCCCCTCCAAACTCCCAAGCAAAGCCTAAGTGAAGAGATAGAATAAAAGAGGGAGAAAATTAATATTCTACAAGAATGGAAGGGGAAGACTTGATATAGATAGGCATAAACTGTTAAACCAGTTACACTCATCTTTTATGTAAAAACATCTATTCATTTGTACTTGTTTGTATACAGATGTTGATTGTACAACTTAATCTAATTTCACATTAAATACTTGTATTTTCATTTCCAGAGAGAATTAATGCTTGACATAAATATTTGATTGAACTTCATGAACAGGTGAATGTTCCAGTTATAGTGGTCGGTTGTAAGCTGGATTTGCGAGATGAAAATCAGCAGGTGAGCCTAGAACAGGTGATGTCGCCAATAATGCAACAGTTCCGCGAGATTGAAACTTGCATTGAGTGTTCAGCTTCTAGGCTTATCCAGGTATCTTTCATTCATACTATTGCAATTAGATTCCTCCTTTGTTGAAAAGTTATTTCTAAGGTGCTGCAATTATGTCTTTCATACAATTGTAAGTGAATTTTCTTTTTGAAGGTCCCTGAAGTTTTCTACTATGCACAAAAGGCTGTTCTTCATCCAACGGCTCCTTTATTTGATCAAGAAACACAAACTCTAAAGCCTCGATGTGTGCGGGCTTTGAAGCGGATTTTTATTCTCTGTGACTCAGACGGAGATGGTGCCCTAAGCGATGCTGAACTGAATGATTTTCAGGTTTGAATTTTTCATTCTCATATTGAATGTCAAAATTGTGGCTTGTTTGATATCCGAGTATTATAACATGACACATTTATTATCCGAGTATTATAACATGCCACGTTTATTATCCAAGTATTATAACATGACACCTTTATTATATGAGTATTATAACATGACACCTTGTAGCTTGATTATTAGCTTGTTAAGATAATTTTATCGCAGGTTAACCTGTGTATAAGATTTGTGAAAAATCTAACCAAACTATCTACAGGTTAGATGTTTCAACGCTCCTCTGCAACCAGCTGAAATTGTGGGTGTAAAGAAGGTTGTGCAAGATAAATTGTCTGAAGGTGTTAATGAACGAGGACTGACTTTGACGGGATTTCTATTTCTTCATGCCCTTTTCATAGAAAAAGGGCGTCTTGAGACTACATGGACTGTGCTCAGAAAGTTCGGATATAATGATGAAATCAAGCTTGCTGACGATAAAATTCCACCTTTGAAGCACACTCCTGATCAGGTGTTTTTTTTTATTTTCTTCTTTTTTATAGATGAATCTTGGCCTTGTGAATTATGCTCTTTATATGTTATACCTGTTTGTGTTCAATTTGTTGACAACTTCGATCTTATATCTCATTCTATTCTCATTGGATTTAATGTTTGCAGAGTGTTGAATTGACACATGAAGCAATTGATTTCTTGAAGACAACTTTTGAATCATTTGATGCTGATTTGGTATGTCCTTTTGCGCATGTGACCCTAAATAATTTTACTTTTCTTGCTGCTCCCCAATCATTTTCCGACATTTTCTCTACTGACTTTATCGCTGTACAGTTTGCAAATTAACCACATATTTTCCTTCATCTAGGATGGGATGTTGCGTCCCCGTGAACTTGAAGAATTGTTTTCCACTGCCCCAGAAAGGTAGATTGCTTTCCTAATATTATGATGTGGAATCTTCTGTTGGGCAATTCTTCAAATGTACACACATGACAGGGTGTGGTATATATAATACACTTCCGAGTCTTTGCTTCTTCACTGTTTAAGTCCAGCTATGACATATTTTACATGTGAGGACCCTTGGCAATGTTATTTGATATTTTATAATTTTAAATTGCAGTCCCTGGATCGGAAATCTATATGAGGATGCTGTTGAAAGAAATGCATTTGGAGGACTATCACTTGATGCATTTTTGTCTGAGGTGCACCAGTCTTCTATTTTTGTCTCTAGTCCCTCTTCCTTACATTTTTGTTGAACAATGTTCATAGAAGAGTGGTGGGCTTCTATGGAAAGTTTTATCACTCAATTTAAATAGTGTTTGAGAAACACGGTTGCCTCAGTTTTCCATGATGTATGACTATGTCTTGTCTGTGTATCTTTTCAAGGCATATAGCATTTATTTGCATCACTGTTGATTTTTTGAAGATATATTTTTTGTTTGAACAATGTTCTTAGAAGAGTGGTGGGCTTCCATGGATAATTTTATCAGTCAGTTTAAGTAGTGTTTTTAGAATCAAGGTTGCCTCAGATTTACATGACGTTTGTCTGGTCTGTGTATCTTTTCAATGCATATACAATTTATTTGCATCACCATTGATTTTTTTAAGATATATATGTTTGTAGAAGAGTGGTGGGCTTCTATGGATGGTTTTATCACTCAATTTAAATTCTGTTTTGGAATCAAGGTTGCCTAAGTTTAACATTTATTTGCATAACCATTGATTTTTTGAGATATATTTTTTGTTGAACAATGTTCGTAGAAGAGTGGTGGGCTTCTATGGAAGTTTTATCACTCAATTTAAATAGTGTTTGAGAATCAGGGTTGCTTAAGTTTTACATGATGTGTGACTGTATGTATGGTCTGTGTATCTTTTCAATGCATATAACATTTATTTGCATCACAATTGATTTTTTAAAGATAAATTATATGTTTTCTGGACAGTGGGCACTCATGACCCTTCTAAACCCGTCCTTCAGTGTGGAGAATCTGATATACATAGGGTTCCCTGGTGAACCATTATCTGCTGTCCGTGTGACTAGGAAGCGACGCGTAGATCGCAAAAGACAACATTCAGAAAGAAATGTATTGCAGTGCTTCGTTTTTGGGCCTAGAAAGTCTGGAAAATCCGCAATATTGAATTCTTTCATTGGAAGGTATTTTCGTTTTGTTACCTTGAAGACTCCTGGTAATATAGATTTAACTATTCGGCATCATGTCTTATTGTTGTTGAATTCATAATGCAGGCCATATTCTGAAGCTTACAATCCAACCAACGAAGATCGTTATGCTGTGAATGTTGTTGATATTTCTAGGGTACAATGATTACTTGACTGGCATTTGATAATAACTTCTTACTGTGACAGGAAAACATCTAATTTATTTCATCTTTTGCAGCACCAAAGTCTTCATTTGATGTATTAATTTTTTTGTCAATCTTTGCATTTATATCTCCAAATTCATGCTTTTGTTGTTTTGTTTGCAGGAAAACAGAAAATATCTTGTGTTGAAAGAGATTCCAGATGGTGAAGTTGCAAGGCTGGTGGCCGACAAGGAGTCTTTGGCCTCATGTGACATTGCAGTTTTTGTCCATGACAGGTGACCGTTGATATTAAATATTTTGGTGCCTGTGGTGTATATAAATTCAAAAATTGCTACTCGTTTCTTTGAATTTTTAGCTCAGAAGCATCTTTTCAACATCCGATATTAGAAGGATTTAGAAAAACTCGATTGTGCATACGGATGAACTTCCTAAAATAACGTTAGGCTGAATACCACAATTTCGGGGTTGATTTTTCAAACTAATGATTGAGAAAACCCCCTCCAGTCTTGTTTATAAGCAAAAAAAAAAACCTAATTTCACACTAATTTTACAGTTTTTGTTAACTGTAACAAAAAAAATTAATTGTATTTCTAGGAAAATAAATCAGGGATGGAACATGTTCCAAGGAAATAAAAGGGTTGTTGGAAAATAAAAACTATAAATTTAGGGATGTTTCAGGAAAGATGTTATTCAACATGGGTGGAAGTAAAATAAATTTGCTGATATTTTAGCGCATCAAACATGTGTGTTTGCTTATAAGTTAACTGTAATTTCATGTTCATGTGATCTGGACCATAAGCAACTCATACTAAGTACTTGAAAAATGTTGGTTGTGTAAAGCTTAGCTGATTAAACATTTAGTTTAGGCCTGACGATTTCACACTAATTTTACAGTTTTTGTTAACTGTAACAAAAAAATTAATTGTATTCCAAGGAAAATAAATTAGGGATGGAACATGTTCCAAGGAAATAAAAGGGTTGTTGGAAAATAAAAACTATAAATTTAGGATGTTATTCAACATGGGTGGAAGTAAATAAATTTGCTGATATTTTAACACATCAAACATGTGTGTTTGCTTATAAATTTGCTTATAAGTTAACTGTAATTTCATTTTCCTGTGATCTGGACCATAAGCAACTCATACTAAGTACCTGGAAAAATGTTGGTTGTATAAAGCTTAGCTGATAAAAAATTTATTTTAGGTCTGACGAGTCTTCATGGAGGGCATCATATGATCTCTTGGTACAGATTGCTGGTCATGGAGAAAATACTGGCTATGAGGTGCCCTGTCTTATAGTTGCAGCTAAGGATGATCTGGATCCATTTGCATTGGCTATACAAGATTCAACTAGGGTATTTTTCATTAACTTATTAATTTGCATGATCATCTACATAATTGTTGGATGTTTAGATAAATAGAGATTTAATGCGGTGAATGGACACTTTTTGGAACTATGATTTCATCCAAAATTTTCTGATATGCAATAATTATATTATATAGCATGTACCATGTAGTAGTCTATGTATATGTATGCTTTGATCTTTAAATTGAAATTTGATTAAGTTGATTGAAGACTAGTTTTATTTTTCTTGTTTCACTGTTTTATATTGTGATGTTTTGGATTTGTGACATTTTTTTTGCGCATTTACATTTACTGGTTTTTTATTGTATGCCATCTTTGAATGGCAGTTTCAAGCTATTAACTAAGATTTTGGAAATATTGCTATACCTCATTTACATAAATACTGCTATACTTCTGTTTCAAGCAGAAGTTTAATTTGGCTCTACCAATTTTCTGGGATTTGTTAACATTGATTTGGCTTTACAGTTGGTCAATTTCCGCTTTTATCACAGCACTTCCTTGTTTAATTTTTCTTGTTTCACTCTTTCTATATTGTGATGTTTTGAATTTGTGACATTTTTTTTGCGCATTTTCGTTTTACTGGATTTTTTTTTGTATGTCATCTTTGAATGGCAGTTTTAAGCTATTAACTAAGATTTTGGAAATATTCTATACCTCATTTATGCAAATATTGCTATACCTGTCTCAAGCAGAAGTTTTATTTGGCTCTACAAATCACATATCATCTGGGATTTATTAACTTTGATTTGGCTTTACAATTAGACAGTTTCCACTCTTATTACAGCACTTTTGTGTGCATTGGTATAGGTCCGTGTTCTGATATATTTTCAATTAAAATCTGTTAGTTGCAGACTTGTAGCTAGAAACCTGATATTGTTTTATGTCTTTGTTTGCATTTGATCCTATTATATTTGGAAAGTTATATTTTTCAACGTTTTCTACTGACTTGCAAGCATAGAGAGAGAATACTGTTGGCTTTTCCATTTATGGGTATCATCTACGATAAATGATGTGCCTATAAGCACAGCTGAGTGTTGGAACAGATTGTCAGGAAAAATGTTGTATTCTCATGTCTTTCTTGGCATATATAATCACCGCATATCTTCCTTGTCAAGAAAGAGTGCTGCCTTTACAATTAGACAATTTGCACTCTTATTACAACACTTTCATGCGCATTTAGTATAGGTCTGTGTTCTATCTATGCTCGATTAATCTGTTAGTTGCAGACTTGTAGCTAGAAACCTGGTACTGTTGGAGTTCATTTTATGTCTTTGTTTGCATTTGATCCATATATATTTGAAAACATATTTTTTTCAAGGCGTTCTACTGACTTGCAAGCAAAGGTAAAGAGTGAAGAGAATACTGTTAGCTTTTCCATTTATGGGTATCATCTACAAGGAATGGTGTACCGATAAGCATAGCTGAGTGTTAGAGCAAATTGTCGGGAAAGATGACGTGTTCTTATGTCTTTCATAGCATATATAATCATGGCATATGTGATTTCTTGATGGTGAAGTTTTTTCAAACAACTGCTTATCTTCGGACATGGCAATGTGTTTTGTAGGTTAGTCAGGACATGGGAGTAGAGGCTCCTATACCAATCAGTGTGAAGTTAGGGGATTTCAACAGTTTATTCCGTCGAATTGTAACTGCTGCTGAGCATCCTCATTTAAGCATTCCAGAAACTGAAGCTGGAAAGACCCGCAAGCAGATTAACAAGCTCGTATCACGATCTCTTTTGTGTGTTTCAGGTATATCTGTTTTCAGATTGATTTGTTAGTTGTTCATTAACTTCCATTTAACTAGCTGTTCAGTCTTGTATGCTAACTAATGAAATGAGCCTATTAACCTACTTAAATTTTGGGTGACGTGGTTTATCTTTGTTCATGTGTTCTCTCTTTTGGTTTCATAGTTCATTTTGATTTTGCAATGATTTGTCACTTATAACCTTGAGGTGTTATGCAACTGAACTGGTCGCTATTTGTGTTTCCAGTTAGCTTGTTTTGTTTCTATTGTGTTGATGATGGAGGACTTTTTCTGAAATCGTCATTCTGATTCACCTTGCTGGTTTTGTTTCATGTTCTTTTTATTTCTTGTTGGGTAGAGATGGTTAGGTAGGGCCAATGAATTATCAACAAAATCAACTGGTAGCAAATGAATAAATAAATGGCTGTTAACAAGCCCCTACTTTTTAGGAAGTTGGGAATCATCTTTCCAATTCCTCCAGAAAGTAGAGCCAAATGATTGGGTAACTGCATGAAAGAGAGCTGCCTGTATTTGGGCTTCCAATATTTTAGGATATTCAGTCAGCCACCAGTCTTTCAATTTTTTTTCTCTTCATCTTTTGACTAGTTTTGTTTTGGAGTTCCAAAGACTTCAAATTTAAGTCACAAGAAAATATAACTGGGTTTTGTTTAATAATTTTATTAATGCATTATATTGCAGTTGGAGCGGCAATAGCGGTTGTTGGGATCGGTGCTTATAGGGTATATGCTGCAAGGAAGAGTGCATCTGGTTAAATGGGGAAGGTTTTGTGCATGGGTCGTGATATATACCTTGATCTGGATTTAGTCTGCTCGTTGGCTAAAGGCTTTTTTAAGCCATCTGCTGTAGAGTTTGCAATATTTTTTATAACTATCACCACCTTCAGTTTAATTTTTTGTCAAGGTTGAATTAGGTTAGCACAAGTTTTATACACAAATTATTGGATGCTTCATCTTTTTATTAGTCAGGGCCTTCATGGTGATATATATAATAACGTGTTATACTGTTAGGTCCAGTTCATTACTGGAAACTCTTAAAAATGAAAGCATCCTCTTTGCATTATTTACCTTTGCCCGAGGTTGACGGTGAAATACATCTTGAAGCTATATTTTTTTTCTTTCTAAAACGTATTTTTTTTCCTCCCTTCAAATGGAGTTAAATATATTCAATCAATTTTTGCAAATGTCGGCAAGCTCAAAATTAGAGATTTTAGAGTGGACCACTTAAATGTGTGCTTCACTCTCTATGAACACACTAATTTCCAGTTGCTCACTCTCTCTATTCACGTCAAATTCCAAATCTAGGGTTTTAAAATAGGAACATCGAGATCCACGTTTTACTTGTCACTAAGGCGTTGAGACGATACCATCTTGGTGAACCTTACCTCGCGTGGGTTTGACTTGGGTGACTCTTAAAAATTTATTTTGATTCAATTAAATGTAGTTTTGATTGAAATAGGATGGAAAAATATAAAGTCAGCATTGAAGTAACAAATTTGATTGATTCAAAATATAATATATGGTGAAGATCAACACTCAAGTAACAATGTTGATCCACGGTTCAAATGTATGAAATAGCAAACAACATAATTAATAATAAATATATTTTTTTTTATATGGCAAATAAGTGTTACTCCCTTCGCTTTTATTTAACTGTCGTTTAGAATAGTAACGTGAAATTAAGGAAGTAAATTTTTGGAGCTCTTTTTTTCTTGTTATACCTTCATTTTAATCAATATAAATTTCTATTTTTAGAACATATTTATCCAAACGCATGTGATTCTTAAATGGGAATTTCATCCTTGTCCTAGAAGGAATAGTTTCAGGCTAGAATAATGAAGGAGTTATATGCAGCTGTCCTAGGGTTCAATCTTTGCTACTTACAAATGTGAATTTGAATTAGATTGCGAAGAAGGTTGTAGACTACTACAATGGAGGCCATAATGACATTTTCGAGTTTGGTGCAATCATAGACGAATGTAGAAGATGTTGTCTCTCTTATTTTGAAAACTCTAAGGGTTGAGTTTAGTCGGAGACAAGCGAATGGGGTCGCTTATACTCTTGCACGAGAGACCACTTCCTTAGCTAATCCTCACGTTTTTAATGACGTACCTCTTTGTATTGAGACTTTGATTTCTAATGAAAAGCTATAAGCTATTTTTCTCTCAAAAAAAATTGTTCATCCCCTAAGCAAACTAATTACTGACATTTCCTAAAGTTGTCATTAGTTACGATTGGTTTTAATTTTTGTTTCAACAGAATTTGTTTTTGAAACATAATCATGTGCGATGCTTTATTTGTTTCAATTGGTGAATCCACGGTTTCGGCATAATTTTTTTTTTATTTTTTTTGGGAAATTCATACATGGTGAACTGGATATTATTTTTTTGAGTTTGTGATTCACATGTGCTATGTTCTGAATTCGGTAACTTAAAATCACACCAATAAACTTAGATGTATGAAGCAAGTATCAATGACAAACAATAATCAAAATAACCACAAACAACCACATACCTATATCTAATCTAACAACCAAGTGTAAACCTAAACTACAATGGAACCAAAGAAACAATAAGAGAGTAGAGGAAAAAGATGACAACACAAAAGAATTGTTTACCTAGTTCGACCAAACAATGACCTACTCTAGGGAGAGAGATCTCTCCACTTCATTAACAACGAGTTCTTTACAAAGAGATACAAGAGAGTTACCACGAAATTACTTTCAAAAAGTTCTTCAAGAACAAACTAATTTCTATCCATTTCTCAATCTCTTCTATCAACAAGAGACTCAATGATTTCACTCAACCAAGTGTTTCCTAATTGTTTCCCAACTTTGGAATCTAACCCCCAAAATTAAATCAACCTTTAGCCTATGATTTCCTAAAGATCTTCACATTTGGTTTCCCAAGATTCACCACCAAATTGCTCACAAATGACTCTTCACTCATGCGTTTTCCAACCCCATGAACCTCTCCTCCAAAACACCAACCGTTTACCAAGAGTCCCCTCTTTTGGTTCTCAAAGATTCACAATAGGACACTTTGAATTGAATCTCACCCAAATACCTTCACCTCTAGTTTCTAAGTTCCCTAAAAGTCTCCTCCTTTGGTTCCATGAGATTCTCAAGCCCACTCAACAAATAGGTCAAATGATGTTTATATAGTGTTCAGATCCACGCAAAATCGTACCATAATTTGCCTAGATCACGCTACGATTAAGCTCGTAAACAGTATTACTGCAACTTGATCCATAAATTGTGCCATGATTTCAAAAACTGTGCCACAATTTTCCTAACAAAACCACCCATTTTTTCAGAATCACTAAATCGTCTCACAATTTGTCCAAGACTTCTAACATCAAATTTTGAGTCAAAATTCAACATGCTTAAGTAAATAAGGGACATATATGGTTTTAGGTTAGGAAATTTCATAACAAATTGGTTTTAGGGGTGTAGCAGTCGATAATTTTGGGCAGGT